>OZ025210.1:14619331-14721831 GCA_964019055.1 Anthopleura xanthogrammica
TAAAAAATCAGTATATTATTATTGTTATTATTATTATTATTATTACTATTATTATTATTATTATTATTATTATTATTCACTGTTAATATTTTCGTGTCTTTTTTACTATTTTCATTATTATTGTGAAATAAAGTTAAATTATTATTATTATTATTAATATTAATATTAATATTATTATTATTATTATTATTATTATTATTATTATTATTATTAATATTAATATTATTATTATTATTATTATTATTATTATTATTATTATAACCAAATTACAACCAAGCAGCCAGTCAACCACAGGGGCGGATCACGAGGCGGTGAGTGGGTTGAGGAGCCCCCCAGCACAAATACACAAATAAAAATAAAAAAATCAGTATGAATGAAAACATTTATCCGGATAATCTTTAATTGTTCAGTTCTAATCTTATTTGAGCGCCTTGTGTGTTTCTTTTGCTGTCCTTTGCTGTCCTTGTTTACACTTGAATATTCCATGCCTGATTCCGTGCATGTCAAGGACTAATTCCAAGGTATGTTTCCTAGAGAAAAACGTAATTATACCAATTACTACCAATAATTTCTCTACATATGGAAATATATGAAAATATATAGTCATGTCATTGCTATAAAAACACTTTAATGTATTATCTTGTTAATATTTCAGACCGGGAAAGCAGTAAAGTATAAGTCTGTTTAAAACCCGGAAGTCAGAATCCGCAATCCGGAGTTAATACACAGAATGCTAAAATCCAGAATCGCCAAGAACCGAAATTTTAAATACATTATCCGATGAAAACCCATCATTTTCCCTACGTTGTTGTTTTGGCACTGTCCTGTTTTAAAACTAACTGTAAACGTGAAGATCCATTCTGCCGCCTTTCAATGTTGCGATACCGCCATTTGATGCATCAGACTGATGGAGAGAAAGTAAAAATTACTACTTCGGATTTTTTTATTTTTTTTTGGAAGAGAGGAGGATATTTTAAACTGTTCGTATGGATTTGAGTCTCTAGTTATTAATAGACTATTTTTTATATTGGCAGAATGCTGGTGTCTGAGAAGTTTAAGTACGTTGTAATTCTTTTGGTTGAAGATTTGGCATCAGTGCAGACAAAACTCCAGGCTGTCATTCGTTGCATTGTCTGCTACTCACGCGATCGTCACAAACGGCCCAAGTCAACATACATTACTGGCTATTTCAGAGCTTTAAACCCGAGATAAACAGTCAACTTTAATAAATGAAATGATAGCATTTACTCGGCAATTACTTTATACATGTCACCATTCCTCTAACTACTCAACTTGAGAACATAAAACTTTAACATGAGCTGCAAGTTGGTGTGGACTTTCGCCTCTCTGCTTAATACGTAGTGTCAAATATATATTGCATAGGGCATAGAAGGTAGGGATTTCATCGTATAATGTATGTAGAATTTTTTATTTATTTTTTTTTGCGATTCCGATTTTTCAGTTTCCCGTGTATTTATTTCGTATTCTGGGATCCGGATTCCGGTTTACACACTCCGGATTTTTTTCCCGCGAACTCAAGCAGACAGGTCATGACATTAAATTTTTTCCGAGAATTAAAATATCTCGGTTAAATATGTTTACATATTTGACACTGAAAGGAAAGCAAAATAAGTCTTGCATTCTTTACTAACTTAACTTTCAAATTAGAAATTTAGTAGAAATAAAATCAATGCATATCATAGGTCTACTGAAAACACGTACAGTGGATATATCAGATAGAACTCAACATAATTTGCATCTAGCATGACGTGATGAACCCCTTTTTCCATACCTTAATTAAGGTCAAATTTCAACGAAATCGATAAACAACGTTATGGCTCCAAGCAAGCGAAAATCGTTGATTTTTATACTGTTTCTTTGCAGACCAGGTAAGAAATTAGTGCAGTAATCGAGAAACACAGATGCTCTAGTGGTCATGTAATCTTTTGTGGATAACCGAGAACGGTCAAAAATACTCATCCTGCTAAAAAAAAACGAAAGTTATTTCAAGCTAGTGTTTTATCTCCTTCTTTAAATAAGCGATATAAAATGTAATGCTAGTTTTCACTAGCCTGACGGAATCGTAATTGGAGACAGAAGTGAGTGAAATACAGAGTGAAAATCAGACTGGCGGAGTCGGGATTGGAGGAAGAAGCAAGTCGGAAGCTGAATCGGATTGATAGTGACACAAATTCAAGACAGATCGACATTGCCCCTTCGCCAACCAAAACAACCAATGATTATGTAGTTATTCCTAACGAAGCTACTACTTGGGCAAGTCTTATAGTTTTAAGATATTGCAAAATTTCTAAATCCACCAGCAGAATACTACGTAACTATTGCGAGGCACAACTTAATTGTTCGGTCATAACCAATTGATACCATCATGTATACCCGAATGTGGTTATATTTCGGCTGTGGAAAGCCGTTTCAACAGTGAGATAATTGCAAATATTGAACTCAAATTGATGCCTCCACCGCCAGAAAGTGCAACTAATGTTTCCCGCTAAAATTATAACGTCTTTAGATTTCGAGTTATATCTATTTACATCAACAGCAATAGGACAATAGCAGAGATAGCTTGTCATTTTGAAAAAAAAATGCAAGAGGAAGGAGTTTACAGTCAACTTTTTCACGTCAATACTCGTAAATTTAGGAAGTTTCATACAGATTGAAGAATATTGAACACAAAATGATAGTCTAGCTTCCCGCCATAAAATAATGTTTGCCGCCAAAATTATAACGTCTTATGAGTTTCAGTTATATCTGTTTACATAACTAGACGCTCTTGAAGCGTTCATTGGGTTGCCTTTGCAAGTATTCTAGAGCTTGATGATGAACATTCCAAGACTCGCCAAATCTCCAAGCTAATCCCGCTTACTTATTTCGCGCAGGAGTTTTCCTTTCCTGTGGACTGAACAACCTTTTATCCTACCTTACTAGTACGACAACAGGTTTGATTGCGTTACTAACGCGTTTTAACGAGTATTAAGTTACTTGATTACCTAGACTACCTTAAGCTACTAAGGGACGGACTATTAGATAATTGATGAGGGGGGGGGGGGGGGGGTTGCAGGAATTTTAGTTACATGCTGCATGTCTCACCCCATGCACGTTATATATATATATTTTTTTTTGAACATCATAACCTTGCACAATATTTTTTAAAACACTAGTATGGAATAATTAATATTACTTATCATCATAGAGCAAAATTACTTATTGGTCAGTCAGAGATGGGCTTTTTTACAAAATTTGAAGTTTAAATTGACTGAATTAACATTTAAAAAAATGAACATGTAAAAAAAAATGTTTAACAATTTCTTGATTGAAAACTGAACATGCATTTGGAATTATGTTCTTATTTATTATGTTCGGATGTTGAATGCAATTATGCATTATCATGGACTGGATTTTATTGCGGAGAAGGTAACGATGGTCAACCGGCGAACGTAGGGGGGTTTGGGGGCATGCCCCCCGAAACATTTTGGAAATTGAGACCCCTCGGAAATACGATTTCCAGTGATTCGAGGGGCATTCACAACATATTCATAAAGTTCGTGCCATTACCTTTGACCTGTGCTTGCTTGATATTTTTTTCCGCACATAACAGCGCGCTCGATATTTTTTTGAGGTTTAAGAGCTTGCGCGATATTTTTTTGGGGATTTACGCAACTCCCCCATGAAATAATGACGAAATAATAACTATATACAGCATATTTCAAGATCGAAACTGCTCACTGCCAAATAAGGTTTTTTAATATCAAAATTATTTTTTTAGTTATAGAGCATTTTCACCATACTCACAAAGTAGTCATATGGTTGTACCATAGTTAATGGAGTGGAATGGTTTGGAAACCTATTGTTCTAGGTTTTTGTTCAACCTTTTCTATTGTTATATGACGTTGACCGTGCACAGAGAAGAAAAAGTTGCAGCGTTTGTTCATCGTAAATTAGAGAACATAGACGTTTTTTCCTCAAAAATGTTATAAAATAGGAGATATTTCTTAATTAATTCTATATGATAAAAATTAATTGTTTACTGAAAAGGGTAATCACCTTTTTGAACGCTTTCTTATCTATCATCTAGTAACTTAACTGTATCTGCGCGGAATTATTTATCCTCTTCTTTGTAATCTTAGAATGAAAATTTTACATTTTCAAAATGTTCGTACATGAAAATAGTACGGAAACTAGTATTTCCAGCCATACTTGCTTTGGTTCATTGTGCACGGTCAATATCACGTGATGGTACGTTTCAACATCGCTCGCCAAACAAAAACCTAGAACAATAGGTTTCCAAACCATTCCACTCCATTAACTATGGTTGTACCAAAGAAAATAAATTTTCTGCAATTGTTTTACCCCTTTTATTACTTCTTTATTTTTTATGTGCATTTGGTAACCAGTGTGGATGGTGTTGTATAGCCCCCAAGATATATATTTATTGTTTTGCTAGCTTACGTAATTAAACTAACTATTCAATAGCTTACGAAAAATATTTGTATTTTGGAAAATAGATTAGTAGTATAAGAAAGACGCATCTTTCTCAGAGAGTTTAAAGTTATGATGTTCCCGCTAACAAATAGAGTTGCATAAGTTACGCGTGTTAAGTTACTCCTCATCTTGACCTTTAGTGCACGGCGAGGCGACAGCTAATTGCTGACGAAATATCTAAGCTTCATTACTTTATCCTGCTCGTCTGACTTCAAGTTCTTGTGGTCAGCTTCAATGTCTTGTTTGTCTATTGTTTTGTAGTTTGTCTCAGTATAGTTTGTATTTGAGAACTGGTAAGATATCGATTGGCTAGTTTGGCTAGATAGTTTGGCTAGATAGTTTTAGGATTCTCACAGTTTTGCTCATAGATTTTCATAGTTCTCTTCTTGAGTACGTTGAGGAACCCGTTACAAAATAGCTCAATAACATCTTTTAGTGTAGGTCTACCACGTACGGCGTGTACGTTCGTAAGCAGTTTGAGCGTAGCGATAAAAAAGCTAAGGATAATGGTAGGCCACATGCCTAAAGACAACATACTTCGATCAAGAAAAGAGACCTAATATGTAATTCTCTATCAACGTACCTCGAAGGAACGATGCAATTGCGTCCGAGCAAAGACAAATAGACCTAACTCATACTCAATATTATTATGTGATTAATTCTGTCAACATTTATCCAATCATATTTGAGAATTAGACAAACCAAAACTCCATTGGACAGACAATTGCTATAGTTACGAGTTTCCTCCAATCATGATCGCGACCCGGAAAAAAACACATGGCAACCCAGTAATTATAGTAATTATAATAATTATTGTAATATATTATTACTGGGTTGCCTGAAGCAATAGATAATAGTTTAGGATTCTAGTTTATATTTATCTTAAATTGATTATTAAGATTTAGTTTTACATTTAGATTTTTTAATAGATAAAATTTGTTGAATTCGTTAGAGGCCTATACGCTACGCTATCGGTTGGCGCCCTATAGTGCCTGGATTGCATATTGAAGCATTAAGACGTATATACCGCTTTTATAATAATAATAACAAGACGCTCTTGGAGGGTTCACTGGGTTGCCTGAGCTCTCCCACTCGCCAATCCTATATACTCTTTATTATTTCACACGAAAGTGTTCCTTTTGGGTTCAAAGTCCCCCTTTATTAAAAACATCTTAAATTCTAGTAAGACATTAGTGTTGCGTTACTGATTCGTCAACGTGTATTAGGTTTCTACTTGACCTACTAAAGTAGACTAGCTGATGAAATAAACATATCTATTTCAGTATCGAAATTGTTCACTGCAAAACAAACGTTTTATCAATGTAAATACTCTTAGCCAAAATGTGTTAAACTGGTAATTTGTTTTTCCCTCAGTTTTTGTTTTCTGTATTTTCATAAACGAAAATATTCAACAAGGAGTCTTGGCAGTTCGCTTTCTTGCAGATCACTATCAGCTCGTCTGACTTCTACACGTTCTTGGAGTCAGCTTTCATCAAAGCTTTGTTTGTCACTCGTTTTGTAGTTTGTCTCTAGTTCTGTAGTTTGTCTCAGTATATTTTTTGTAAAGAATTAAGAGAAATATATTAAATGCATTTCCTATTTTTCTCTTAATTCTCTATTCTATTATTCACACCGAACGTATTTCATTTCACTAGTATTATCCTCAATTGTGCGTAAATATTTACGGTGTTCAGCTTACCCATTAAATTATATCGCCCTGGACCCCCACAGTTGCCACATATACAACATTGCCTAACTGCGTAACCAGCGTGGTTGGTCCTTGTAGTGTAGTGGTTAACACGTCGGACTAGTATACCGAAACCGTGGGTTCGAGTCCTGCATTTGATATTTTTCTCTTAATTCTTTATTCTATTATTCACACCGAACGCATTTCATTTCACTAATATCTGGTAAGATCTAGTTTAACCATAGCTAGATAGTTTATATATTCTCTTAGTCTATTTTGACTAGTTTGTCTAGTTCTACGATTATCATACCGTAGTTTGCTCGTAGATTCTCCAGGGAGATTCTCAAAGATAGCTCATAGATACTAACACTTCTATCTTTGAGTACGTGGACCAACCCGTTCCAAAATCGCTCAATAACATCTTTTAGTGTGGGGCTACCACGTACGGCGTGTATGTTTGTAAGTAGTTTAAGCGTAGCTTTAAAAAACCAAAAGACAATAGTACGCAACATGCCATGGCAACCCAGTAATAATAATAATAATAATAATAATAATAATAATAATAATAATAAAATATAATAATCAACTTTATTTTATACTGCAATCTTTAAAAGAACAATAAAATATATGTCTATGTGTTTAACTACCATACAATGTTGTAAAAATATATATCGTAGAATGAATATCGAAGTATATATTATTTATAGAATTCAAATATATATATATATATATAAAAGAAAAACTTATATCACTTAAAAAAATACGAAGGAAAAAGAAAATAAAAAAATAAAAAACCCTAAAAATTAGCTAAAAATATATACATATGGCACTCTACTGTTTCAATATTACTGCGATTGTCAATATTCTGCGAACTCGTTAGTTGCGTGTTTCCCGTTTGAATTTATTTTTTCACTGCCGCCAGTCAAAAACATAAAAAGTACCGACTAATTAGTTTTGATTGACGGCAGCGAAAAGCCAATTTCACAACACGCCGTTGGAATGTCTGAGTTCGCAGAATATTGAGAATCGCAGTAATGTCAATGTTTTTAATATAATAATAATAATAATAATAATAATAATAATAATAATAATAGTTCAATAGCGCTTTACAAATATTTATACTAAAAAAAATTATTAAGATTACTACTTTAAGACTAAAAATTCAACTACAAAATTCAATGTATACATAATATAACATAATATTAGATATTATAATAAAAATGAATAATCTAAATTAACATGATTAAAACATTGCAACTTCATTTACTAGATTAAGTATTTTTATAATTTACTTCAATATAACAGCAATCATATTTGACCGTTTAATTTAACAATTTTATCAATATTTAATAAATTACACATAATTCGATAATAACTATAAATATATATCAACAAAAATTATTAACTTATTTAAAAGCTTGTTTAAAAAGCCAGGTTTTTACAGCTGAAATTGAAGTACTGCAGCATCTTATGCTTGGAGGAAGAGAATTCTACAGTTCAGGGGCAGCACAAGAAAAGGATCTCCTTCCATACGTTTTAACGTTGAAAGGTTTCTTGGCTTATAGATTTAAAGAGAAAGATCTTAAAACACGAGAGCGAACATAAGGTTTGACTAGATCACATAAGTAGGAGGGATCTGTTTTGTTCAAAACTTTAAAAGTAAGTAAAATAAGTTTGAAAACAATTCGCTGTTCCACCGGCAGCCAATGTAAGCCATACAAGATAGGTGTTATATGATCTTACTTACAAGTAAAGGTTACAAGCCTCGCCGCTGCATTTTGAGCAAACTGCAGTTTTTGTAGAGAAGATTTTGGAAGCCCATACAAAAGAGAGTTGCAAAAATCAAGTTTAGATGTAAGGAAGGCATGGACAAGAGTCTTACATGCAATGCATCTCAGGTACCTCCGAATTTTCCAAAGATTATGTATATGGAAAAAACAAGATTTGCACACAGCAATTATATGTTCATCAAAAGAAAACTTCTCATCAAAAATCACTCCAATATTCCTTACAGAGTGAGATAGGGAAATACTGGACTCTGCTATTTGGAGAGAATCAATTGGTGGTCGAGGGCGATGAGCATTCGATTATATTAGAATTGCAGTTTTATCATTGTTTAATTTTAATTTAATGTTACATCGTACTCTTTTATTGTTCTTGATCCTCGTAGACACACCAGGGCAGATCTGAGTAAAGAAAATGATGTTTTTGCTCTTATCCAGGATATTGTCCTTGCGTATTGCTCACTTTCTTGTTGGCTATAAGCTCTGGAAGTCGGCTGTGGTAACCAATGGGGTTAGTGTACCCTGTTCTACTTCGTGGACCGTTTCCGCGAGCAAACGCTTCTTCTCGTTTTCGTAATTCCGTAGATCTGTTGAGGTTCAAGGTATTGATACGGATCTGCATTTGAGTGGAAAACCCTTACGTCAAAAAAGGGCAGACCGTTGTTTCTCCCAGAATCCACGCGCATGGATGTCCAATCTCGCTTCCGGGGCTTTGTTTGTCCTTCCACTAATATGTTATCCTGTGATTTATTGCAGGACAGGTTCAGTTTCAATATCGTTACATACTGTGTTAAGTAGCTCAGCTTCAAGATCACGTAACTCGTTATGGCGCTGAATAATAAATCCCCCACGTTTACATATCATAATAATAATAATAATAATAATAATAATAATATATAATAGACCCTAAATAGTGTGTAATCACTTGCAGACTCTTTTATTTATCATTGCTTGCTTGCAGTAATGTCTGAAATCACTGGTCCTACCCAGCTGACCTACTTCGTTGGTGACAATGCATATTTCAGATGGAATAATACCGACTACAATGCAACGATATTATCTGCAACATGGGGCATCAAAAAAGGCAACATTGCAGATCCTCAGTATATCAATATAGATATACTGAGTAACAAATCGCACTTCAACTCAAAGTTGGAACCAAGTTTCATGGCTCGGCTGTCTTTTCACGGTGATCTTAAAAAAGGTTTGGCATGGTTTTGCCTCAAAAACATCACTATCAACGATGAAAACGAGTATATCGCAAGCATCAGTGTCCATGTAAAGAGTGTTATGCCTTACACGGTTGTATTAACCGTAAAGGAAAGACAAGAAAAAGGTGAGCAATGTACGCCGTGTGGTGATTTATCGCACTTATTTTCGAATTTGTATTATATTATAAGGTAGATGCATAAGGTAGATATCTTTTCTCCTTAAGGCAATGGGCTCGCGCAAATTTAACCGATAGATTTTCCTATAATTTTGCATATAGATAGTTTTTGAGATGGACAAAACAGAACAACAACAAAAATCGGGGGTCATCGACATAGATTTTGCGCTATGTTAGCTTGAACACGGCACTCCCCAGCGAGTCTAGAACGAAAACAACGCTTCTCAAAGTATTACGTCTAGTTTAATTCTGGTGGAAGCAATATGAAAAACAGAGGCTTTCAGAGGTACTAAAGTAAATAAACTTCCTTGAAAAACAGTTTAATGTCACAAAGTTCAGGAAAAATGCTAAGTTTTGACATTTCCAACTTGAAAAACAGTCGAAATTACGTGCGAATGTCAAGTCTTTTTTAGATGATGTTTCACGATTTTCTCGAAAACAAACCGATAGATTTTTTATTTTTTTCGATAAGTACTAGCTTTAGTTAAAAGACATCGAATTCAGGAAAAAATTGTATAGGTCACCGTATTCATTTACAAGATATAAGTCGTAAAGCAAAGCAAAATGAAGAGCGACAAACGGAAAGCACACAGGTAGCCCAATCCATGGGTTTTGTCGCGCATGCCTCGAGTCATCGAACATACACAAAATGACTGCCATGCGACTAATTGTCAAGTTATATAAATACAGTGTATTGTTTCACATTTTGGTCAATATATTATACAATTCTAAATAATAATAAAAAATGCGCAGAAAGATGCGCACGAGTGCGCGAGCCCATTGCCTTAAGACCTTTTTCCTTGGTTAAATAATTAATTAATCCATAATTGCATTAATTTTGTTCTTTCGTTTATTAGTTTTTTTTTTTTTATCATTCCATTTCTTGCTTTCCCGCCTTACTCCCATTTTTTAAATTTTTTTCGTCAATTTTTTGCTTTCTTTTGGAGTTTCTTATAAAGTACAAACAGATAGATACTTTATTAGTCATAAACATTGCAGCCGATAAGGCTGAATTACGTTAAGATTACAAAAAAGAAGAAATATATTTAGAATATTAAGAAAAATGCATTAAAATACTAGAAAAAACACGTACGATAAATTGGAAAATATATATTCTATGCTATATAAAGGGTTTATGAAAAAATTATAGGATATAAAATATTTATAAAATTGATTTAAGGGAGTTAAAAATTATAAAACTATTTTTCATGCGATCTGTATGAAAAGCCTTAACACTAAATGAGTGTTTCCTTCTAAGATTAATGGTACACGAATTGGTGGGTATTACAGGTATACAGGTATACAGCAAGGTATTAAGTTTATGGCTTGGGTCCCTAACTATATCATTAAATAATTTGGCTGTAAGATCCTCACGGCGAGCATGTAGAGGAATAAGACCCGCTGATAATAAAGCTTCCTCATATGATTTGAAGGGAAAAATAATACGCAACAACAATGTGTAAGCTTACTCAACGAAGCTAGATACAGGACATCATATTATTTTCTAGCCGAGAATGAGAAAATATATACTGTAGCTGACTAACAAAATATATGTTACTTTTAATGCTTTTATCTTTGTGTCTAGATGTTACTACTAAAGAACCAAACACTAAGCACGTTGTTACTCCGCTGTTTCAGCAAACTGTTAAAACTACCACGAAAGGTAATTTTATGACTAGAAATGATTAAAATGTGGGTGCGGGTGCCGATGAATTGCTTCCCTGAATTACCTCTTCTCCGTTCTTCTGAATTCATTTCAAAAGTTTTACTAAACAGCAGCTATCTGGATCGTTAAGGATAACCTAATCCCATGAGAAGTAGAGCATTCTTCAAAAAGTATATTCAAATTTTAAATCAACGAGCAGGCGTAGTTCAGTTGGTTAGTGCGCAGCCTTCAAAGCTAGAGTTCCTAGATTCGATCCTCAGAATATCCAAGTCTGTTTCGACTTCTATTTAATTCATATAGCTTCAGCTTTTAAGACTCTTAAGACAGAGCACTGCATGATGGAGAGAGTGGGTAAAGTGCGGAAAGTCGGCTTCCATTGATAGTAGGTCCATTGATAGTAGAATTTCATCGGAAGAAACTACCGATCGACGTTGAATATAAGTACTTTACCTTTATTTAACTGTTGGAACGTTCCGGACTTTTATTTCAGTCCTTATCACTTTTCAAAAAGTACAAAATACAAAATACCATAACTGGCACAGCGCCCGCACTCGTGGGTGCGCGAGCTACCTTACAGGAGGCTGAAAGAGGAATTCGAAGCTCAGATGTAGTGTGACTGAGGTTCAGCCTCATTCACTTCCGTTGGTTAATCATTAGTATTCAGTTGGTCTCCGATTACATAATTTATCAACTGAAATTGGAGCTGAACATCATCCAGAGTCAGCAAGATTCACGTTTTGTTGATCTCCTAAGAAAGTAGTCAAATCATGTAGAATCCAAGAAGAATCACTGAACAAGGTAAATTAATCAATATGTATTATCCCTTTGAGCACATGGATCGATTGTTTGAAGCTATTTGAACTCTTGATGATCTTGATTTAACAATTGTAATTAGTATTCTAGCTTTAGTTATTATCTTCTTACTAGATATTGTTGTATTTTTCGTCAGTTTTACGGATCACTTTCGAGAGACAGACGATCTTGTAAAACAGTTCAGCGTATCGATTAAAATGACTGATTTAGACGAATAAAGAAAAGCTTAGAAAAGCCACATGTAGAACTAAATCTGTCACCAATGGTCATAGACGAAAAGAGTTGTATGTTGTTTCTCCGGGTTATGCGATTTTCCATATAAACTGTTTGTTTATTATGTCGCAATACACTTTATAGCTACCATTACAATTATCCGAAATATATATTATATAATCGTACCATACTGAAATATATGAATACCATAAGACAGTTGTATTTTGGTAGTACGTGTTTAAAGAAACAAACGTATGGTTTTCAATACCGTTCATTGGCTGTTCTTAAACTCCCCGCTTTTTTGTTACAGAAACACAAGTTAAGGCACCAAACGGTAAGTCAGAAAATATACCTATGATCGATAAGCACGTGCACAAACTGTCACCTACACAACATCATAGCCTGAATGTGCTGGCTTATCCTTTTATGACGGAACTCGTTTCTGAATTGGGTCTATATCCAACGGATTGTGGCTGATATAAAGGTGAAAACAGTGAAAAATAAAAATAAAAAATTTAAGTACACTAAAACAACAGGATCTAAATTCTAAATGTTTAAAGGAGCATGTATATAGGTTAACAAAGCAAGATGCAAGGTTTTTGATCTAATTGGTGGGAATAGCTTTTGAAAAGGCTCTGGAAAACCACCTTCCTTAAGCCGGACCCACAGGTTTATTAGTATTCTGTGTATCTGTTACAGAATACTAATAGTTATATTACTAGTATTCTGTATCAGTTATACAGAATACTAAATAGCTGGGCTGTATGGGGTTTACAGTATTCTCATGTCCTCCCATTTGTGCATTTTCATTGGGTCATACGCTAATAAATTAGTAATTAATACAATAATTAGTCAATGTATATATTTCTAAATTTTGGTAAATATCTTTTAAGCCAGGTGTGCATGATCGTTAGGGGTGATTTACTTTTATTAAAAGGAAAGAAAGGGCTTGAAAGCAGTTTAAGAATCTGGGCTTTCTGATGATAAAAGCACGCATATGTAAGTGTGCGTATTCGGTTGGCTGGGAGTGCCTGGTGGAGGAGGGGGAATGGTGGAGGAGGTCGAGAACCTTAGTACCTCAAAATATTAAAGTTCACAATAACTTGATTTACACTTTGTCTCCACAAGACGATAGATGCTCACGCTCTTTCAAAAGGATCATAGCCAAGGCATTTCAGGCAACAGTTGCATAAGTATTAAAGAATAAGACATTTCTTTTTGACACAAAATAGTTTTAAAACAACTAGCACCGGCACAAATAATTAAACCTTTTCGGTTTCAATCTCGGATTAAATTTGCACGAGAGTGTTGATCTCAATTACTTACCCACGTAGAGCAAGTTATTAGAGTTGAGCTTTACAGACTATAGAGTACGATAGAGTATAATAAACGGATAAAATTAAACTCGAAACTGTTTCATTACTTCAAAAATATGATATGAAAAAGCTGTTATTAGAGTAATTAGATTGATTGATTTATTGATTGATTGGTTCGTTTGGTTGGTTGGTGGTTCGTAGGGTGGGTGGGTTAGTTGGTTGGTTGATTGATCGATTGGTTGATGGGTGGTTTGTTGGTGGGTGGGTTGGTTAATTGATTGGTTTATTGATTGATTACTTGATTGAGAGTTGGTTCTTATAGCTTTATATTCACTTGTACGTTTTCATTTCTTTTTCTTTTTTGACGTTTAGCTGATATGCATTTCATCTTTAATTCTATATTTTAGAACCAAAAGAGCCTGTATTCTCTAATTCTGAAAAACTAGTCTTCACCTTTGTACCAGTTGGTTTAGTTTTGCTGATGGCACTTGTACAGTAGTCTTGGCTATTTCCGTCAACGTAAGTATTTACTGACACAACTTGACATTAGACATAATAAGAAATTTCCAATCAATAGTAAAACCATACGCCTGATCTCTTTTCTTCCCAAGGTAATTTAATTGCGTTTCTTATTACAGCAACTTTAGAAACGAGAACGTATACATACAATACGATGCTAATATTTTGAAACAATATCTTTGCATTCGTTTTGCATGTTTGTACCCATAGCCCTATCCCCACCTCCACCACCTACGACAACCCCTTCAACCCTCCCCCCCCCCCCCAACCCCGATTAAAATAGTTTCACCCGATTAAGATTAAGCTTAATCTTCCTTACAAAAAAGAGACCACCGTTTATTATTATTTATCTGCAGGGAAAGTATATGTGCAAGATAAAAAGATACACAGGATCAAAGCCTGAAGCCTGCAACACACTAGCGTCGTGATCGTTATCGTTAGTAACATATGCTTACTCAGTATTGCATTTATCACCTAGTTGCGAAAAAAGACAAGCACTGTTAATGAGCAGTACGTTACTGAGTCTGCATATGTTTCGTATGAATACAATTATGACGCTAGTGTAAACCAGGCTTAAAACCACTGCACAAATCTTGTAAATATCTAAATGAATGACGGTACATCATGCAACTTCAGTTCAAATTCAACTGCTATCAATGGAAGCCGACGGTGCGCAACTTTACCCCCTTTCTCCAACAGTGCTCTGTTTTAAGAGTATTCAAAGCTGAAGCTACACAGATTAGAAAGAAGAATGATGACTTCTTCACTACCCATCCTAGCGTCCTAGCGATAAAGTCTAACAACACTGATGGGGAGTTCAATTTTACTCACGCCTCAGTTGATTCTATCTACAAATTGCTGCCTACACTTGATCCCAAAAAAGTCCTCTGATCCAGATGGTTTATCTCATAGGATACTCAAGATTGCATCATCTGCAATTGCCAAATCCCTCACTGCTATCATTAACAAGATCATCAATGACAGCTGCTGGCCTTCTGAATGGAAGATATCGAATGTTGTTCCTGTTTTCAAGAAGGATCACAGAACTTATAAGGCAAACTATCGCCCAATATCTCTATTGCCTATCATTTCGAAGATCGCCGAACAGGTTATATATGACCAGCTATATGAGTGGATAAAAGATAAGTTCTGCGACTCTCTCTCGGGCTTCCTCAAAGGTCACTCCTGCTGCACAGCTCTTATTAAGATGACTGAGGACTGGCGTTCCTCCCTTGACGAGAAGCAATGCGTTGCAGCTGTTACCATAGATCTTAGCAAAGCCTTTCATTCTATTAGTCACGGACTACTCACTGCCAAGCTGCGTGCCTACGGTATGGCTGACAATTCTGTTAAACTTGTCGAATCATATCTCAACCACCGTCTTCAAAGAGTTAAGCTGACTAGCAATTTCTCTGACTGGAGAACTGTTAAAAGCGGTGTGCCTCAGGGTAGCCTGCTGGGCCCTCTATTCTTCAATATATTCATCAATGACATTTTTTTCTGCGACAACTCATCTCTCAGACTTTATGCCGACGATACAACTCTGTATTCCAGTGACCCATCTCCCAATCTCCTGGAAAGAAAGATCAACCAAGATCTTGCCTCTGTTACCGACTGGCTTTCTATTAACTATTTGTCTATTAATACCAAAAAGACAAAGGCTATCACCCTTGGCTCCTTGCTCCTCGTGTAGCTATTACGTTACTCTGTTGGCTCCACGGGGGTTGTCGCACTTGTAATGGGCGTGTGAGGTATTCACATGTATACTTAATCATATATTAATAGCATCTTTTTCATATATTTATATACAACAACATTAATGGTTGTATAGGACGCACATTATCTATAGAATGACACTCGGTTCAATGAACCTTAACACAGGCTTTTGTTCTAGTTTACCTAATCTCAATGTAATCGAAAATAATTATCATATCACTGACGAAGCTGTAACAGGCGAAACGTTTGAAAAATAAACCAAGAAAAATTGCCTTAAGAAGTCATTTATTTCCATATATGCAGAAATTATGATCCTCTTGATACAAGTATATCAAAAGTATGTCAGAAATTATGGGATATCATCGCTGATATTTTTTTGGAGTTGCCTATCACTAGGGCTTTCTGAAAAAAAATATCAGCGATGATATCCCATAATTTCTGACATAATTTTGATATACTTGTATATTTATCAAGAGGATCATAATTTCTGCATATCGCTGTATATATATATATATATATATATATATATATTATTATTATCATTATTTTTAACATACCTTAAAGTATGATTTATCTACGTTTAAATTTCTTGTTATAATAATTTGATTTTTTTTCTTATACTATTAAGTTTTATACCTTATTTGCTACAATATTTTTCCAACCTAAATTCATTCATATTCCAGAGACACAAATTTCCCATAGTTATATCACGACAGTCTGTTTTTCCATTCTCATATTTTCTTTATTGATAAGGAATTTCACTATAAATTTTCTTTTCTGACTACAAATATATATTTCTTTCATAGCAATCATCTATCTATGTTGTATAAATATTTCGTTATTTAGTTAGTATTAGTCTCTAAGCTATTTTACATATTCTTAACTCGATTATATATAGAGTTTCGAATGTATTCATCACGAGTCTCAGGCTCACTGTACATATCGACATTCAATGAAATTATCTATCATCTATCTATCTATCTATCTATCTATCTATCTATCTATCTATCTATCTATCTATCTATCTATCTATCTATCTATCTATCTATCTATCTATCTATCTATCTATCTATCTATCTATCTATCGCACACTAACTGAACTGTTGTAAATTCTGATGCAAATAGTGGATTAGGGATCTAATATGTATATATTACGAGATGTAAGTCCAGCTCCAGTGTTTTAATTTCATAAGAAATATATATGTTACATGACACGATTTATCCAATGCATTCTTCGTTTGCAATCATTCCCAAAGAAATAAAATAACAAAAGCCATGGCCGCCATTATGGAATATATGTCAAAAGAATTCATTAAACAATCTTTTGTCAAATTCTTCCAACATGGCTGCCACGACGTCATGTGCAAACGGAGAATAAAGTAAACCAAACTTTCTAACGACATACGTTATTCATAGGAAATACCAAATTCTTCATATTTCTAAAAAAAATTAAACGATGTGTAGGTATTCTCTCAAAAATTAGGCATTTTGTAAATATATCAATTCTTACAATGTTGTATTATACATTAGTATATCCCTTCCTATCTTTCTCAGTTGTAACTTGGGGGAACACCTACACAACTACTTGTTCTTCAAAAAAAAGCAATTAGGCTAATGACCTTTTCTGATTTTAGAGCCCACTCTAGTCCACTATTCTATAAATTGAGACTCCTAAAATTTCCTGAATTAATCTTTGTAAACAATGCATTGTTTATCTATGATTTTTCATTTAGGTAGTTTGCCATCAGTTTTCAAAGATTTTTTTGTATCTATCAACAGAATACATGGTTATAACACTAGACTTGCCAGCAAAAAAATCATAATATTTGCCAAAGATAAGAACTAATTATGGCAAATCTAACATTCTTTTTCTAGGCGATAAAATTTGGAATTCCATCCAGGATGAATATAAATCAAAGTCCCGCTCCTGTTTCAAGAAGTTTCTATTTAAGTTGCTTTTGGAAAAATATAACGATTAGTTATCATTTTTCACATATTGAATTGAATCAATTTTCCCTCTCATTTACAAATTATTCTTTAGTTTTTCCCTTATGTGTGTGTGTATATTTTGTTACCTCGTTCAGTTTTCGTGTGTGTGTGTGTTTTTTCCTGGCAGTTTGTCCATTTTTTTTATTTATTTTTATTTTCAAGATTCGCCCATAGAGCAGGTGTTGTATAATAGGACACGAAGTCCCCTTTACAATACAGTACACCGACGTCCCACCCAATAAGAATATCCCAACTAACCCAACCCCTAGTTAATCGCCAATAAGAAAAATTATATATGAAAGATTAAGAAATATACTATATAATATAATACACCTAGGGTGAGAGTCAAGCTAATATGATTTAATCTAGAAAGACTGTACTTTGCCCGTGAAAGAAAAATGTATAGCTAGTGAGAAAATAAGGTGAAGATGAAGGAATTTTCTACTACTAACTAATTTGTTATTCATTCATGGGCCAAGTAAAAACGCTCTAGCATCTACAGTTAGACATAACGTTAACGTGACGACACTTAGGACAGACTATCTTATAAGTACGGACATTATCAGGGTCAAAAACACTAATTAATCTATTATGATAAAGAGATTTAAGCTTACTTTTAAAGCATCCAACAGATGGTAATGAGTTCCATAAGGGAACAATTCTGACCAAAAAGGAATCCCAGAAAAGAGAAGTTTTTGAAAGAGAAGTCTTGTTAAATCCATGTATTCTGTTGTTGTGATTATATATATTTCCTTCTATACATTTCCTTCTATAATTTTCCGTTTGACCCTGACACTTAGCTCGACTAGCCCTGCTATTTCTAAATGGCTGGCGCCCATCTATTTATATAATATTATCTTCTAAATTTTGTTATATAGCAAAATAAGGAGTGCCAATAAAGTTGTTTGTTGTTTATAGGTATTTTTCAACATTTGTAGTTTTCGACTAAAAATGGAACCGAATTCGAAAGTAAAAATGTATTGCCAACAAATTTAACAGAACCACAAGAAGTAGATCCGTATTACACAAAGCCAATACATCTGACTGAAAAAAATAACTTACATACTTTAATTAGAATTTTCAATTGGATGAGCTGTCATGTCAAATGTCTCGTATTCACTTTTTCGTTCATATATATAACCCTCTGACTACTGTTGATTTTGGCTTATTTAGGTTACGCAATATTGGCTTAATGGCCATTCTTTGCACAGTCCTTAAATATAGAAAATTGATATACATCACTCACATCTGGAGTGTATTATTGAATAGAACACATGATAAACACATTATTCAATCCAGCATAGCAGTTGCAATCTTACTGGAGTTGACACAAGTCCTCTTTTTTATTATTATTTTTTTAAGCACGGGCGCTCTCCTCTCACCAATGGGGCCGGGGTTCGAGTCCCGCCGGACTCGGTGTCGTATGTGAGTAGAGTTGCCTGTTGGTTCAGCCTCTCCTGTACTTCGATGGTTTTTCTCCTTCTCCTGTTTACTCCATCCGCATACCGCATAAATCAACTTCTAAATTCCAATTAGATTTCAGTTGATGAATAGTTAACTACTCTATAGAAATGCCACTGCTAAATCGCATATATTGATTGATTGGTTGATTTTTTTATCAAACTATAACTTCCTTGATCACTTACCGGTACACTTCATTTACTTGAGTTTTACTTCGTGATATTTTATATATAACAATTATTCTGCGAAGGCGAAGTGAATATCGGTGAATATTTACCGAGCCGCGAGTCTTTTAGTCTTTTAGTATATACCAACAAGGGAACCTCTAAAAATGTTGCAATTTTTGATGTAATGTATTTCTGAATGATAAAAATCGTGACAAATGTCACGCTCCAGTCATATATTGAAGCCGTTACATTGATTCTTGCACAACTCATTTCCATATCAATTAATTCATTGTCATCAGTTCAAACTTATAGTACTTATAGTGAAAAGTATGGCTTATAACTGTCAAAAAAGACAGTTTCAAAAATACTTTCTGTGAATATAAGTTTGCTGGACAGAATCAAAAGTGATAAAAGCGAAAAATATCTCTTTCAAGTTCAAGTTAACTTCAAGTGTAGCTGTTGAGATCGGAGCATGTGCTTCGGATGTCAGTGTTGAATTATACCTCCTTAGCTTGACGAATTTCACCACTATCTTCTATAACTGATGAATAATCTGAAGATTTTATTTACTCAAGACTGGTTGACAGCTTAGGATCAACAGAAACTGAGAAATAGGGGAATTTAATTTGTCTCTCTAAGACTGCTCGACAGTAAGAAGGTAAGTTTCCTTTTATCTAAAACTTAAGCCTCCATCTCGCTCTGTTTTATTTTATTTCTTTGCTGTAAAAAAAATAGAAATTTTCTTGATACTTTAATAAGCTCTTTTTTCCATATTCCGAATGTATTTGTGTATTAATTATTGCGAAAACCATATAAAACAACAAGTAAACGAAAACATTCAAAGCTCAATAAGCTTAACTTGTTCGGCGAAATCTATGAAAACAAATGACTTTCTTCTACCATACATAATATAATACGACTTGAATTTTTCAAAAAACATATTTTAAGGCTTTCCTATTGTTTATGCAAAAAGTCATTTTGGATGTTTTGCAATTTTACTGTAAAAAGCACTGGTAAAACGAAAATTTAGGGCCGCCATCTTTGTTTCGACATTATCCCGAGTCTTGGAAATAAATATGGTGGAATATCCCGAGATAGCAAACCAATGAGAGCATGCCATCTATGTAAAACTGAGCAATTTTACATACTCCATACTACGTGTTTATCTATTTTCCAAAGTGAGCTCCATTAGCTTTTTGGTATGACAGGACTTCTCTTTAATGCACTATCACTAAAATAGAGAGAATCCTCCAACATCGTTTTTTTTACAACGCTCGGTATCAAAAATCGCCAAATTGCTAGAAAGTAAGTTTAAAACTAGGCTACGTACCTAAAACTTCTTGGAAAACGTGCTATTTTAAACCTCTATTTTAACCAATAATAACGTGCCCAGGAGCCACATGCATGACCACATTTACACATAATATATAGATTTAGGCACTGCCTAAAAGCGGAGCTCCCATAAATAGTATATTTAGTGCTAAAAACGTGACAATTGTGTGACGCGGCATAACGCTGGTTATAGCGTTACCACTTCGTTTGATTTTACCAGAATCCAGGAGGAAAAACTAAAAGAAAAACCATTATTTTAAGCCTTCAAAAGCATTACAAAACTTTTCAATTCGAAGAAAAATAATTATAGATTGTACAACATATGAATACATGTATAGAACAAAGGATTTCATTCAGCAAATCTTAGTAATCAAAGTTGTAAGTTTTTTAGGTGGAAAGTGAACTACACTGAAAATTGTCGAAAAATATTACTGATAAGCTTAAGCTTACATTCACTTGAACTTCACATGTAAAAAGAGACATATTCATTAATGCAAGATAATAATTTTCTTTGTTAGTAAGTTGGTCTTTGAAAAGTTTTTTTTCCAGATTTATTCTTAACTTTATTATCGAGCGAAATATCTTACAAAAACATAAGCTTATCCATAAAAAAAAAACAAGCTCATCATTTTTGCGATTGTGCAATAGTAATAGCTGGAAAAGCCAGATAAATAGCAAATATTTGGTGTGATATGTATTCCTTTTTCATATTTCATTCAACATTAAAATAAATTATCTATAAAAAAGTCAAAATATTCATATGATTATGAAACTGGAATCTTGTTTTGACTTCGCGTGAGGTTCGCTGGCCGTCAAATATGTTTTTTCAAAGAACCAAGTCTTAGCCTTTTTTCTTGAAATGGGATCAAAAACAAAAGATCAAAGCTTCAAATATCGCTTTTTTGGTTCACAAGTATTGAAGAAAAAGATGATAAAAATCTAGAATGCAGTAAAAACGACAAACTATCCAAGTTTTTCTGACAATGTTTGCCGAACCAAAGTCCTTGGCTTGTCTGAGAGTTTCTCCAGCTAGTTTACACATTTCTTGTCGATTTTTTACGAAATATTAGTTAAAATTAATGAATTTACCTTCTATGAAGTGTTTTCTACGGAACTGAAATATCATTCTTGCAGTATAATCAGGTTTTTCTGGTCTACAGGCCACTTTTTCTCTCACTGAAGTTTCAGTCACGAAACTTCATCTAATCGTAAGATTAAGAATATTCCCTCTACTCGCTTTCCCTCGCTAAATCTTCTTTAGCAAGTCGCTAAAGTCGAAAAATTGTTTTTGTTCACTTTAAGACAGACATGACTTCGACTAAACGTATTTTTCGCATTGCAAAAATAAGAAAAAATACTTCTTGATCCATCTTTGACTACATTATTGCAATTTTTCTGTGCATTTGTGAGTAAGCAAAGCGCGCGGGAACCCTGTGCAAAGTGGTACACGGACGGACGTATGTATGTATGTATGTATGGACAAGATGATGGCGTAATCAAGCCATGAAAAATCAACTCGATGGGTTACCATTTTTTCTTAAGTATGGTGCTCCGCTCGCGCGGGCCTTCGGCCCGCGCGGGAGCTCCGCTATAATATCGACACGCGTGAAAAAAGTCTGCGCATGCTCTAAGTCCACATGCAAATTAGTCAAAAGCATCTTCGTGCTATTGTAGAAATATGCAAATTTGACTTTCACACTTGCCTGAAGAACAATCTTTACAAAATGCCAAAACTTAAAGTCAGTTCTTGAAACTTAAGGTTAATTCTTTCATATTGTCTTTATTAATACAGTATCTTGGTCTCACAAAAGTATACCCACGAACTTTTTTGTATACTTGGAGAAAACAAGCATTTATTTTCTCACTAAAACTCTTGTAAATTCTTGGAAAGCGTGCTGAAAGGCACGCATGCGCCAACCTTTTTCTCTCTAGTGTCGATAACATCTAAGAATTCTAAGAACTACGATGTTGGAATATTGAAAAAAAATGAAACGCGAACTTAAATTTATACCGGTCCTCTTAATTATCATGATGAGGAGAATACAGCTGGGAAGCGGAGGTAAAAAATATAAGCTTTTATAATTGTTATTTTTTTATCTTAAAAGATACTTGATGGTTTCTTGTATAATCAGTCGCCGTTGACAATTTACCCGTGTTCATTCGAATTCTTGAAAGTATAAAAACGTATTTCAAAGAACAGATTCATTGACCATGCATGTTATAACAAGTGCTTCGGCGAAATTCAAGCAAAGTAATTTCTATCACTGGTACCTTAAAGCTAAAAAATACAAGTAGAGAAACGTTTATAACAGGAACTATTGCTCGCAAGTGACAAATCGAGCTTCTACAAATTAAGGAATTCAAACCACCTTGAAAGCTAAAGTCTTCAATCATGTATGTGTCATCAGTAATAAAAAAACTGATGGTAAATTAAAACGACAAAAAAATAGTATCCATCGAGATAAAGAATTCCTTAATCTTCTACAAGAATGAAAATTCTGTCTCAAAAATTTCTTGTAGACTTTTCATATCTCGACACACTGCTACATAATTTATTAACAATCTAGACACTAGCTAGAACAGCTTTACAGCTTTAGTATTCTGCATATCTGAGAAAAAAAGGAATATCTCATAAGGAATACTAATATACCTATTATTATTCTGTATATCTGATAATGATTACTAATATACCTATTAGTATTCTGTATATCTGATAAAGAATACTAATATAGCTATTAGTATTCTGTATATCTGATAAAGAATACTAATATAACTATTAGTATTCTGTATATCTGATAAAGAATACTAATATACCTATTAGTATTCTGTATATCTGATAAAGAATACTAATATACCTATTAGTATTCTGTATATCTTATAAAGAATACTAATATACCTATTAGTATTCTGCATATCTGAGAAAGAATACTAATATACCTATTAGTATTCTGTATATCTGAGAAAGAATACTAATATATCTCTTAGTATTCTGTATATCTGATAAAGAATACTAATATACCTATTAGTATTCTGTATATCTGATAAGGAATACTAATATACCTATTAGTATTTTGTATATCTGATACAGAATATTAATATACCTATTAGTATTCTGTATATCTGAGAAAGAATACTAATATACCTTTTAGTATTCTGTATATCTGATAAAGGACACTAATATACCTATAAGTATTCTGTATATCTTATAAAGAATACTAATATACCTAATAGTATTCTGCATATCTCAGAAAGAATACTAATATACCTATTAGTATTCTGTATATCTGATAAAGAATACTAATATACCTATTAGTATTCTGTATATCTGATAAAGAATACTAATATAACTATTACTATTGTGTATATCTGATAAAGAATACTAATATATCTATTAGTATTCTGTATATCTGATAAAGAATACTAATAGGTATATTAGTATTCTGCATATCTGATAAGGAATACTAATATACCTTTTAGTATTCTGTATATCTGATAAAGAATACTAATATACCAATTAGTATTCTGTATATCTGATAAAGAATACTAATATACCTATTAGTAATCTGTTTATCTGATAAAGAATACTAATATACCTATTAGTATTCTGTATATCTGATAAAGAATACTAATAGGTATATTAGTATTCTGCATATCTGATAAGGAATACTAATATACCTTTTAGTATTCTGTATATCTGATAAAGAATACTAATATACCAATTAGTATTCTGTATATCTGATAAAGAATACTAATATACCTATTAGTAATCTGTTTATCTGATAAAGAATACTAATATACCTATTAGTATTCTGTATATCTGATAAAGAATACTAATATACCTATTAGTATTCTGTATATCTGATAAGGAATACTAATATACTTACTAGTATTCCTTATATCTGGGAAAGAATACTAATATATCTGTTAGTATTGTGCATATCTGAGAAAGAATACTAATATACCTATTAGTATTCTGCATATCTGATAACGAATACTAATATACCTTTTAGTATTCTGTATTTCTGATAAAGAATACTAATATACCTATAAGTATTCTGCATATCTGATAAAGAATACTAATATACCTATTAGTATTCTGCATATCTGATAAGGAATACTAATATACCTTTTAGTATTCTGTATATCTGATAAAGAATTCTAATATACCTATTAATACTCTATATATCTGATAAAGAATACTAATATACCTATTAGTATTCTGTATATCTGATAAAGAATACTAATATACCTTTTAGTATTCTGTATATCTGATAAAGAATACTAATATACCTTTTAGTATTCTGCATATCTGATAAAGAATACTAATATACCTATTAGTATTCTGTATATCTGATAAAGAATACTAATATACCTTTTAGTATTCTGTATATCTGATAAAGAATACTAATATACCTATTAGTATTCTGTATATCTGATAAAGAATACTAATATACCTATTAGTATTCTGTATATCTGATAAGGAATACTAATATACTTACTAGTATTCCTTATATCTGGGAAAGAATACTAATATATCTGTTAGTATTGTGCATATCTGAGAAAGAATACTAATATACCTATTAGTATTCTGCATATCTGATAAGGAATACTAATATACCTTTTAGTATTCTGTATTTCTGATAAAGAATACTAATATACCTATAAGTATTCTGCATATCTGATAAAGAATACTAATATACCTATTAGTATTCTGCATATCTGATAAGGAATACTAATATACCTTTTAGTATTCTGTATTTCTGATAAAGAATTCTAATATACCTATTAATACTCTATATATCTGATAAAGAATACTAATATACCTATTAGTATTCTGTATATCTGATAAAGAATACTAATATACCTTTTAGTATTCTGTATATCTGATAAAGAATACTAATATACCTTTTAGTATTCTGCATATCTGATAAAGAATACTAATATACCTATTAGTATTCTGTATATCTGATAAAGAATACTAATATACCTTTTAGTATTCTGTATATCTGATAAAGAATACTAATATACCTATTAGTATTCTGTATATCTGATAAAGAATACTAATATACCTATTAGTATTCTGTATATCTGATAAGGAATACTAATATACTTACTAGTATTCCTTATATCTGGGAAAGAATACTAATATATCTGTTAGTATTGTGCATATCTGAGAAAGAATACTAATATACCTATTAGTATTCTGTATATCTGATAAAGAATACTAATATATCTTTTAGTATTCTGTATATCTGATAAAGAATACTAATATACCTTTTAGTATTCTGTATATCTGATAAAGAATACTAATATACCAATTAGTATTCTGTATATCTGATAAAGAATACTAATATACCTATTAGTATTCTGTATATCTGATTAGGAATACTAATATACCTATTAATATTCTGTATTATAACCCAACGATGAATTTTCGCGCGCTGTCATTGGTCCAAATGGGTCACGTGCAGGACGGGTATCAGGCGATATCCCCCGTCCGAAGTGATATTCGTCCAGCAGAAGGTAAAAACGTTAAAAAAGAAAAGAAAAAAACACGGAAAACAAAGAAACTCGGTTTTTACAAACAAGTGAGAGTAAAATACAAAGACTGGTTGAGAAAACTACGGCAGGAAACACGAAAAAGTCAACAAAATATACTGTAAATGTCTTCAATGGTAAGCATCAATGTTTCGTGAATGAAGTTTTGGTTTGTTTTCGAAATTGTTTTTATAAACTACTAAAAAACAACAAAGAATTCGACAACAAATGTCAAACAATAGAATAGTTCAATGTTAAACAGCTTTCATTTACCAAAATAATTGTTTTTATATCCAGCTTGGAGACTCTGGAGATGACGAGTCGATGCAGTTTGCTGAATTCATTTCAGTGAAGTCGTTGGGTTATAAAATAAATAAAACCCCTCTAGCTCACTGGAATATCGGCTGATAATGTCCTTGGATGAGAAATGGTCCTCAAAATATCACATTTGCGCTCGAAGCTTCGCTTCTCGGCCAAATATTCTTTTTTCGGACCATTTCTCATCCTCGGACATTATCAGACGATATCCCAGCCGCCAGGAGGGATTTATTTACTAATATCTGATAAAGAATACTAATATACCTATTAGTATTCTGCATATCTGAGAAAGAATACTAATATACCTATTAGTATTCTGCATATCTGATAAGAAATACTAATATACCTTTTAGTATTCTGTATATCTGATAAAGAATACTAATATACCTATAAGTATTCTGTATATCTGATAAGGAATACTAATATACCTATTAGTATTCTGTATATCTGATAAAGAATACTAATATACCTATTAGTATTCTGTATATCTGATAAAGAATACTAATATACCTTTTAGTATTCTGTATATCTGATAAGGAATACAAATTTATTATATACATACCGAGATTTACTCAGTAAAATCCTGTGTAATAAATGTTCGTGCGTTCACTTTTCCCAACCAATCACAATGCGCGTATCGCTTTTTAACGTGTGAGAAAAACGATACGTCCAATCAGAAGCCACGTACGGCTTTTCTTCACGTGTGAGAAAAACGATACGTCCAATCAGAAGCCGGCAGCAACGGGCTCCACTGCTCTTTCGTGTGAGACTTTCGACTAAACTAGAAAGTTTTTATTTCAAAACATGAATGAAACTATATTTTAGACGACAAAACCAAAGAGAAAATCGATGAATTACCAATAATATAGTGAAGGAAAAGCTGTCTGAGATGTAAATATATTGGAAAAGTTCTTTAAAAGTACTGAAAACTTAAACAACAACAAGGAAAGTCAGCTTCACTTGCTTTTGTAAGAAGACGACTTCGGTGAGACCTAAACTAGAAAGTTTGAATTCAAAACATGGATGAAAATATAATTTAGACGACGAAACCAAAGAGAAAATCGATGAAATACCAATAGTAGAGCGGAGGAAAAGCTGACCGAGATGTAAATCTAGTGGAAAAGTTCTTTAAAATGTATTAAACAACAACGAGGAATTGAAAGGCAGCTTTGCCGTGTAAGAAGGCGACAGAAACTTCGGTAAGCTTTCGCAATCATTTATGGTGTAAATTAAAAGCCTAGATGTTGAAAAGATTAAACTTAGAAACCGAATTAGAATTCAATAAGCCGGAATAAGTTTTTATTATGCTTGTAAAACAGCGTTGTAAAATAAAGAATTATTGCAATATGATTTTTAGTTTTGAAACTGAGCTTCGTTTACAAACTTTGTAAACTAAAATAGTCTCTAATTCAAACCAAATTGAAAATCTCGGTATGAATAAAATAAAAAAGAAAATACTTCACAACTCGTGAATAAAAACCGTACGCGCGCACTTTCCATGAAGTAATCTCTATATACTTACTAGTATTCCTTACATCTGGGAAAGAGTACTAATATATCTCTTAGTATTCTGTATATCTGATAAGGAATACTAATAGGTATATTATTACTGTATATCTGATAAAGAATACTAATATATATATTAGTATTCTGTATATCTGATACAGAATACTAATAAACTTGTAGGTCCGGCTTAAGCAAGATGGTTTCCCAGAGCCTTTTCAAGGCTAAATTTACACACTCGTATATATACATCAGACATATACAAACAGTAGGGGAGAAAGAAGAAAAATTAACATTGGAAATAATTCACAGAGTAGTGCAAAAAATACAAAGAAATTGTAAGAAGGTATTCTAATTATCATTTTTACTCTTTAAGATTTATTAACGAGAGGGAGGAGTTTATTCCATTTTTTTGTAATGAAATGAAAGTTTATCCTTTTTTCTTGCTAATCTAAGTTCTAAGTGGTAAACATACTGGATTTTTCTTAATAAAAAGTGATACATTTTTGAAACTACACGAGTATATGTACTGTTTAGCAAGTAATACAAGATGGTTTAATAACATTGGTTTTTGTATATCTCTTGTATAACACCCAGAACAACATCCGCCTCACTGATATTATCCAAACAGATATTACTACTAGACAAAATATTCTTTAAGGCAGACCAAAACGATTGCACTTTTTGCCGGTTTTAGACGGATTTCTTTGCAAGTTTACAGACCAAAAATTTCATTGCTAATATCTTGTTTTTCTTATTTTCTTATTTTCAGTAAACTATAGCTGCATACGTGGACCAAAGAGCGTAGAACTTAGTGAAGGAGGAAATGCTGAGTTTATGTGGAACAATACCTGTGGAAGGATAATTTCTGTCACGTTTGGCATTCGTAAAGGCAACATAGCCAACCCACAGTTAATTAATGTAGATATCATCAATCGAAAGATATACTTTAATAATTTTATGGACAGAAAATACAAAGGAAGAGTTGGTTTTACCGGTGATCTAGAAGCAGGATACGCTTGGTTCACACTCAAAAACTTGACGATTGATGACTGCGATTGGTATATTGCAAGTATCAGTGATAAGGTTACCAGAGTTCTACCATACCCTGTACAGTTAGTAGTCAAGAAAAAAGGCAAGTGTTACAATTATCTGTGTTTAAAACTTGGGCATTTATTACCCCAAACGTTATGTATAAAAGTGTCCAGTAACTTATAAGAAGATCATGTTATTTATTTGCTTACTCCCTCCCTTTCCCCATCCTCTTCGATCCCTCCCTGTCTCGTCTCTCTCTCTCTCTCTCTCTCTCTCTCTCCCCTTCTCTCCTTCCCTTCCACCTTTCCAAACTCAATACATTCCTACCTTTCTCTCTTCGCACCTTCTACTCTCCACCCCCTCTCCCTCGTTCCCTTCATCCCCCCCTCTCCACTTCCGAACTTACTATTTCTCTTATCTCTACTTTATATTTGGAAACTTGTACTTTCATTCTGGTTCTATCTCTGATTTGTTTATATCATTTTGTATTCAGAAGGGGATAAAGCAGCTATAGCTCCGACGACTATTTCTAGTGCTAATAATGCCACAGCCAAGAGCTTCAGCACTGCACCATCTACAACACTTTCAATCTACGCAGGTCAGTAATACACTGGTAATAATTGTAGTTAATGCAATCATTGAAACGATTTTTCTTTATATTTCTAGGCGCAAAAAACTCAAGGTCCACAAGAAACAAAACATTCAGTTTCCTTTTTATTTTGATAGCTATGCTAATATGGAACGTTTGAAGTAATATCCAATTATTTTCTTTGCAACTCTGGTTCATGATCATACAATGATATTTCTAAATTTTGGACGGAATTTCCGGCACCCGGTTATTATTGTCCCAGTAATTTTTAAATTGGACCAGGTGCTTTGTAGATAACCATGAACTTTCTGGGCCTCTCATTATCTAAATAACTAGGACGTTTTTTTTAAAAACGGTCTTATAGTCTGGCTATTCTTGCAACCGATATTAAATGATTACTAATAATTCCTTCTAGTGCCCAGACACAAATAAAAAAAGTTAAGGATACATTAAATGACTCTGAAGTTTAGCTGATCTTTACAAGGTACAATAAAGAATGAATTAAAGAATGAATTAAAGAAAGAATGAATGAATGAATGAATGAGTGAGTGAGTGAGTGAGTGAGTGAGTGAGTGAGTGAGTGAGTGAGTGAGTGAGTGAGTGAGTGAGTGAGTGAGTGAGTGAGTGAGTGAGTGAGTGAGTGAGTGAGTGAGTGAGTGAGTGAGTGAGTGAGTGAGTGAGTGAGTGAGTGAGTGAGTGAGTGAGTGAGTGAGTGAGTGAGTGAGTGAGTGAGTGAGTGAGTGAGTGAGTGAGTGAGTGAGTGAGTGAGTGAGTGAGTGAGTGAGTGAGTGAGTGAGTGAGTGAGTGAGTGAGTGAGTGAGTGAGTGAGTGAGTGAGTGAGTGAGTGAGTGAGTGAGTGAGTGAGTGAGTGAGTGAGTGAGTGAGTGAGTGAGTGAGTGAGTGAGTGAGTGAGTGAGTGAGTGAGTGAGTGAGTGAGTGAGTGAGTGAGTGAGTGAGTGAGTGAGTGAGTGAGTGAGTGAGTGAGTGAGTGAGTGAGTGAGTGAGTGAGTGAGTGAGTGAGTGAGTGAGTGAGTGAGTGAGTGAGTGAGTGAGTGAGTGAGTGAGTGAGTGAGTGAGTGAGTGAGTGAGTGAGTGAGTGAGTGAGTGAGTGAGTGAGTGAGTGAGTGAGTGAGTGAGTGAGTGAGTGAGTGAGTGAGTGAGTGAGTGAGTGAGTGAGTGAGTGAGTGAGTGAGTGAGTGAGTGAGTGAGTGAGTGAGTGAGTGAGTGAGTGAGTGAGTGAGTGAGTGAGTGAGTGAGTGAGTGAGTGAGTGAGTGGATGCATTGATGGATGGATGGATGGGTTGTTTGGTTGGTTTGGTTGTTTGGTTGGATTGAGGGAGGCAGGGAGGGAGTGAGGGAGGGAGAGATGCAGAGAGGGATGTATGAATCAAAGAACGAATACGTAGATTGATTGTAAAGATCAGGAATCCATATGAATTACTGCTATTTTCATAAGCATGCGAACTCTGTACTTGCAAGTTTCCCGTTGGGATTTGGTTTTTCACTGCCGCCAGTCAAAAATATAAAAGGTACCGACTGACTATTTTTGATGGACGAAAGCCAAAAACCAAATTTCAGCGTGCAGCTTGCAGCTACCAAGTTCGCATGTTTATGAAAATAGCAGTAACTAAAAAACGAAACGTACGAAACGTGGGTAACATAATCTTGTCTTTCATTTTCTTTGCTCGTATTTACAAATCGCAATAAGGCTATTGATATATGCATTATAAAATCCATTCCAAAACGAACTGCATCAACAAGTACTCGACAAGATATTTGCTGAAGAGATAAATTATGAATTTCATCACCAAAACATTGATTTTCGCGCTATTAATTACTATCTTCAAGATTGTGTACATGGCTAAAGGTATTTAATATTAATGCATTATATTCTCGACATACATTCAAGATAATGATAAATAATAATAACGCGTCTCATATATTTCAATAAACTCCCAGTCCATATGTTATTTCAATCTCTCATTTGCTATTATAACAGGACAGGCTGGGTTTACCAAGGTACCGCCAAGTGTGCTGTACGTATCTATTGGAAAAACAGCGCGTTTCGTTTGGGACTACATAGCAGATGACAGAACAAACAATTTCCAAGATATGTCACCAAAGTGGTCTTTTTATTACCCAAATAATTCGGAATCGGTCATTAGTTATGAACTCGTTTTTGAACAAAGAAAGTGGACTATCAACAACATCACATGTCCAAAACGATTGCTCAATCCTACTCGTGTCGGAAGAGAACCAAATGCTACTCTGGTCATAGAGAATATTACGATAGCCGACAGTGGTACGTATGGATGTAGTCTGATGCTCACGACAAAGGATCCTATCACAAGTTAAGTAAAGCTTGTTGTAACAAGTAAGTAGTTGAAGTTTTTTAAGAAAATCCTTGACATCTCAAATTGAAAGATATTTGTGAGGATTGGAGAAAAAGAGAGAGCTCGAGGGGACAAAGAAGAAAACAAGAAATGAAAAAGGCCAAATTTTCAACATAGAGAATATACTATAACATTTCCTTCAAAAAAAGAAATAGAAAATCACTAACTTCTAATCCTACAGAATGAGTACACTATCTTTACGACTTCAATTGAGCTTCCAACTACCTTTTGTTTTTTAAGTTTGCCAAAATAGCTAAATTTTCTTTGTTGTTTTTTAGCAATACCAAAAATAACGATAGCAACGGAAAATACAACAGCAGTAAGAATAAAAGAGTCGGAAAGCTTGGATGTACGTTGTTCTGCTACTGGCAACCCGAGACCCAATCTCACATGGATAGCTTTGGCTCTAGGCAATATCATGAGTGAAGGAGTAGGAAATGCTACTCTGAGGATAAAAAATATAACAAAACGTCGAGGTGGAGGGTATGAATGTCGAGCTAGTAACAACCCAAACGAGAAACCTGTGACTATGGAAATTAAGATAATCGTGTTGTGTAAGTAGTTTTAAACAGCTTTTATAACGGTTCTAAAAATAGTAGATTTCAAGTGACCATGCAACAAGACAGGATTATTGTAAGAATTATGAAACCAAAAAGGGTTTTATTTTGCAAAAAAAAAAAGGTTGTTTGCACCACAACCACATCATACTTAATGCTACCGGAAGGGCCAATGCATGTGTTATGTTTAAGATTGTCGAAGGAATGGGGATTAACCTATCCAATCAGATATAATGGCATCAGTTTAATACTTTGTTATTACAGTTAGACCACAGATTGACACTGAAAAAGCTACGAGGGCAGCAGCTGTGTCTATAAAAAAGGAGAATATAAGTTTACACTGTCTAGCAACAGGGCAACCTCTTCCACGAATCACATGGTATGACCCATGTGGGCGCCAGATTGTTTCAGGAATAGAAAACACAACAGAAAGAAGCGTGCTGACTTTCGAAACCAAAGACAGCAGTGATTATGGACAATATAGATGTCATGCAGAAAATGAACTTGGGGAAGATGAACATTTCATTAACGTCACGCAATTGAGTGAGTAGGTTACAATATTTATTTATGACGATGTAAGATATCCTTCATGCAATATTGTTCACAGTATAAAGAAATTAAGTATCAGCTCTTACATAAAGCGCTAGCAAGAGAATATATTTCGTGACATAACAAATACGTTCTTACAATTGCTCTTAATCTAAATAAGACTGTGAAGTTTACTGACTAATTAGTTTCTAGGAACTGCATGTCTGGCCTGTTGTTATGGATGGATGGATGGATGGATGGATAGACGGACGGACGGATGGATGGATGGATGGATGGATGGATGGATTGGTGGGTAGGTTGATGAATGGATGGATGGCTAAATAAATAGGTGGGATGATGGGAGGAGCATGTATTTATGGAAGGATAAACTAATTAGTGCATGCTTAGATTAGTGAATGGGTTTAACTGAATTTTTAATTTACTGATTAAAGTTTCAACAGAATCTCCCGGTGTTGATAGGGAAAACGGGAACAAGCCAACCACTTACAGAAGAACAGCAAGAGCCACTAAACAAGGTATACTTGATGGCTTTGTAACGCTATGCTATCTTTCTCATCGGGGATCATTTGGATTGGCTATCAATGAAAATAGAGATAAATAATGAAAGAGAGAAAGAGAGAAGGAGGGAGAGAGAGAGAGAGAGAGAGAGAGAGAGAGAGAGAGAGAGAGAGAGAGAGAGAGAGAGAGAGAGAGAGAGAGAGAGAGAGAGAGAGAGAGTGGAAGGAGAAAGAATGGCTAGGCTAGTCTGTCAGAAAAAAATATACACTGTTGCTTGGATGGGTGAATGGGTTTAGCTAATGTCTTCATTTGCTGATAAAGCTTCAACAGTATCTCCAAGTGTCAACAGAGAGAATGGGGACAAGCCAACTACTTTCAGAGGAACAACAAGAGTCACTAAACAAGGTAAACTAGATGGTTGTGTATATTTTACTCTCTTTCTCAGTGGGCATGATCATTAAGTATGGCTACCATTGAAAAGAGATAGAGGCAATAGAATAAAGAGAGAATGAGAGAGAAAGAGATGATGATGATGATGATGATGATGATGATGATGATGATGATGATGATGATGATGTAGTTTTAACCAGAATATTCTATCAGTTATACAACTGCTTTACATGAAAGTCATGTAATAACAATAATGACTACTATAGAAAAAAAGAGCTATATAAAACTATTACGTATACTATATATTATATTTTTTTTAAATATACAATTACAATAGTTACAATATTGTAACTATTGATGAGAAAGAGAGAGAGAGAGAGAGAGAGAGAGAGAGAGAGAGAGAGAGAGAGAGAGAGAGAGAGAGAGAGAGAGGAGAGAGAGATATAGGAGGGAAACCAGCTTTAATAGGGTGACAGAAAAATCCAATAGCCAGTTGCAATTCAGACGGACGGAAATTCAAAAATGTAGATACACAAATTCACTGATCAACATTGAAAAAGAAACATTCCTTAATTTGTTAAACTATATAGCCAAAAACGAAATAAGATAATTTAACTGTAGGATAGTCTACAAAACTAAAATCTGCATTATTTTATCAAGCCTCTACCCAGGTAGCAATAGCTAGTAGAGGGAAACGAAAGAGTATAACACCTGTGGTGGGAGCAATAATTGGTGTAGGATTGCTGATGGCGTTAGCAATTGGATTTATCCTGTTCATTATTACCAAAAAGACATGTATGTCTAAGAAAAGTAAGTGTTTATTAGTTTTTCTTTTAAATAAAATGTATATTCATAATCTAATTATAACTATATATTTTGTAGAAGATGGGACAAACAACAGGATTTGCAATGAGTAAGTATTAACCATTAACACATGATTTGAAGCAGAATACAAAATCTTGAATTTATATTTCATTGAAAGGGTTCTTAGAATTGATTCTCCCCTTGTTTTGTTTTGTCTTATCTTGTTTCTTAATGTTTTTTTTTTTCATTTTTGAATTCCATTTGCGTGCAGCAGGAATACTAGATGTTCATCTGACATCAATGAAACAGACGAACGTGAAATACCAATTTACGCACAAGTTGATACTTCTATTGAAATGAAAAATAGGCTTGATAATGAAGATGTTGTGCCAATATATGCCCAGGTCGATAAAAGCAAGAAAAAGGTAATGCAGCGAAAATTTATAATGGCAGATTTTAAGAAATGTACACAATGAAATTGACCGATCTGTGTAGAAATCAATTTTAATAAGTAAAAGGGAGGAACGTGGAATGTGACTGAGATGGATTGGATGCGACTCAGATGAATTTAACGAAACTGTGATGTATTGGGTGTGACTGAGATGGATTGGATATGACTGGCTTGGACTAGGATATATTGCATGTGACTGGGATAAATTGGATGTGACTGGAATGGATTGGATGGGACTGGAATGATTCGGATGTGAATGACATAGATTGGATGTCACTGGGTTGGATTACATGTGACTGGAATGGATTGGATGTGACTGAGACGGATTGGATACGACTGGAATGGATTAGATGTGACTGGGATAGATTGAATGTGACTGAGATGGAATGGATGTGACTGGAATAGATTGGATGTGACTGAGATAGAATGGATGTGACTGGGATAGAGTGTATAAGACTGGGATGGTTTGGATGTGACTGAGATGGATTGAATGTGACTGGGATGGATTGGATGTGACTGGAATGAATTAGATGTGACTGGGATAGATTGAATGTGACTGAGATGGACTGGATGTGAATAGGATGGATTGGATGTGATTGGGATGGATTGGATGTGACTAGGATAGATTGAATGTGACTGAGATGGATTGGACGTGACTAGGATAGATTGAATGTGACTGAGATGGATTGGACGTGACTCGGATAGATTGAATGTGACTGAGATGGATTCGATGTGAATGGGATGGATTGGATGTGATTGGGATGGATTGGATTTGACTGGGATGGATTCGATGCACAGGGATATATTGAATGTGACTGAGATGGATTGGATATGACTTGGATAGAATGTATGTGACTGGGATGGATTGGATGTGACTGGGATGTATTGTGTTTGACTGAGATGGATTGGATTTGACTGAGATGGAATAGATTTGACTGGGATGGATTGAATGTGACTGGGATGGACTGGATGAGACTGGGATGGATTGGATGTGCCTGGGATGGATTGGATGTGACTGGAATGGATTGGATGTGACTGAGATCGATTGGATGTGCCTGGGATGGAATGGATGTGACTGAGATGGATTGGACGTGACTCGGATAGATTGAATGTGACTGAGATGGATTCGATGTGAATGGGATGGATTGGATGTGATTGGGATGGATTGGATTTGACTGGGATGGATTCGATGCACAGGGATATATTGAATGTGACTGAGATGGATTGGATATGACTTGGATAGAATGTATGTGACTGGGATGGATTGGATGTGACTGGGATGTATTGTGTTTGACTGAGATGGATTGGATTTGACTGAGATGGAATAGATTTGACTGGGATGGATTGAATGTGACTGGGATGGACTGGATGAGACTGGGATGGATTGGATGTGCCTGGGATGGATTGGATGTGACTGGAATGGATTGGATGTGACTGAGATCGATTGGATGTGCCTGGGATGGATTGCATGTGACTGGAATGGATTGGATGTGACTGAGATGGAATGGATGTGACTGGGATAGATTGTATAAGATTGGGATGGATTGGATGTGACTGAGATGGATTGGATGAGACTGGGATAGATTGGATGTGACTGGGATGGATTGGATGTGCCTGGGATGGATTGCATGTGACTGGAATGGATTGGATGTGACTGAGATGGAATGGATGTGACTAGGATAGATTGTATAAGATTGGGATGGATTCGATGTGACTGGGATAGATTGAATGTGACTGAGATGGATTGGATGTGAATGGGATGGATTGGATGTGATTGGGATGGATTGGATTTGACTGGGATGGATTGGATGCACAGGGATATATTGAATGTGACTGGGATGGATTGGACGTGAATGGGATGGATTGGATGTGATTGGGATGGATTGGATTTGACTGGGATGGATTGGATGCACAGGGATATATTGAATGTGACTGAGATGGATTGGATGTGACTGGGATGGACTGGATGTGACTGGGATGAATTGAATATGACAGGGATGGATTGGTTTTGACTGAGATGGATTGGATGTGACTGGGATGGATTGGATGTGACTGGGATTGATTGAATATGACTTAGATAGATTGTATGTGACAGAAACGGATTAGATATGACTGGGATAGAATGAATGTGACTGGGATTGACTGGATGTGACTGGGATGAATTGAATATGACAGGGATGGATTGGATTTGAGTGAGATGGATTGGATGTGACTGCAATGGATTCGATATGACTGGGATATAATGAATGTGACTGAGATGGATTGCATGTGACTGGAATGGATTGGATGTGACTGGGATGGATTGGATGTGCCTGGGATGGATTGCATGTGACTGGAATGGATTGGATGTGACTGAGATGGAAGGGATGTGACTGGGATAGATTGTATAAGATTGGGATGGATTTGATGTGACTGGGATAGATTGAATGTGACTGAGATGGATTGGATGTGAATGGGATGGATTGGATGTGATTGGGATGGATTGGATTTGACTGGGATGGATTGGATGCACAGGGATATATTGAATGTGACTGAGATGGATTGGACGTGACTCGGATAGATTGAATGTGACTGAGATGGATTGGATGTGAATGGGATGGATTGGATGTGATTGGGATGGATTGGATTTGACTGGGATGGATTCGATGCACAGGGATATATCGAATGTGACTGAGATGGATTCGATATGACTTGGATAGAATGTATGTGACTGGGATGGATTGGATGTCACTTGGATGTATTGTGTTTGACTGAGATGGATTGGATTTGACTGAGATGGAATAGATTTGACTGGGATGGACTGGATGAGACTGGGATGGATTGGATGTGCCTGGGATGGATTGGATGTGCCTGGGATGGATTGCATGTGACTGGAATGGATTGGATGTGACTGAGATGGAATGGATGTGACTGGGATAGATTGTATAAGATTGGGATGGATTGGATGTGACTGAGATGGATTTAATGTGACTGGGATGGAATGGATGTGACTGGGATAGATTGTATAAGATTGGGATGGATTGGATGTGACTGAGATGGATTGGATGAGACTGGGATAGATTGGATGTGACTGGGATGGATTGGATGTGCCTGGGATGGATTGCATGTGACTGGAATGGATTGGATGTGACTGAGATGGAATGGATGTGACTAGGATAGATTGTATAAGATTGGGATGGATTGGATGTGACTGGGATAGATTGAATGTGACTGGGATGGATTGGATGTGCCTGGGATGGATTGCATGTGACTGGAATAGATTGGATGTGACTGAGATGGAATGGATGTGACTGGGATAGATTATATAAGATTGGGATGGACTGGATGTGGCTGGGATGAATTGAATATGACAGGGATGGATTGGATTTGACTGAGATGGATTGGATGTGACTGGGATGGATTGGATGTGACTGGGATTGCTTGAATATGACTGAGGTAGATTGGATGTGACAGAAACGGATTCGATATGACTGGGATAGAATGAATGTGACTGGGATGGACTGGATGTGACTGGGATGAATTGAATATGACAGGGATGGAATGGATTTGACTGAGATGGATTGGATGTGACTGGGATGGATTGGATGTGACTGGGATGGATTGCATGTGACTTGGATGGATTGGATGTACAGGGATATATTGTATGTGAATGAGATGGATTGGATGTGACTGGGATGGATTGCATGTGACTGGGATTGATTGAATATGACTGAGATAGATTGGATGTGACTGAGATCGATTGGATGTGCCTTGGATGGATTGCATGTGACTGGAATGGATTGGATGTGACTGAGATGGAATGGATGTGACTGGGATAGATTGTATAAGATTGGGATGGATTGGATGTGACTGAGATGGATTGCATGTGACTGGAATGGATTGGATGTGACTGGGATGGATTGGATGTGCCTGGGATGGATTGCATGTGACTGGAATGGATTGGATGTGACTGAGATGGAAGGGATGTGACTGGGATAGATTGTATAAGATTGGGATGGATTTGATGTGACTGGGATAGATTGAATGTGACTGAGATGGATTGGATGTGAATGGGATGGATTGGATGTGATTGGGATGGATTGGATTTGACTGGGATGGATTGGATGCACAGGGATATATTGAATGTGACTGAGATGGATTGGACGTGACTCGGATAGATTGAATGTGACTGAGATGGATTGGATGTGAATGGGATGGATTGGATGTGATTGGGATGGATTGGATTTGACTGGGATGGATTCGATGCACAGGGATATATCGAATGTGACTGAGATGGATTCGATATGACTTGGATAGAATGTATGTGACTGGGATGGATTGGATGTCACTTGGATGTATTGTGTTTGACTGAGATGGATTGGATTTGACTGAGATGGAATAGATTTGACTGGGATGGACTGGATGAGACTGGGATGGATTGGATGTGCCTGGGATGGATTGGATGTGCCTGGGATGGATTGCATGTGACTGGAATGGATTGGATGTGACTGAGATGGAATGGATGTGACTGGGATAGATTGTATAAGATTGGGATGGATTGGATGTGACTGAGATGGATTTAATGTGACTGGGATGGAATGGATGTGACTGGGATAGATTGTATAAGATTGGGATGGATTGGATGTGACTGAGATGGATTGGATGAGACTGGGATAGATTGGATGTGACTGGGATGGATTGGATGTGCCTGGGATGGATTGCATGTGACTGGAATGGATTGGATGTGACTGAGATGGAATGGATGTGACTAGGATAGATTGTATAAGATTGGGATGGATTGGATGTGACTGGGATAGATTGAATGTGACTGGGATGGATTGGATGTGCCTGGGATGGATTGCATGTGACTGGAATAGATTGGATGTGACTGAGATGGAATGGATGTGACTGGGATAGATTATATAAGATTGGGATGGACTGGATGTGGCTGGGATGAATTGAATATGACAGGGATGGATTGGATTTGACTGAGATGGATTGGATGTGACTGGGATGGATTGGATGTGACTGGGATTGCTTGAATATGACTGAGGTAGATTGGATGTGACAGAAACGGATTCGATATGACTGGGATAGAATGAATGTGACTGGGATGGACTGGATGTGACTGGGATGAATTGAATATGACAGGGATGGAATGGATTTGACTGAGATGGATTGGATGTGACTGGGATGGATTGGATGTGACTGGGATGGATTGCATGTGACTTGGATGGATTGGATGTACAGGGATATATTGTATGTGAATGAGATGGATTGGATGTGACTGGGATGGATTGCATGTGACTGGGATTGATTGAATATGACTGAGATAGATTGGATGTGACTGAGATCGATTGGATGTGCCTTGGATGGATTGCATGTGACTGGAATGGATTGGATGTGACTGAGATGGAATGGATGTGACTGGGATAGATTGTATAAGATTGGGATGGATTGGATGTGACTGAGATGGATTGCATGTGACTGGAATGGATTGGATGTGACTGGGATGGATTGGATGTGCCTGGGATGGATTGCATGTGACTGGAATGGATTGGATGTGACTGAGATGGAAGGGATGTGACTGGGATAGATTGTATAAGATTGGGATGGATTTGATGTGACTGGGATAGATTGAATGTGACTGAGATGGATTGGATGTGAATGGGATGGATTGGATGTGATTGGGATGGATTGGATTTGACTGGGATGGATTGGATGCACAGGGATATATTGAATGTGACTGAGATGGATTGGACGTGACTCGGATAGATTGAATGTGACTGAGATGGATTGGATGTGAATGGGATGGATTGGATGTGATTGGGATGGATTGGATTTGACTGGGATGGATTCGATGCACAGGGATATATCGAATGTGACTGAGATGGATTCGATATGACTTGGATAGAATGTATGTGACTGGGATGGATTGGATGTCACTTGGATGTATTGTGTTTGACTGAGATGGATTGGATTTGACTGAGATGGAATAGATTTGACTGGGATGGACTGGATGAGACTGGGATGAATTGGATGTGCCTGGGATGGATTGGATGTGCCTGGGATGGATTGCATGAGACTGGAATGGATTGGAGGTGACTGAGATGGAATGGATGTGACTGGGATAGATTGTATAAGATTGGGATGGATTGGATGTGACTGAGATGGATTTAATGTGACTGGGATGGAATGGATGTGACTGGGATAGATTGTATAAGATTGGGATGGATTGGATGTGACTGAGATGGATTGGATGAGACTGGGATAGATTGGATGTGACTGGGATGGATTGGATGTGCCTGGGATGGATTGCATGTGACTGGAAAGGATTGGATGTGACTGAGATGGAATGGATGTGACTAGGATAGATTGTATAAGATTGGGATGGATTGGATGTGACTGGGATAGATTGAATGTGACTGGGATGGATTGGATGTGCCTGGGATGGATTGCATGTGACTGGAATAGATTGGATGTGACTGAGATGGAATGGATGTGACTGGGATAGATTATATATGATTGGGATGGATTGGATGTGACTGGGATAGATTGAATGTGACTGAGATGGATTGGATGTGAATGGGATGGATTGGATGTGATTGGGATGGATTGGATTTGACTGGGATGGATTCGATGCACAGGGATATATTGAATGTGACCGAGATGGATTGGATGTGACTGGGATAGATTGGATGTGACTGGGATTGATTGGATATGACTGAGATAGATTGGATGTGACAGAAACGGATTCCATATGACTGGGATAGAATGAATGTGACTGGGATGGACTGGATGTGGCTGGGATGAATTGAATATGACAGGGATGGATTGGATTTGACTGAGATGGATTGGATGTGACTGGGATGGATTGGATGTGACTGGGATTGCTTGAATATGACTGAGGTAGATTGGATGTGACAGAAACGGATTCGATATGACTGGGATAGAATGAATGTGACTGGGATGGACTGGATGTGACTGGGATGAATTGAATATGACAGGGATGGATTGGATTTGACTGAGATGGATTGGATGTGACTGGGATGGATTGGAAGTGACTGGGATTGATTGAATATGACTGAGATAGATAGGATGTGACAGAAACGGATTCCATATGACTGGGATAGAATGAATGTGACTGGGATGGACTAGATGTGGCTGGGATGAATTGAATATGACAGGGATGGATTGGATTTGACTGAGATGGATTGGATGTGACTGGGATGGATTGGATGTGCCTGGGATTTCTTGAATATGACTGAGGTAGATTGGATGTGACAGAAACGGATTCGATATGACTGGGATAGAATGAATGTGACTGGGATGGACTGGATGTGACTGGGATGAATTGAATATGACAGGGATGGATTGGATGTGACTGAGATGGACTGGATGTGACTGGGATGAATTGAATGTGACAGGGATGGATTGGATTTGACTGAGATGGATTGGATGTGACTGGGATGGATTGGAAGTGACTGGGATTGATTGAATATGACTGAGATAGATTGGATGTGACAGAAACGGATTCCATATGACTGGGATAGAATGAATGTTACTGGGATGGATTGGATGTGACTGGGATGAATTGAATATGACAGGAATAGATTGGATTTGACTGAGATGGAATGGATGTGACTGAAATGGATTAGATGTGACTGGGATAGATTGAATGTGACTGAGATGGATGGGATGTGACTGGGATGGATTGGATGTGACTGGGATGGATTGCATGTGACTTGGATGGATTGGATGTACAGGGATATATTGTATGTGAATGAGATGGATTGGATGTGACTGGGATGGATTGCATGTGACTGGGATAGATTGGATGTGACTGAGATGGATTGGATGAGACTGGGATGGATTGGATGTGACTGAGATGGATTGCATATGACTGGAATGGATTGGATGTGACTGGGATGGATTGGATGTGCCTGGGATGGATTGCATGTGACTGGAATGGATTGGATGTGACTGAGATAGAATGGATGTGACTGGGATAGATTGTATAAGATTGGGATGGATTGAATGTGACTGGGATAGATTGAATGTGACTGAGATGGATTGGCTGTGAATGGGATGGATTGGATGTGATTGGGATGGATTGGATTTGACTGGGATGGATTGGATGCACAGGGATATATTGAATGTGACTGAGATGGATTGGATGTGACTGGGATGGATTGGATGTGACTGGGATTGATTGGATATGACTGAGATAGATTGGATGTGACAGAAACGGATTAGATATGACTGGGATAGAATGAATGTGACTGGGATGGACTGGATGTGACTGGGATGAATTGAATATGACAGGGATGGATTGGATTTGACTGAGATGGATTGGATGTGACTGGGATGGATTGCATGTGACTGGGATTGATTGAATATGACTGAGATAGATTGGATGTGACAGAAACGGATTCGATATGACTGGGATAGAATGAATGTGACTGGGATGGACTGGATGTGACTGGGATGAATTGAATATGACAGGGATGGATTGGATTTGACTGAGATGGAATGGATGTGACTCAAATGGATTAGATGTGACTGGGATAGATTGGATGTGACTGAGATGGATTGGATGTGACTGGGATGGATTGGATGTGACTGAGATGGATTTGATGAGACTGGGATGGATTGGATGTGACTGAGATGGATTGGATGTGACTGGAATGGATTGGATGTGACTGGGATGAATTGGATGTGCCTGGGATGGATTGGACGTGACTGGGATGGAATGGATGTGACTGGGATAGATTTTATAAGATTGGGATGGTTTGGATGTGCATGAGATGGATTGAATGTGACAGGGATGGAATGGATGTGACTGGGATAGATTGTATAAGATTGGGATGGATTGAATGTGACTGGGATGGACTGGATGAGACTGGGATGGATTAGATGTGACTGGGATGGAATGGATGTGACTGGGATAGATTGTATAAGATTGGGATGGATTGGATGTGACTGAGATGGATTGAATGTGACTGGGATGGAATGGATGTGACTGGGATAGATTGTATAAGATTGTGATGGATTGGATGTGACTGAGATGGATTGAATGTGACTGGGATGGAATGGATGTGACTGGGATAGATTGTATAGGATTGGGATGGATTGGATGTGACTGTGATGGATTGGATGTGACTGGGATGGAATGGATGTGACTGGGATGGATTGGATATAACAGGGATGGAATGGATGTGACAGAAATGGATTGAATGTGACTGAGATTGATTGAATTTGACTGAGATGGAAATGGATGTGACTGGGATGGATTGAATATGACAGGGATGGATTGGATGTGACTGAGATGGAATGGATGTGACTGGGATAGATTATATAAGATTGGGATGGATTGGATGTGACTGAGATGGATTGAATGTGACTGGGATGGAATGGATGTGACTGGGATAGATTGTATAAGATTGGGATGGATTGAATGTGACTGGGATGGACTGGATGAGACTGGGATGGATTAGATGTGACTGGGATGGAATGGATGTGACTGGGATAGATTGTATAAGATTGGGATGGATTGGATGTGACTGAGATGGATTGAATGTGACTGGGATGGAATGGATGTGACTGGGATAGATTGTATAGGATTGGGATGGATTGGATGTGACTGTGATGGATTGGATGTGACTGGGATGGAATGGATGTGACTGGGATGGATTGGATATAACAGGGATGGAATGGATGTGACAGAAATGGATTGAATGTGACTGAGATTGATTGAATTTGACTGAGATGGAAATGGATGTGACTGGGATGGATTGAATATGACAGGGATGGATTGGATGTGACTGAGATGGAATGGATGTGACTGGGATAGATTATATAAGATTGGGATGGATTGGATGTGACTGAGATTGATTGAATGTGACTAGAATTGATTGGATGTGACGGAGATGGATTGGATGTGACTGGGATAGATTATATAAGATTGGGATGGATTGGATGTGACTGAGATGGATTGGATGTGACTGGGATAGATTGGATGTGACAGAAATGGATTGGATGTGACTGGAATTGATAGGATGTGACTGAGATAGATTGGATGTGACAGAAACGGATTGGATATGACTGGGATAGAATGTATGTGACTGGGATGGATTTGATGTGACTGGGATGTATTGCATTTGACTGAGATGGATTGGATTTGACTGAGATGGAATAGATTTGACTGGGATTGATTAAATGTGACTGAGATGGTTTGGATGTGACTGGGATAGATTATATAAGATTGGGATGGATTGGATGTGACTGAGATGGATTGGATGTGACTGAGATTGATTGAATTTGACTGAGATGGAAATGGATGTGACTGAGATGGATTGAATGTGACTGGGATGGAATGGATGTGACTGGGATAGATTGTATAAGATTGGGATGGATTGGATGTGACTGAGATGGATTGGATGTGACTGGGATGGAATGGATGTGAATGGGATGGATTGGATATAACAGGGATGGAATGGATGTGACAGAAATGGATTGGATGTGACTGGAATTGATAGGATGTGACTGAGAAAGATTGGATGTGACAGAAACGGATTGGATATGACTGGGATAGAATGTATGTGACTGGGATGGATTGGATGTGACTGGGATGTATTGCGTTTGACTGAGATGGATTGGATTTCACTGAGACGGAATAGATTTGACTGGGATGGATTGAATGTGACTGGGATGGACTGGATGAGACTGGGATGGATTGGATGTGCTTGGGATGGATTGCATGTGACTGGAATGGATTGGATGTGACTGAGATTGAATGGATGTGACTGGGATAGATTGTATAAGATTGGGATTGATTGGATCTGACTGAGATGGATTGGATGTGACTGGGATAGATTGGATGTGACAGAAATGGATTGGATGTGACTGGAATTGATAGGATGTGACTGAGATAGATTGGATGTGACAGAAACGGATTGGATATGACTGGGATAGAATGTATGTGACTGGGATGGATATGATGTGACTGGGATGTATTGCATTTGACTGAGATGGATTGGATTTGACTGAGATGGAATAGATTTGACTGGGATTCATTAAATGTGACTGAGATGGATTGGATGTGACTGGGATAGATTATATAAGATTGGGATAGATTGGATGTGACTGAGATGGATTGGATGTGACTGAGATTGATTGAATGTGACTGGGATGGAATGGATGTGACTGAGATGGATTAAATGTGACTGAGATGGATTGGATGTGACTGGGATAGATTATATAAGATTGGGATAGATTGGATGTGACTGAGATGGATTGGATGTGACTGAGATTGATTGGATGTGAATGGGATGGATTGGATGTGACTGAGATGGATTGGATGTGACTGGGATGGAATGGATGTGAATGGGATGGATTGGATATAACAGGGATGGAATGGATGTGACAGAAATGGATTGGATGTGACTGGAATTGATAGGATGTGACTGAGATAGATTGGATGTGACAGAAACGGATTGGATATGACTGGGATAGAATGTATGTGACTGGGATGGATTGGATGTGACTGGGATGTATTGCGTTTGACTGAGATGGATTGGATTTCACTGAGATGGAATACATTTGACTGGGATGGATTGAATGTGACTGGGATGGACTGGATGAGACTGGGATGGATTGGATGTGCCTGGGATGGATTGCATGTGACTGGAATGGATTGGATGTGACTGAGATGGAATGGATGTGACTGGGATAGATTGTATAAGATTGGGATTGATTGGATCTGACTGAGATGGATTGAATGTGACTGGGATGGAATGGATGTGACTGGGATAGATTGTAAAAGTTAGGGATGGATTGGATGTGACTGAGATGGATTGGATGTGACTGGGATGCAATGGATGTGACTGGGATGGATTGGATATAACAGGGATGGAATGGATGTGACAGAAATGGATTGAATGTGACTGAGATTGATTGAATTTGACTGAGATGGAAATGGATGTGACTGAGATGGATTGAATGTGACTGCGATGGAATGGATGTGACTGGGATAGATTGTATAAGATTTGGATAGATTGGATGTGACTGAGATGGATTGGATGTGACTGGGATGGAATGGATGTGACTGGGATGGATTGGATATAACAGGGATGGAATGGATGTGACAGAAATGGATTGAATGTGACTGAAATTGATTGAATTTGACTGAAATGGAAATGGATATGACTGGGATGGATTGAATATGACAGGGATGGATTGGATGTGACTGAGATGGAATGGATGTGACTGGGATAGATTATATAAGATTGGGATGGATTGGATGTGACTGAGATGGATTGAATGTGACTAGAATTGATTGGGTGTGACTAAGATGGATTGGATGTGACTGGGATAGATTATATAAGATTGGGATGGACTGGATGTGACTGAGATGGATTGGATGTGACTGGGATAGATTGGATGTGACTGGGATGGATTGGATATGACTGAGATAGATTGGATGTGACAGAAACGGATTAGATATGACTGGGATAGAATGAATGTGACTGGGATGGACTGGATGTGACTGGGATGAATTGAATATGACAGGGATGAATTGGATTTGACTGAGATGGAATGGATGTGACTCAAATGGATTAGATGTGACTGGGATAGATTGGATGTGACTGGGATGGATTGGATATAACAGGGATGGAATGGATGTGACAGAAATGGATTGAATGTGACTGAGATTGATTGAATTTGACTGAGATGGAAATGGATGTGACTGAGATGGATTGAATGTGTTTGGGATGGAATGGATGTGACTGGGATAGATTGTATAAGATTGGGATGGATTGGATGTGACTGAGATGGATTGGATGTGACTGGGATGGAATGGATGTGACTGGGATGGATTGGATATAACAGGGATGGAATGGATGTGACAGAAATGGATTGAATGTGACTGAGATTGATTGAATTTGACTGAGATGGAAATGGCTGTGACTGGGATGGATTGAATATGACAGGGATGGATTGGATGTGACTGAGATGGAATGGATGTGACTGAGATGGATTGAATGTGACTAGAATTGATTGGATGTGACTGAGATGGATTGGATGTGACTGGGATAGATTATATAAGATTGGGATGGATTGGATGTGACTGGGATAGATTGGAGGTGACAGAAATGGATTGGATGTGACTGGAATTGATAGCATGTGACTGAGATAGATTGGATGTGACAGAAACGGATTGGATATGACTTGGATAGAATGTACGTGACTGGGATGGATTGGATGTGACTGGGATGTATTGTGTTCGACTGAGATGGATTGGATTTGCTTGAGATGGAATAGATTTGACTGGGATAGATTGGATGTGACTTGGATTGATTGGATGTGACTGGGATTGATTGAATATGACTGAGATAGATTGTATGTGACAGAAACGGATTAGATATGACTGGGATAGAATGAATGTGACTGGGATGGACTGGATGTGACTGGGATGAATTGAATATGACAGGGATGGATTGGATTTGAGTGAGATGGATTGGATGTGACTGCAATGGATTGGATGTGACTGGGATTGCTTGAATATGACTGAGATAGATTGGATGTGACAGAAACGGAATCGATATGACTGGGATAGAATGAATGTGACTGAGATTGATTGCATGTGACTGGAATGGATTGGATGTGACTGGGATGGATTGGATGTGACTGGGATGGAATGGATGTGAATGGGATGGATTGGATATAACAGGGATGGAATGGATGTGACAGAAATGGATTGGATGTGACTGGAATTGATAGGATGTGACTGAGATAGATTGGATGTGACAGAAACGGATTGGATATGACTGGGATAGAATGTATGTGACTGGGATGGATTGGATGTGACTGGGATGTATTGCGTTTGACTGAGATGGATTGGATTTGACTGAGATGGAATAGATTTGACTGGGATGGATTGAATGTGACTGGGAAGGACTGGATGAGACTGGGATGGATTTGATGTGCCTGGGATGGATTGCATGTGACTGGAATGGATTGGATGTGACTGAGATGGAATGGATGTGACTGGGATTGATTGAATATGACTGAGATAGATTGGATGTGAAAGAAACGGATTCGATATGACTGGGATAGAATGAATGTGACTGGGATGGATTGAATGTGACTGGGATGGAATGGATGTGACTGGGATAGATTGTAAAAGTTAGGGATGGATTGGATGTGACTGAGATGGATTGGATGTGACTGTTATGGATTGGATGTGACTGGGATTGATTGAATATGACTGAGATAGATTGGATGTGAAAGAAACGGATTCGATATGACTGGGATAGAATGAATGTGACTGGGATGGATTGGATGTGACTAGGATGTATTGGATGCACAGGGATATATTGAATGTGACTGAGATGGATTGGACGTGACTGGGATAGATTGAATGTGACTGAGATGGATTGGATGTGAATGGGATGGATTGAATGTGATTGGGATGGATTGGATTTGACTGGGATGGATTCGATGCACAGGGATATATTGAATGTGACTGAGATGGATTCGATATGACTTGGATAGAATGTATGTGACTGGGATGGATTGGATGTCACTTGGATGTATTGTGTTTGACTGAGATGGATTGGATTTGACTGAGATGGAATCGATATGACTGGGATAGAATGAATGTGACTGAGATTGATTGCATGTGACTGGAATGGATTGGATGTGACTGGGATGGATTGGATGTGACTGGGATGGAATGGATGTGAATGGGATGGATTGGATATAACAGGGATGGAATGGATGTGACAGAAATGGATTGGATGTGACTGGAATTGATAGGATGTGACTGAGATAGATTGGATGTGACAGAAACGGATTGGATATGACTGGGATAGAATGTATGTGACTGGGATGGATTGGATGTGACTGGGATGTATTGCGTTTGACTGAGATGGATTGGATTTGACTGAGATGGAATAGATTTGACTGGGATGGATTGAATGTGACTGGGAAGGACTGGATGAGACTGGGATGGATTTGATGTGCCTGGGATGGATTGCATGTGACTGGAATGGATTGGATGTGACTGAGATGGAATGGATGTGACTGGGATTGATTGAATATGACTGAGATAGATTGGATGTGAAAGAAACGGATTCGATATGACTGGGATAGAATGAATGTGACTGGGATGGATTGAATGTGACTGGGATGGAATGGATGTGACTGGGATAGATTGTAAAAGTTAGGGATGGATTGGATGTGACTGAGATGGATTGGATGTGACTGTTATGGATTGGATGTGACTGGGATTGATTGAATATGACTGAGATAGATTGGATGTGAAAGAAACGGATTCGATATGACTGGGATAGAATGAATGTGACTGGGATGGATTGGATGTGACTAGGATGTATTGGATGCACAGGGATATATTGAATGTGACTGAGATGGATTGGACGTGACTGGGATAGATTGAATGTGACTGAGATGGATTGGATGTGAATGGGATGGATTGAATGTGATTGGGATGGATTGGATTTGACTGGGATGGATTCGATGCACAGGGATATATTGAATGTGACTGAGATGGATTCGATATGACTTGGATAGAATGTATGTGACTGGGATGGATTGGATGTCACTTGGATGTATTGTGTTTGACTGAGATGGATTGGATTTGACTGAGATGGAATAGATTTGACTGGGATGGATTGAATGTGACTGGGATGGACTGGATGAGACTGGGATGGATTGGATGTGCCTGGGAAGGATTGGATGTGCCTGGGATGGATTACATGTGACTGGAATGGATTGGATGTGACTGAGATGGAATGGATGTGACTGGGATAGATTGTATAAGATTGGGATGGATTGGATGTGACTGAGATGGATTTAATGTGACTGGGATGGAATGGATGAGACTGGGATAGATTGTATAAGATTGGGATGGATTGGATACGACTGAGATGGATTGGATGAGACTGGGATAGATTGGATGTGACTGGGATGGATTGGATGTGCCTGGGATGGATTGCATGTGACTGGAATGGATTGGATGTGACTGAGATGGAATGGATGTGACTAGGATAGATTGTATAAGATTGGGATGGATTGGATGTGACTGGGATAGATTGAATGTGACTGAGATGGATTGGATGTGAATGGGATGGATTGGATGTGATTGGGATGGATTGGATTTGACTGGGATGGATTGGATGCAAAGGGATATATTGAATGTGACTGGGATGGATTGGATGTGATTGGGATTGATTGAATATGACTGAGGTAGATTGGATGTGACAGAAACAGATGCGATATGACTGGGATAGCATGAATGTGATTGGGATTGACTGGATGTGACTGGGATGAATTGAATATGACACGGATGGATTGGATTTGACTGAGATGGATTGGATGTGACCGGGATGGATTGGATGTGACTGGGATTGATTGAATATGACTGAGATAGATTGGATGTGACAGAAACGGATTCGATATGACTGGGATAGAATGAATGTGACTGGGATGGACTGGATGTGACTGGGATGAATTGAATATGACAGGGATGGATTGCATGTGACTGGAATGGATTGGATGTGACTGAGATGGAATGGATGTGACTGGGATAGATTGTATAAGATTGGGATGGATTGAATGTGACTGGGATAGATTGAATGTGACTGAGATGGATTGGCTGTGAATGGGATGGATTGGATGTGATTGGGATGGATTAGATTTGACTGGGATGGATTGGATGCACAGGGATATATTGAATGTGACTGAGATGGATTTGATGAGACTGGGATGGATTGGATGTGACTGAGATGGATTGGATGTGACTGGAATGGATTGGATGTGACTGGGATGAATTGGATGTGCCTGGGATGGATTGCATGTGACTGGAATGGATTGGATGTGACTGAGATGGAATTGATGTGAATGAGATAGATTGTATAAGATTGGGATGGATTGGATGTGACTGAGATGGATTGAATGTGACAGGGATGGAATGGATGTGACTGGGATAGATTGTATAAGATTGGGATGGATTGAATGTGACTGGGATGGACTGGATGAGACTGGGATGGATTGGATGTGACTGGGATGGATTGGATGTGCCTGGGATGGATTGCATGTGACTGGAATGGATTGGATGTGACTGAGATGGAATGGATGTGACTGGGATAGATTGTATAAGATTGGGATGGATTGGATGTGACTGAGATGGATTTAATGTGACTGGGATGGAATGGATGTGACTGGGATAGATTGTATAAGATTGGGATGGATTGGATGTGACTGAGATGGATTGGATGTGACTGGGATGGAATGGATGTGACTGGGATGGATTGGATATAACAGGGATGGAATGGATGTGACAGAAATGGATTGAATGTGACTGAGATTGATTGAATTTGACTGAGATGGAAATGGATGTGACTGGGATAGATTGTATAAGATTGGGATGGATTGGATGTGACTGAGATGGATTGGATGTGACTGGGATGGAATGGATGTGACTGGGATGGATTGGATATAACAGGGATGGAATGGATGTGACAGAAATGGATTGAATGTGACTGAGATTGATTGAATTTGACTGAGATGGAAATGGATGTGACTGAGATGGATTGAATGTGACTGGGATGGAATGGATGTGACTGGGATAGTTTGTATAAGATTGGGATGGATTGGATGTGACTTAGATGGATTTCATGTGACTGGGATGGAATGGATGTGACTGGGATAGATTGTATAAGATTGGGATGGATTGGATGTGACTGAGATGGATTGGATGTGACTGGGATGGAATGGATGTGACTGGGATGGATTGGATATAACAGGGATGGAATGGATGTGACAGAAATGGATTGAATGTGACTGAGATTGATTGAATTTGACTGAGATGGAAATGGATGTGACTGGGATAGATTGTATAAGATTGGGATGGATTGGATGTGACTGAGATGGATTGGATGTGACTGGGATGGAATGGATGTGACTGGGATGGATTGGATATAACAGGGATGGAATGGATGTGACAGAAATGGATTGAATGTGACTGAGATTGATTGAATTTGACTGAGATGGAAATGGATGTGACTGAGATGGATTGAATGTGACTGGGATGGAATGGATGTGACTGGGATAGATGGTATAAGATTGGGATGGATTGGATGTGACTGAGATGGATTGGATGTGACTGGGATGGAATGGATGTGACAGAAATGGATTGAATGTGACTGAGATTGATTGAATTTGACTGAGATGGAAATGGATGTGACTGAGATGGATTGAATGTGACTGGGATGGAATGGATGTGACTGGGATAGATTGTATAAAATTGGGATGGATTTGATGTGACTGAGATGGAATGGATGTGACTGGGATGGAATGGATGTGACTGGGATGGATTGGATATAACAGGGATGGAATGGATGTGACAGAAATGGATTGGATGTGACTGGAATTGATAGGATGTGACTGAGATAGATTGGATGTGACAGAAACGGATTGGATATGACTGGGATGGAATGTATGTGACTGAGATGGATTGGATGTGACTGGGATAGATTATATAAGATTGGGATGGATTGAATGTGACTGAGAAAGATTGGATGTGACTGGGATAGATTGGATGTGACAGAAATGGATTGGATGGGACTGGAATTGATAGGATGTGACTGAGATAGATTGGATGTGACAGAAACGGATTGGATATGACTGGGATAGAATGTATGTGACTGGGATGGATTGGATGTGACTGGGATGTATTGCATTTGACTGAGATGGATTGGATTTGACTGAGATGGAATAGATTTGACTGGGATTGATTGAATGTGACTGGGATGGACTGGATGAAACTGGGATAGATTGGATGTGCCTGGGATGGATTGCATGTGACTGGAATGGATTGGATGTGACTGAGATGGAATGGATGTGACTGGGATTGATTGAATTTGACTGAGATGGAAATGGATGTGACTGGGATGGATTGAATATGACAGGGATGGATTGGATGTGACTGAGATGGAATGGATGTGACTGGGATAGATTATATAAGATTGGGATGGATTGGATGTGACTGAGATGGATTGAATGTGACTAGAATTGATTGGATGTGACTGAGATGGATTGGATGTGACTGGGATAGATTATATAAGATTGGGATGGATTGGATGTGACTGAGATGGATTGGATGTGACTGGGATAGATTTGATGTGACAGAAATGGATTGGATGTGACTGGAATTGATAGGATGTGACTGAGATAGATTGGATGTGACAGAAACGGATTGGATATGACTGGGATAGAATGTATGTGACTGGGATGGATTGGATGTGACTGGGATGTATTGCGTTTGACTGAGATGGAATGGATTTGACTGAGATGGAATAGATTTGACTGGGATGGATTGAATGTGACTGGGATGGAATGGATGTGACTGGGATGGAATGGATGTGACTGGGATGGATTGGATATAACAGGGATGGAATGGATGTGACAGAAATGGATTGGATGTGACTGGAATTTATAGGATGTGACTGAGATAGATTGGATGTGACAGAAACGGATTGGATATGACTGGGATGGAATGTATGTGACTGAGATGGATTGCATGTGACTGGAATGGATTGGATGTGACTGGGATGGATTGAATGTGACTGGGATGGACTGGATGAGACTGGGATGAATTGGATGTGCCTGGGATTGATTGCATGTGACTGGAATGGATTGGATGTGACTGAGATGGATTGAATGTGACTGGGATGGACTGGATGAGACTGGGATGAATTGGATGTGCCTGGGATTGATTGCATGTGACTGGAATGGATTGGATGTGACTGAGATGGAATTGATGTGACTGGGATAGATTGTATAAGATTGGGATGGATTGGATGTGACTGAGATGGATTTAATGTGACTGGGATGGAATGGATGTGACTGGGATAGATTGTATAAGATTGGGATGGATTGGATGTGACTGAGATGGATTGGATGTGACTGGGCTGGAATGGATGTGACTGGGATGGATTGGATATAACAGGGATGGAATGGATGTGACAGAAATGGATTGAATGTGACTGAGATTGATTGAATTTGACTGAGATGGAAATGGATGTGACTGGGATAGATTGTATAAGATTGGGATGGATTGGATGTGACTGAGATGGATTGGATGTGACTGGGATGGAATGGATGTGACTGGGATGGATTGGATATAACAGGGATGGAATGGATGTGACAGAAATGGATTGAATGTGACTGAGATTGATTGAATTTGACTGAGATGGAAATGGATGTGACTGAGATGGAATGAATGTGACTGGGATGGAATGGATGTGACTGGGATAGATGGTATAAGATTGGGATGGATTGGATGTGACTGAGATGGATTGGATGTGACTGGGATGGAATGGATGTGACAGAAATGGATTGAATGTGACTGAGATTGATTGAATTTGACTGAGATGGAAATGGATGTGACTGAGATGGATTGAATGTGACTGGGATGGAATGGATGTGACTGGGATAGATTGTATAAAATTGGGATGGATTGGATGTGACTGAGATGGATTGGATGTGACTGGGATGGAATGGATGTGACTGGGATGGATTGGATATAACAGGGATGGAATGGATGTGACAGAAATGGATTGGATGTGACTGGAATTGATAGGATGTGACTGAGATAGATTGGATGTGACAGAAACGGATTGGATATGACTGGGATGGAATGTATGTGACTGAGATGGATTGGATGTGACTGGGATAGATTATATAAGATTGGGATAAATTGGATGTGACTGAGAAAGATTGGATGTGACTGGAATAGATTGGATGTGACAGAAATGGATTGGATGGGACTGGAATTGATAGGATGTGACTTAGATAGATTGGATGTGACAGAAACGGATTGGATATGACTGGGATAGAATGTATGTGACTGGGATGGATTGGATGTGACTGGGATGTATTGCATTTGACTGAGATGGATTGGATTTGACTGAGATGGAATAGATTTGACTGGGATTGATTGAATGTGACTGGGATGGACTGGATGAAACTGGGATAGATTGGATGTGCCTGGGATGGATAGCATGTGAGTGGAATGGATTGGATGTGACTGAGATGGAATGGATGTGACTGGGATTGATTGAATTTGACTGAGATGGAAATGGATGTGACTGGGATGGATTGAATATGACAGGGATGGATTGGATGTGACTGAGATGGAATGGATGTGACTGGGATAGATTATATAAGATTGGGATGGATTGGATGTGACTGAGATGGATTGAATGTGACTAGAATTGATTGGATGTGACTGAGATGGATTGGATGTGACTGGGATAGATTATATAAGATTGGGATGGATTGGATGTGACTGAGATGGATTGGATGTGACTGGGATAGATTTGATGTGACAGAAATGGATTGGATGTGACTGGAATTGATAGGATGTGACTGAGATAGATTGGATGTGACAGAAACGGATTGGATATGACTGGGATAGAATGTATGTGACTGGGATGGATTGGATGTGACTGGGATGTATTGCGTTTGACTGAGATGGATTGGATTTGACTGAGATGGAATAGATTTGATTGGGATGGATTGAATGTGACTGGGATGGAATGGATGTGACTGGGATGGAATGGATGTGACTGGGATGGATTGGATATAACAGGGATGGAATGGATGTGACAGAAATGGATTGGATGTGACTGGAATTTATAGGATGTGACTGAGATAGATTGGATGTGACAGAAACGGATTGGATATGACTGGGATGGAATGTATGTGACTGAGATGGATTGCATGTGACTGGAATGGATTGGATGTGACTGGGATGGATTGAATGTGACTGGGATGGACTGGATGAGACTGGGATGAATTGGATGTGCCTGGGATTGATTGCATGTGACTGGAATGGATTGGATGTGACTGAGATGGAATGGATGTGACTGGGATAGATTGTATAAGATTGGGATGGATTGGATGTGACTGAGATGGATTGAATGTGACTGGGATGGAATGGATGTGACTGGGATAGATTGTATAAGATTGGGATGGATTGGATGTGACTGGAATGGATTGGATGTGACTGAGATGGAATGGATGTGACTGGGATAGATTGTATAAGATTGGGATGGATTGGATGTGACTGAGATGGATTGAATGTGACTGGGATGGAATGGATGTGACTGGGATAGATTGTATAAGATTGGGATGGATTGGATGTGACTGAGATGGATTGGATGTGACTGGGATGATATGGATGTGACTGGGATGGATTGGATATAACAGGGATGGAATGGATGTGACAGAAATGGATTGAATGTGACTGAGATTGATTGAATTTGACTGAGATGGAAATGGATGTGACTGAGATGGATTGAATGTGACTGGGATGGAATGGATGTGACTGGGATAGATTGTATAAGATTGGGATGGATTGGATGTGACTGAGATGGATTGGATGTGACTGGGATGGAATGGATGTGACAGAAATGGATTGAATGTGACTGAGATTGATTGAATTTGACTGAGATGGAAATGGATGTGACTGAGATGGATTGAATGTGACTGGGATGGAATGGATGTGACTGGGATAGATTGTATAAAATTGGGATGGATTGGATGTGACTAAGATGGATTGGATGTGACTGGAATTGATAGGATGTGACTGAGATAGATTGGATGTGACAGAAACGGATTGGATATGACTGGGATGGAATGTATGTGACTGAGATGGATTGGATGTGACTGGGATAGATTATATAAGATTGGGATGGATTGAATGTGACTGAGAAAGATTGGATGTGACTGAGATGGATTGGATGTGACTGGGATGGAATGGATGTGACTGGGATGGATTGGATATAACAGGGATGGAATGGATGTGACAGAAATGGATTGAATGTGACTGAGATTGATTGAATTTGACTGAGATGGAAATGGATGTGACTGAGATGGATTGAATGTGACTGGGATGGAATGGATGTGACTGGGATAGTTTGTATAAGATTGGGATGGATTGGATGTGACTGAGATGGATTGGATGTGACTGGGATGGAATGGATGTGACAGAAATGGATTGAATGTGACTGAGATTGATTGAATTTGACTGAGATGGAAATGGATGTGACTGAGATGGATTGAATGTGACTGGGATGGAATGGATGTGACTGGGATAGATTGTATAAAATTGGGATGGATTGGATGTGACTGAGATGGATTGGATGTGACTGGAATTGATAGGATGTGAATGAGATAGATTGGATGTGACAGAAACGGATTCGATATGACTGGGATGGAATGTATGTGACTGAGATGGATTGGATGTGACTGGGATAGATTATATAAGATTGGGATGGATTGGATGTGACTGAGAAAGATTGGATGTGACTGGGATAGATTGGATGTGACAGAAATGGATTGGATGGGACTGGAATTGATAGAATGTGACTGAGATAGATTGGATGTGACAGAAACGGATTGGATATGACTGGGATGGAATGTATGTGACTGAGATGGATTGCATGTGACTGGAATGGATTGGATGTGACTGGGATGGACTGGATGAGACTGGGATGTATTGGATGTGCCTGGGATGGATTGCATGTGACTGGAATGGATTGGATGTGACTGAGATGGAATGGATGTGACTGGGATAGATTGTATAAGATTGGGATGGATTGGATGTGACTGAGATGGATTGAATGTGACTGGGATGGAATGGATGTGACTGGGATAGATTGTATAAGATTGGGATGGATTGGATGTGACTGAGATGGATTGGATGTGACTGGAATTGATAGGATGTGAATGAGATAGATTGGATGTGACAGAAACGGATTCGATATGACTGGGATGGAATGTATGTGACTGAGATGGATTGGATGTGACTGGGATAGATTATATAAGATTGGGATGGATTGGATGTGACTGAGAAAGATTGGATGTGACTGGGATAGATTGGATGTGACAGAAATGGATTGGATGGGACTGGAATTGATAGAATGTGACTGAGATAGATTGGATGTGACAGAAACGGATTGGATATGACTGGGATGGAATGTATGTGACTGAGATGGATTGCATGTGACTAGAATGGATTGGATGTGACTGGGATGGACTGGATGAGACTGGGATGTATTGGATGTGCCTGGGATGGATTGCTATGACTGGAATGGATTGGATGTGACTGAGATGGAATGGATGTGACTGGGATAGATTGTATAAGATTGGGATGGATTGGATGTGACTGAGATGGATTGAATGTGACTGGGATGGAATGGATGTGACTGGGATAGATTGTATAAGATTGGGATGGATTGGATGTGACTGAGATTGATTGGATGTGACTGGGATGGAATGGATGTGACTGGGATGGATTGGATATAACAGGGATGGAATGGATGTGACAGAAATGGATTGAATGTGACTGAGATTGATTGAATTTGACTGAGATGGAAATGGATGTGACTGAGATGGATTGAATGTGACTGGGATGGAATGGATGTGACTGGGATAGATTGTATAAGATTGGGATGGATTGGAAGTGACTGAGATGGATTGGATGTGACTGGGATGGAATGGATGTGACAGAAATGGATTGAATGTGACTGAGATTGATTGAATTTGACTGAGATGGAAATGGATGTGACTGAGATGGATTGAATGTGACTGGGATGGAATGGATGTGACTGGGATAGATTGTATAAAATTGAGATGGATTGGATGTGACTGAGATGGATTGGATGTGACTGGGATGGAATGGATGTGACTGGGATGGATTGGATATAACAGGGATGGAATGGATGTGACAGAAATGGATTGGATGTGACTGGAATTGATAGGATGTGACTGAGATAGATTGGATGTGACAGAAACGGATTGGATATGACTGGGATGGAATGTATGTGACTGAGATGGATTGGATGTGACTGGGATAGATTATATAAGATTGGAATGGATTGGATGTGACTGAGAAAGATTGGATGTGACTGGGATAGATTGGATGTGACAGAAATGGATTGGATGGGACTGGAATTGAAAGGATGTGACTGAGATAGATTGGATGTGACAGAAACGGATTGGATATGACTGGGATAGAATGTATGTGACTGGGATGGATTGGATGTGACTGGAATGTATTGCATTTGACTGAGATGGATTGGATTTGACTGAAATGGAATAGATTTGACTGGGATTGATTGAATGTGACTGGGATGGACTGGATGAAACTGGGATAGATTGGATGTGCCTGGGATGGATTGCATGTGACTGGAATGGATTGGATGTGACTGAGATGGAATGGATGTGACTGGGATTGATTGAATTTGACTGAGATGAAAATGGATGTGACTGGGATGGATTGAATATGACAGGGATGGATTGGATGTGACTGGGATACATTGTATAAGATTGGGATTGATTGGATGTGACTGAGATGGATTGGATGTGACTGGGATGGAATGGATGTGACTGGGATGGATTGGATATAACAGGGATGGAATGGATGTGACAGAAATGGATTGAATGTGACTGAGATTGATTGAATTTGACTGAGATGGAAATGGATGTGACTGAGATGGATTGAATGTGACTGGGATCGAATGGATGTGACTGGGATAGATTGTATAAGATTGGGATGGATTGGATGTGACTGAGATGGATTGGATGTGACTGGGATGGAATGGATGTGACTGGGATGGATTGGATATAACAGGGATGGAATGGATGTGACAGAAATGGATTGGATGTGACCGGAATTGATAGGATGTGACTGAGATAGATTGGATGTGACAGAAACGGATTGGATATGACTGGGATAGAATGTATGTGACTGGGATGGATTGGATGTGACTGGGATGTATTGCGTTTGACTTAGATGGATTGGATTTGACTGAGATGGAATAGATTTGACTGGGATGGATTGAATGTGACTGGGATGGACTGGATGAAACTGGGATGGATTGGATGTGCCTGGGATGGATTGCATGTAACTGGAATGGATTGGATGTGACTGAGATGGAATGGATGTGACTGGGATTGATTGAATTTGAATGAGATGGAAATGGATGTGACTGGGATGGATTGAATATGACAGGGATGGATTGGATGTGACTGAGATGGAATGGATGTGACTGGGATAGATTATATAAGATTGGGATGGATTGGATGTGATTGAGATGGATTGAATGTGACTAGAATTGATTGGATGTGACTGAGATGGATTGGATGTGATTGGGATAGATTATATAAGATTGGGATGGATTGGATGTGACTGAGATGGATTGGATGTGACTGGGATAGATTGGATGTGACAGAAATGGATTGGATGTGACTGGAATTCATAGGATGTGACTGAGATAGATTGGATGTGACAGAAACGGATTGGATATGACTGGGATAGAATGTATGTGACTGGGATGGATTGGATGTGACTGGGATGTATTGCGTTTGACTGAGATGGATTGGATTTGACTGAGATGGAATAGATTTGACTGGGATGGATTGAATGTGACTGGAATGGATTGGATGTGACTGAGATGGAATGGATGTGACTGGGATAGATTGTATAAGACTGGGATGGATTGGATGTGACTGAGATGGATTGAATGTGACTGGGATGGAATGGATGTGACTGGGATAGATTGTATAAGATTGGGATGGATTGAATGTGACTGGGATGGACTGGATGAGACTGGGATGGATTGGATGTGCCTGGGATGGATTGCATGTGACTGGAATGGATTGGATGTGACTGAGATGGAATGGATGTGACTTGGATAGATTGTATAAGATTGGGATGGATTGGATGTGACTGAGATGGATTGAATGTGACTGGGATGGAATGGATGTGACTGGGATAGATTGTATAAGATTGGGATGGATTGGATGTGACTGAGATGGATTGGATGTGACTGGGATGGAATGGATGTGACTGGGATGGATTGGATATAACAGGGATGGAATGGATGTGACAGAAATGGATTGAATGTGACTGAAATTGATTGAATTTGACTGAGATGGAAATGGATGTGACTGGGATGGATTGAATATGACAGGGATGGATTGGATGTGACTGAGATGGAATGGATGTGACTGGGATAGATTATATAAGATTGGGATGGATTGGATGTGACTGAGATGGATTGAATGTGACTAGAATTGATTGGATGTGACTGAGATGGATTGGATGTGACTGGGATAGATTATATAAGATTGGGATGGATTGGATGTGACAGAAATGGATTGGATGTGACTGGAATTGATTGGATGTGACTGAGATGGAATGGATGTGACTGGGATAGATTATATAAGATTGGGATGGATTGGATGTGACTGAGATAGATTGGATGTGACTGGGATAGATTGGATGTGACAGAAATGGATTGGATGTGACTGGAATTGATTGGATGTGACTGGAATTGATTGGATGTGACTGAGATAGATTGGATGTGACTGGGATAGATTGGATGTGACTGGGATAGATTGGATGTGACAGAAATGGATGGGATGTGACTGGAATTGATTGGATTTGACTGAGATGGAATGGATGTGACTGGGATAGATTATATAAGATTGGGATGGATTGAATGTGACTAGGATGGATTGGATTTGACTGAGATGGAATGGATGTGACTGGGATAGATTGGATGTGACTGAGATGGAATGGATGTGACTGGGATTGATTGGATTTGAATAAGATGGATTGGATGTGACTAGGATTGAATGGATTTCACGGAGATGGAAATGGATGTGACTGGAATGGATTGAATATGACAGAAATGAATTGGATGTGACTGGGATGGTTTACATGTGACTGGAATGGATTGGACTTGACTGAGATGGATTGGATGTGACTGGGATACAGTGTATAAAACTGGGATGGTTTGGATGTGACTGAGATGGATTGAATGTGACTGGTATGGATTGGATGTGAGTGGGATGGATTGGATGTGACTGAGATGGAATGGATGTGACTGGGATGGATTGGATGTGACTGGGATGGATTGGATATGACTAAGATGGATTGAATGTGACTAGGATGGATTGGATTTGACTGAGATGGAATGGATGTGACTGGGATGGATTGGATGTGACTAGGATGGAATGGATTTGACTGAGTTGGAATGGAAGTGACTTTGATGGATGGATGTGAATAAGATGTGTAGGATTTTAATGAAAAGTATTTGATGTGACTGGTATAGAATAGAAGAATGTCTGAGTTATTCCTATATCGTATACAGTGTCAAGATTGTTCAATAGTGATGTCAATTAGTAATGACTTATATTGTTTCTCTAGCGGCCAGGACAAATTATTTATGCTGAGCTGTGGGACTTCAAATATAGTGAAGAAATGCCAAGTGTTGCTTTTCCACCAGAATACAAAGACACTGAATATGCTGATATTCAAGGTCTCTCAAGTCAAGAAAATAATGAGCCAATATATGAAAAGTTATAGAAGAGAAGATGAAAAAGGATACTTTTCATTGAGTTTTTGATAAATATATATAAATAAAAAAATACTCATTTCCTATAATAAAAAAGATGGGAAAGCATTCCTAGATCAGTATTTTAAGTAAAGAAATAATATGTTCGAAAGAAATAGTGTACATTAGAGTATCCTATGAGTATCTGTTTACTAGTGGAAATTTGACTGAGGATCAGCTTGGGGTTTCTGCATGTCTGGAACTTGACATTAGGTCTTAGAAACCGGTTTTAATTCTTGTGCTTTTTGATCAGCCGATAGACGGAAACATTAAATTAATTTGTATCTTTGAGTTAAAATAAGTCAATAAATATCCCATAGTTCACATGCAGTAAATATCTTTGTTTGTAAGCTTGTTCTTTGGCACTGCAAAACACTTTTCCTGTGTCGGTTTTGGAGCTGCATACAGAAATGTATAGCCGCTGGTGGCATCACAGTTGGATTATGTCTGTACCATACGATATATAGAATTACAGAGCAGCGTGCATAAACAATGACTCTTGTCTCCAAGTTGTTGTGTTACAATGTGATTGAGCTAAGCCAGTAGCTACATTGTCACTTTATTGTTCAGTGATTCAAATATTGTACCTTAATGTTATTCAACCATTGATAGATTTCTTGCAATAAGCTCAAAAGTGTCACGCACGCACGCGGCGTTTCTGATGAAAAAGGAAAGAAATTTCGCCAACTTATAAGGTATAATTGTTAAAGCAAAATTCAGCAATTAGCTAGTTAAATTCATAGAGTGCAACAGCCTAACTCGAGTAAGGGATTACATTCAAGTGCAAAGATGATGTTTTTCATACCATTAACTGGTCTGGAACCAATAAGAAATATCCTGCTTCCTTTCTTGATGATTCAATCAGGTATTTTGCTCCTTTCACTCGCGATGTTATTTGTAGAATGGTGTTTTGAAAAACACATAACCTGAGTATCAGGCTTTAAAAAAGGCAATATCATACACATTTACGGGGGAGTCACATAGCCATAAATTATGTAAATTATGTAAAATTATATACATGCGCGTGACACGTTTTGAAATTTATTCTTTTCATATATTTTGCCAATGAGCTCTTCGATGTAATAATACTAACATGTTAAAAAAATAAAACGGAGAATGTGCATATCGCTAAAGGATATTTAATAAATATAATTATTCAATTGTTTTACTTGAATTGACCGCATGTTTTACACTCATTACATGTTGATCTCCGGCAGTCATTGTAGGTCTTACTTGTTATGTTAACTGTAATGAAGATATAGAAAGGAAAACAAAACAGAAACACCGATGATATCAAAGTAATCCGTAGTAAATAAATTTATTTTTTGTTTTTGTTTTCCTAAAAAAAATAACTAACTAATAGAAATGGATGTACCTTTTGAATAATAAGTTGAATCATCTTTGTAATAGCAGACATTAGAGCCACAGTCCATTGCCTTCAAATAATTGCTTTTTGAAGTCGTCAAATTTGGGTCAGTGTATACCCATTGGATAGCGGTTAACACCCTTCCTACAACCGGGCCCTGCTGCCTTGCTTATTTTGATGAAAACTCGTAGATCAAATAATCTAATTTCGGGTATCGTCTTGTCAATAGTCTAGATTACTAGTCTGAACGACAATGCATTCTGGGACTGTTATGTCAATCAGATAACACTAAACAAAATACGTCATGGTTTATTGGTCAGACTAGTAAAATAGACTATATCAAGCGTGGTGCTTCTTTCTTCTTTTCCAAGAAGTCCGGCTAATTCTACGTATCCACGTGTGCTATCGGAAATAACGACTGACAGCATCGATTCACTATCCATGGGACAGTACACGATACCACTCAACTCCATATTTCATATTCATATTTATTTTTGAATCAAAACAATGCGACACTGCGGCCATGATGTAAAACAACACACACAAATAGGCCCTTCAATCGAGCAGATGTGCCAAAATGAACATCAGAAATGAGCACCTCAATGTTAGTAAGAAGGAAAAGTTGAGTATAGGGAAAATGGCATTAAATATAAAATTAAATATTTTATAAGGATTTGTATGGTAAAAGTGCTCTGGGGGCATGGTTTGCCATCCAGAGCATATTTTCCATACAAATCCTTATAATTAAGATATTTAATTTTATATTTAATGCCATTTCCCTTGTGGTACATTTTATGAGCTGTGATTTCACCTTCTTACTAATATCGAGGCGCTCTTTTCTTTTCTGATGTTCATTTTGACACGGCTGCTCGATTTAAGAGGGGTAGGGGCATGTGACCAGTTGTTGCAAAAGGCCTATTATTCTAACATACTATCATTTTCATTTCGTTTCCAAGTTTCTGATCAAAATTACTCTATTTGGCAATTCAATAACTAATGTAGCATCGATCAATATTTAACCTTACCTGGAATGCACCTCTTCGTAAAATCAAGTTAAAAGAAATGAGATTGAATAGTAGCAATCACGGATTTCTTTTACTACCATAATTTGAAGCCTCTTTACACCTAAGTCACCGTGGTTAACCCCCCGGACCTCAACATAAACACAGTTCTATTTTGGAAGGGTCCTCGACAAAAAAGTCACTTTAAATAACTGCTCGTATACTCCAAGCTCTCATAATCTTGATTAAAAATACTGTGACATCGCGAGATTTGGAATTATTGTAATACCATCACTATTATATTATGTTTCAAAGAATATTTTTTGCCAGAAATTGACTGTCTTCAACATGCTTATGACACGAACCCTCTCAGATGTTATTTACGTTTTTGACTGGGTTATCTTTCTTAGAATCTTCTTTCCATCTTGTTTACTTTACGTTATAATTCAAACTTTCATCTCCTAAAACCCTTTCTCTCCATCAGGGTTTTGGATCCTAAAAGATTCAATGCTATATTTTTCATATTTCTTCGATCGTAACCCAAACTTCCGTACTTGTGGTTGTTTTCAAGTTGTGTCTGGACGCATTTAAGGCCCATAATTCTAACCTAGAGTATTATGATTTTGAAACCCTGGTTGTTCTTCCAGTAAAACTTATTTTCGACACAGATCAAGACATATCTTTATTCACTTCAATAGGTTTAAAATACGCAAAATATAGTAAACAAATGTCTTAGATATTTCTTGTCTTATTATTCAGTCGGCTGATTCATGAATAACAACGATGTAATTGCGGAAATGTACACAAAACAAGCTGAAAACTGCTTTCTATAATCTTCTGTTTATTCATTTATTTCCCAAAAGAACTGAGTTTTACGATATAGAGAATTATAAAATTGTCTAGTTTCTGTAGTGTTTTCGAAGCGTTTTCCAAGAAATAATAAAGGCGCCAGAATGACATATTTGCATAATTGTCTCGTGTCAGACGAAGTGTCATACAGATGTGCATACAAGGGTTACGTACGTCAAGCTGTTATTTTTTTTCGAAAGGAGCACATGGACTAAGAGCTAGACAGACAACTTCAATATATTTTTTATATTAATGCTCTGAACCATTCAGCCCGCCAGCTAGTTGATCGATGTGTTGTGTGACTGAATTTTTAGAAATAAGGGATGTATGCATGACAACCTCTCCAAGCTACAAACTCAAGCATGTTAAAGGCCTGGGTAAAGATAATTGCTAATTAACATAACATCAGTATTTTGTAGATGTCTTTTGATTTTTGCCCTAATGGTTGACCCCCATGTTCTGTTAAGGGTATAATTTACAAAACAGAATTGTTAATTAGCATTTATTCAATTTTCTCCTAACTGCGATTGGAGGGACATCCATTCCAAACGGTTTCAGAAGATCTCTTTAGCCTTAACAATTTCAAGGAAAAAAAAAATTTAAAAATGAACCTGATATAAAATCGGCCCAATTTAGAATCTGTGTTTTTCAACCTTAAAAAAAAAGGGGATGAGGGTAGGAGGTAGAGGTGTAGGGGGGAGGTGGGGGTGGGGGTGGTTTGAGGTAGAGGGGGAGGGGGAGGCATAGGGGGAAGGTAAGGGACTTATTCAACTCCAACAAACAATGTAAAGATAGAAAGAGGTAAAAAAAAAGATCAGAAAAAATATATATAACATTGTGCACATGCTTGAAGACTTCGGAATGTCACAAACTTTGTGCTTTTTAACCAATTGTTGTTATCATTATATTAAAGTAAAAATCATCAGAAATCTAGCCTTTTTATCTCATTGATATTATACCCCTTGTCATTGCAGGTGTATGTAACGTTATCTCCCCAGGAAACCCACTGGTTTGTTATGTTGGCAGCGAAGCCCGTTTTAACTGGACCACAGATGACGGCAGAATTATATTTTCTGTCAGCTGGGGGATAAAAAATGGCAACAGTCCTGATTCTCAATTTATCAACACCAATGTGTACAGGAACGTTGTGAACTACAATACAAATATGGATCCTAAATATCGAAACAGGGTCTATTTTGTTGGCAACTTGACAATGGGTCGTGCTTGGTTTTTGCTGAAGAATGTAACGATGTACGATGAAAAGGAATATGTTGCAAATATTCGTGAGAGAAAAGACGGAGTCCTGAGTTACATCGTACTCTTGAAAGTTAAGAAAAGAGGTTGGTTTGTGTATCTGTTCATAATGTAAATATTACAGCACTCGCAGAGATACAGCCACTTAGAAAAAAAGGTAGATGAACGCTTTGTTGCATTTTGCATACCAAGCCCTAAATCAACTAATGATATATGAACGACGTGAATGCAATCTGCGAAATTGCACAACAATATTGACTCTCGGGATATCCCGAAAATTTTTCTGCTCGTTTTTTCCGACATATTAGTTTTTTTCCTTTGTCGGTTGGCATTATTTTGATATGATCAACAATACATTTCAAGCTTGGTATGCCCATGCAACTTGCAGCAAACAATTTACGAAAAGTTTTTTTGTAAAAGCGGTATTTAGAATAGTGTTCTGTTTGGTTTATTCAGCTTACATTTCATCGACTACGAAAATGGTTTCAACGTATGTTACACAAACCCCTACGACATCTTTTAATACAACTGGTAAGGAGCAAAGTATAACTGCATAATGAACTATTATAACATGAAATACAAAATGGGTTCAGATACGAAATTTGTACAAATTAATAGTATACAATAAATTTAGAAAAGATGGGTCATAACTACCCACTCCTAAAGACGCTGCCTAGGACTTCCCAGCTAAATTGCATAGCCGTACCTTGTAATGCAAGTTGTTGACTTATATTTATATAACTTGTGCTTCATTTTGCAGCATCGACCAAAAAACGCTTTAATGGTAAGAATCGACTATTGTTAAAACGATTGAAAACGGTTCTGATAACAATCTCTTTGTTCATGGCTAACGTGGAAATAACTTTTGTGATGAAGATGTGCCATAAATATAGCTGAACCTTTTTGGGGGTATAAAGGAGAGCGTTCGTTCCTAAACCATGCAGCATCCTCCCAAACACAAACATTCGTTTTTACTTTTCTTGTAAGAAAATTAAAAGTCAACAAATGCAGGTGTTGCATGACCAGTACATTAGTGATAATAACAATTGTTGATTATTTAATTCAAAATTGTCACAGTGTCATGCAAGTGAGAAGCAAAATTGATAGAAAACAATAAAAATTGCTTGATTATTAATTTAGATTCCTTTGACGTCACAAGTGTAAGTCCAACGAAAGGTAAGGATAAAAAAAAAACTACATGACGTTGCCTTTGCTTCTTACATGCATGGCACTGTGTATATTTTTGCTTTTATACTACTTAGGTTGCTCTTGCGAATTTTTATACCTCTGCTTCGTCATCATCATCATCATTTTCATCATTATCATAAAATCATCATCATCACCATCATTATCGATTTATTTAGAAAGGTCGAAACGCAAAAGTTGCAAGTTGGCATTTCTAAACAGTTCTCCCTCTCTCATTGACCACTCTAAGATGCCATTTTACGTGACATCAGAGCCACGGCGAGGGTCTAGCCATTTGCAGTTCTTTAGATAAATTGCAGTACCTTCTACTCAGGTATTTTAAGACCCTTAGTGTGCGTTGTTCTGGCCACGGGGATTGATCAATGACCTATAGCAGTTCTGTACTGACCGGTGCCCATCCAACTTGGTCAACCGGGAGGCGGCTTCTATACTGACTTTGTTGATGTTGTTGTTGTTGTTTTAGATTTTTTTCGTAAGAATGTTGGTTTTGTGGCAGCGTTTTTATTGTCTCTAATGACATCAACTTTCCTTGTTCTCGTTCACTGGAAGGTAAGCTTTTTTTCTTTTCAAAATTTATATAATTGTTCTTTAATTTGTAACAAGATAAACTTAAAGTTGAATTTATTTATTTCCATCATGTCCGTATGCTCTTTGATAACTATAAGAACAGTAACAACAGTAACGAGATAAAATTGAAAGTGGAATATATGCATGTCCATAATTGATTTGTGCCTCATCGGGCTCCATCACAATGGGCAGAACAGCATTTGTCACCATAATAGGTGATTGGTTTTTCGTTTGTGCCTCGTTGGGCGATTGATTTGTTTTGTTTTTGTCAATGAGTGAAGACCAATGAGCTCTCGTTTTTGAGTCAGGGATGAGTCGTCTTTCAAGAGCATCCAAGTACATTTCGTCTCCTTCTGTTAATATCTGATCGACTGTGTAAGCCTTCCATTGTGAGATCGGCCACGATTGAGCGCACAAAATGGCACAAAAACTCATGAACGAACATTGCCTGGAAATCTCACTAAAACGTTCGTCCCCTTGATGAATACTTCCAGCTACGAATAAAGTAGAGTTTGACATGATAAATTGATAAAAAAAAAAACCACACAAACCTAAGAAGTGAAACTTGAAATCGGGTAACTGATGCCAAAGCACATGGAGAGAAATATGCGTGATGTTGGCCACGCACAAATTGATGAAAAAAGCTGCTGATCTAAAGTACTGCATATTCGGAAATCATCCAAAGCAAGCCCGCTAGTTCACTCGCTTGATTGAGATTTCCACGGTATAAACGGTCATCTTATTACCGCTGACATGCAGACGCATAAATGTAGGCAAACAACAAGAACATTTGAATAAGATGGTTTATTTGGGTGGCTTTTTACATCGTAATCCTTGTATATAAATATTGAATATATTGAAAGGACATCGAAAAAAGGTCGTGCAATATGTAGAAGTCCTTTAAATGTCAATATTTCTAAAACATTGCACCGTAACTCGACCATTTAGACAGCGATTTCAGTGTAGTTGTGTCTCGCTCAGGATACATTTGCAAGCTTTGCTGGTCAGGAACCAACATAAATACACTACAAAAAGATCAAATAATGGAAAATATTTTACAACATAAAGAGTTTTAATTCAGTTAAATACATCAAAGAGTTATAAAACTATTTTGAAAGCTTTTGAATGTTTTTTATGCAGTACGAAAGAAAAATATCCATAAGGTCAATGCCATGTTTCTATCATGTCATACCTTCGATAGAGCAAAAATAGGTCTTGACTTTACCTTACTGAGAATGCTACGCATTTTTTTCCTAAGCAAGGAAATTGTAAAAAGACTAATAAACTAATAAGCTTCCGTCTATGGTAATTTCCACCTTGAGCACAAGTAAAAACTTGCATTTTTTCTCGTTAATTGCCAGGCCACAACGTCTAATGCCATAGTTTACAATGTGAAAAATGCGATAAAAATAAGATTCAATAACACAGAAACTATATGTTGTCCGGTCCTAAAAGCCGGCACGAAAGAACATTAAAGTAATACCAACCTGCCAGAGAAAACGCTTCAACCAAATGACATGGAGACTTGTGCACTGCTCTTTTAAAGCTGTCTTGCAATTCAGCTAAATAGCAACCAATTCAAAGTATGGTACGGTGAAACAGAGATTATAAGTCGCACACATTTTTTAGGTTCTGCAAGCCTATACAAAGTATAGGGTTGCATTTGTTTCATGGTTTTAATGCGTTTGCTCTTAATTCTTACTCATATATATATATATAAGATATATTTAGATATATCTGTTCAACAATCACAATATCATTATCTCTGCCATATTTTCCTCAGTATTTAATATTCAGATCCTATTGTGCTCAGTTCCTTTTTTCTCTCTCATCTTCCAAGTACTAAGTAATATTTTTTCGATCACTATATATTTTTTACATTATTACATCAGATTCTATAATATTTTTAAAATTTTATTTATATTGTACATCTATAGTTAAGAGGGCCACCTGAAAATTATCAGCCTGGTAACGGTGTACCCTGTCCAATAAAGTTGTTATTATTATATACAGTTGAAAAGATCAAATATAGACAAACGTTATGTTTAAATATGAAGCTTGGGCAAAAGTAAAAATAATTCACAAAATATACTTAAACTTGAGTTAATCTAACTAAAAATACAAAATTACATCGATATTCACAACAAGTTATCAGCCGATCTATTCAATGAACGAGATAGACAACCTTCACTTGATAAAAGTGACCATTAAAGTGCTAACCTCTAGTGTCAAACATTCCAGGTAAAATATGTTGCTTGAAGATTTTTAAGATTGAAGTCCACAAAGAACGAGCAATTTTCCTATTTGGGTGAGATTTTGAACAATGTTTTCTCCATAAAAAAAAACCACATCAATCTTGTAAATACCAGGGATATTAGTGCTGCAGGTCATCTTTTTAAAGTCTCTCAAATTTGCGACAATTTATTTTTCTTTCGATCTGGATCACCATTCAAAAGTCCGTCTTCAAGAGCTTGAACTCTCGAATACACAAAATGGCGCCGAGCTGTCGCGAAAGAACTATTTTCATGAGCATGCGTAGTACAAAATGCCTATATGCTCATGTGTTGATCAAAAAAAGCTCTAATGTTCCTTGCTGAAGAAGGAGCTTTAATACTCTGATCTAGATTAGCCATTCCGATGATGAGGTAAAAACCGGCTCAAATGAGTTAGGGGACATATTCCTAAGATAGCCTATATTTTGTCCCCTGATACAGTCTCAGAATGCGTTCGATGCCAACTCGACCAAGGTTTTCGCTCAAGCTCGGAATGGAGCATTTAGAGTGACGTGAATTTTTTTTTTAACGATTGGTAAGCAACCAAACATGCTTACATATATAATGTCATCACTTTCATAAACAGTGCCTCCTCTTCAGACATCTCTCATTCTGTATTTATCCTCTATGGGTTTCCTTTTGACAGGGAAATTTCTCTCCCCTCGATTTTTCTTGCTTCCAGTCCCCCGGTTTAACAGAGACAGAGATAAGAGACACATGCAGAGGAGGCCAAGTCAAATAGAATTATGTATCCGAGAAATTATCCATTGAAATAGGTGTTTACAATCATTCTTTGTCACTCTGTTTGTGAGTCTCTTAACAAGGTCACGGCAGACTAAACGACAAGTAGTAGGGGACAGAGATCAGGTTGCAGGGACAATACAGGCTTTGCACCACCACGTGATAGCAGCCATGACAGGAGGCAGGAACAATAGAGTCTTTCCCCCTGGGAAACTGAATTCTTTCTCATCTAAATCATATTAGACCAGATGCTATTGTTCCTGCCTCCTGTCATGGCTGCCATTACGTGATGGTGCAAAGCCTCTATAGGGTATATTCACTATGGACGCCATGATGATTTTGGCATTACAACGCAGATTAGTCACGTGGTTGCTGAGGAGGCAAACATCTTCAAATCAGCAGATTTTAACTGCTTTATTACAGTGCGGCGCGAAAAGAATAACTACATTTAATGTATTCGCGTACTTCTGTGCACGGGCTTCTGTACGCTAAACCGACACATTTGATGCGAAGCTGTCCTCTTTTACCAAATAAAGCGTGTAATATAAAAGCTCATGTGAAGCAAAAGCCCGTGCAGAGAAGTATACGAATACTTTAAGCGTGGCAATACTTTTGCATGTCGCGCTGTAATATAATTTTTATGCTTTCCAATGCATAGGTGTTAACATATTTCTGATAATGAAATACTCGACTTTGGGCTGCTTTGGACACTAGTTTAGAAATTCAACGGCATTTAAAATGTCCTCAAACGTAACAGTTCCAAAACTACATGCAGATTTTTTTGGGAGTAATATTTGGCATAAGAATGAAATATATAGGATGAGCGAATTTTTTTTAAATGCTCTTTTCTCCCAATGTTTGTGCCCTGGTAGACCGCATGGCTAATTTGCACTACAATATGAAAACCATCATGACATCTATCGTTAATATAACTTTCATCGTTTTATAATTGTTTTTTTTTAACTTAAATTTACATTACAAAGAGAGATGTTTCGGCTCACGCTCGAGCCTTCCTCAGTGTCCAGTCGTTAATGGTTGCGCGAGGACAATTCAAATAAGAACTACAAATTCAACTAGTTCAAAATCAGGTTCAAAAGCGTAGAATATACAGTTCTGGGAGAACTATTCAATCGTTACCAGCATTGGCATCTCCATAAGAATACCATCGGCTTCTAAGAAGAGTCGTTTGAGGTAATCCCTTTCTGTGTCAACAATTTTTGCATTGTCGAAATGGATGGTATCCCCGTCTCATTGGCGTGTTGTGCAACATTTGATGTTTCGAGGTTCCTACGTACAGCTCTTTTATGTTCGCTGACTTCTTAAAAGCAAGGTATTTGGATGATGTTAATAATGCTGGGAACGATGTTTACATATATGAGCAAGAATAATAGAAATTTAGGCTAAATTCATTCGGGATATTTAGTTTAATATTTAGCTGCTCTCACTTTCTACTATATTATAAACCAAATTTTATTGTGATTTAATTTGTTTTACTGCTATTTTGCAACCCTCTGGCGACCATGATCCTTAGCGATAAAATAATATATTATTTTGATGTGACGTCACAGTGAACTAGGACAATTTACATCATGTAACATGATGATGTTTCTGCAAAATTAAATGCTTTTCACTGCGATAGAATTTTAAATAGTCCACATGGCAGGTTACACGAAAATTAAACTAGTTTGAAATATATCTTGCATCATATCCCGCGCGTAAATACATAAAGTGCACATGTAAATAAGCGAGCTATTCCCATTTAGAAAAAACCTACTAATGGTCTATCACTAATCGAGCCCTGTGATTGGCTGAGCTACTAGGGGTCTATTAGTGATAGACCTCTAGTAGCGAAAAGCGCCGGTTTTGAAAACCAAAAAAAAAAAATTTAAAGCAAAATCCAAAACTTTTTGCATCCTTTTATTGGACCGATTAGTAGGTTTTTACTAAAACAATTAGACCTCTCGCCCTCATGGCCTACGAGTCAATAGCCCATTCGGCCTTCGGCCTCATGGGCTATTGACTCGTAGACCATTCGGACTCGAGGACTAATTGTTAAATATTAACGTAAAGTATAAATTAATTTGTAAAAAAAAAAAAAGAATGGAGAAATGTCATTAGACAGCAAAAGCAAACAAACAAACATACACACAGTTGAGCCTGGTTCACACTAGCGACGCAAGCATAAGGATAACGACATGGTTAGTTAACCCATTTATATTTCGACAGAACAAAGCATTCAGTCATCCTCAAAGTACTATATGCGCTTGCGTATGTTGTTTTCCTTATTATATGGTTGCGTTGCTCACATTGTGAAACAGGCTTTAGCGGGAAGGAGACCGGCCAACGATGTTATCGAACTTCAAATTCACACTAGCGTCGTAATCGTACGTAAGCAGCGTTCGCAGACTCAGTAGCGTAGAGCTCATTAACAGTGCTTGTCTTTTTCATACCAAAGTGATAAATTTGAAACTGAGTCTGCGTATGTTGCATGCAATTAACATTACAACACTAGTGCGATCTGAAAGTTCAATAACATTTTGCCCCCTCCAGACTCATCGGACTCACTAGCCGATTTTTTTTTTTTTTGTGTGTGTGATTTTTGAATTTAACTGAAAGCACGGATATATGGCGTGCACTCTAGCGAATCCACAGGTAACCCAAGCATAACTAGAGGAGATTAAAATTTCCTTAACATAGAACATAGAATAGCCTTAACATAGAATAAAACCGTAAGGGGAACAAAAAGCATGGAACAATACATTGGTATACAGTTAAAAAATAGATGATGTCATCTATTCTATTTTTAAAGAAATTTTACGATCTGCCCTACATTCTCTATATAGGAGCCATAGCTTGGGATACCTGGGGCGAATCAACTTTGAGTTTCAGAAACTCAACTAATGTTTTCGATCTAAATACATGCCATGATTTTGTATCTTTAACTGGAAACCAGTAAATAAAAATAGTTTAAATGATTACATGTTGTTGTTGTTTTTTTCTCTTTGACACAGAGATGCAAAATCCTTTTCCTTCGTCGGTTTATGTACTGAAAAGATTCAACCGTGACTCTTTTGTTTTGATGCTTGCATGACGTACAGTTAATGTTTTCATATTCGGTAGTTCCAAGAAACTGCATGTATGTAAAGACAATACAAGCCTATGTGTGAGGTCTCAAATCAACAGAGGATTTTAAATTCATGTGAAAACGTAATGTTTTTCTTACACTTCCTTATATTCACTTCACTGGAGCCGTTCAGAAAGATGCTGCTTCCTTTGTTGATGATTCTATCAGGTATGCTGTACGTTAAATTGTAGAATGTTCGACTTCGTAACTGAAGGCTCGTAAGGGTCTCGTGGGGAAACCCCGACATACCAAAACAAAGCAACTAAACAGTTGATATATTCGAAATGGTTCGAGTTTGTACAAACTAACAACCATGACAAGTATAATGAAACACAATGGTGGTGTTGATGGTTGTCGATGCATATATTTTGATTTTTCCTGATGATATTAATATTTGTAACTAGGGGTAAGTGTTCGTTTTTTCCCCAAGCTCATAGTCATGCTCACATGATGTCGTATTAAGAAAATAATAACAATTAACAAAATGTTCCAGCAAGGCATTTCTTGGATGGATTGTTTTCAGAGTGATTTATGAATATATCAAGTATGACACGATCGACTCATATTTTTCTTTTGCAAACCAGTACCAGCATTATAAGATAAAGAAATAGACAACTGCTTACGTATTTTAAGATACTTTATGGTCTATGTTTTAGTTTTATTGAAAGCTATTTCCAAGAAACAGGCTAAGTGAACACGTCGCTTTCATAATTTATTAGCACGTGTTCGGAACACACGATGATAACATGGTTTTTAGAACATGTACTAGAATAAATCAACACGAAAATCAACAGAAAGCGCCTCTTGGTAGTCCCCCCCCCCCCCCCAATAAAAAAAAACTGCGGCTATGTTAGGTTACATAGAAAAAGACGGTTATGACCAGTTTTTTGTTCGATTCGACCAAGGTGACAAATGCCATGAAATCTACCAGATCTACCTACATTGACGACTTGAATAATTAAGGCTAGGCTAGACGACCTGGTGTGTGAGCCCATATTCTTGAAAATAAAGGATGCTAACTCTTCAATATCCGGTCCATCGAGCTGGTTTAAATTACAGACAAAATATCTTGACAAGGTTATTATATACGTCTCATTTTGCAGTTTGAATATTTTGTGTACAGTTCTCGTGATCTGGTAACCCTAATTCAAAGTGTAGGCTTTCTTTACCCCATTTACCTAAGCCTAGCACTAACAACTCTATGTGTTTCTTAACATTTGTCCATGAGGGGAAATCTTAAGCCTCAAATTCGTGCAGTTCTTGTCACATTTAAACTATTTCTTAGTCACTCAACATCTCTCACGGCTTTACACTGCATCCTTATCCTCATGTTCTACAGCTCTACGGGCTTTTTCGCTGCGAAACGAGCTTTTACGCGCCTTATTTGGTTAAATCAGCCGCCTTTACGCGCATCGAAATGTGTTGGTTTAACTTACAAAAGCCCGTCCATAGAAGTATGTGAATAGGTGAAATGTGGTCAGAGCTATAGAACGTGAGGATAAGGATGTTGTGTAAGGCCGGAAAAGATGTTGAGTTTCTCTATTTTGACTTGATTTTAAGTTTGATACAAATGATAATAAAAATAAAAACACGTTAAATAAAGTTTTAACTTGAACATTTCAGCAGCACAAGCGAGTGGTCCAAAACTGTTGCTATCCACAGGTAGACAAACCATTGGGTATACTGGACGCGCAGTCAACTTTACCTGGACATTTTCTAATCAGTCACTTATAGATGAAATACATTTTGGAACTTGGAATACAATATTTGAATATGTGGAAAACACACTTGTTTTCCTCTCGCAATCAAACGATGGTAATACTTCAGTTCAAACAATTCAGAAAAAAGCTGTTGAAGAGTACCGTGGACGCATAAGATGGGCTGGAGATGTATCGAAAGGAATTGCTATAATTGAACTGTCTGGTATACGACATTCTGACAAAAAAACATACGCCATAGATGTAAGTCTGTCTCTTTATAATGATATTGCTTCAGTAATAATAATACCATCCAACCATCCAACTATCCAACCATCCAACCATCCAACCATCCAACCATCCAACCATCCAACCATCCAACCATCCAACCATCCAACCATCCAACCATCCAACCATCCAACCATCCAACCATCCAACCATCCAACCATCCAACCATCCAACCATCCAACCATCCAACCATCCAACCATCCAACCATCCAACCATCCAACCATCCAACCATCCAACCATCCAACCATCCAACCATCCAACCATCCAACCATCCAACCATCCAACCATCCAACCATCCAACCATCCAACCATCCAACCATCCAACCATCCAACCATCCAACCATCCAACCATCCAACCATCCAACCATCCAACCATCCAACCATCCAACCATCCAACCATCCAACCATCCAACCATCCAACCATCCAACCATCCAACCATCCAACCATCCAACCATCCAACCATCCAACCATCCAACCATCCAACCATCCAACCATCCAACCATCCAACCATCCAACCATCCAACCATCCAACCATCCAACCATCCAACCATCCAACCATCCAACCATCCAACCATCCAACCATCCAACCATCCAACCATCCAACCATCCAACCATCCAACCATCCAACCATCCAACCATCCAACCATCCAACCATCCAACCATCCAACCATCCAACCATCCAACCATCCAACCATCCAACCATCCAACCATCCAACCATCCAACCATCCAACCATCCAACCATCCAACCATCCAACCATCCAACCATCCAACCATCCAACCATCCAACCATCCAACCATCCAACCATCCAACCATCCAACCATCCAACCATCCAACCATCCAACCATCCAACCATCCAACCATCCAACCATCCAACCATCCAACCATCCAACCATCCAACCATCCAACCATCCAACCATCCAACCATCCAACCATCCAACCATCCAACCATCCAACCATCCAACCATCCAACCATCCAACCATCCAACCATCCAACCATCCAACCATCCAACCATCCAACCATCCAACCATCCAACCATCCAACCATCCAACCATCCAACCATCCAACCATCCAACCATCCAACCATCCAACCATCCAACCATCCAACCATCCAACCATCCAACCATCCAACCATCCAACCATCCAACCATCCAACCATCCAACCATCCAGGAATTTAGCTCTAGCGTTCACATCATCTAGTGGTGACAGGTGTAGACAATAATGGACTGTCCTTTATTTTAATGTGGACATATTAGTTCAACCATGATTATAGAATAAAAACAAAAAGGGTGAGGAAAAGGGAAATAAGGAGGAAAAATTATGAGAGCAAGATAGAAAGCGGTGGGAGAGGGTGAAGATAAAAAAGTGTGAAGAATGCCGTTAGAAGGATTGTAGTTTTAATTTTTAATTTTTAATTAATTTATTTATTTATTTATTTTTTTGACAAACTAGTCCCTCTAAAGTTTGTTAAACAACCTGAAAGCACAACCACACTAGAAGGCAGTACTTTAAAATTAACGTGCATAGTCGAAGGAAAACCACGACCAACAATAAGATGGTTCAAAGACAACAAGACACTGGAGACAAACTCAACTGAATATTTCACGATACTTGAAATCACGAGAGAAGACGCTGGACAGTATCATTGCATTGCAGAAAACGATGCTGGAAGGATTGCATCTGAGCCTAAAGCCGTGGTCGACGTTCAATGTAAGCTTACACGTTTAATTTTTACTGATCTGTTTAAGCTCATTAACTATATATTAGCTACTGCAGGACATTGGTAGTTATTAGAAATTATATTAAATTGCAGCTTTTATACATTTAACCTTCAGATCCACCGGTCATCAACTCCTCACGGAAAGTCAACATAATCCGTGTACCAATCGGTACAGACATGTGGCTAACCTGTCCTACTGTAGCAAATCCCCCAGCATCTGTTCAGTGGGTTGCCAATGGGATTCTCGAGAAAAGTGGCACTGAAGAATTCCAAGTAACGGTTTCCAGTTCTTTCAATTATGCAAACTACACTTGTGTCGCTAAAAATCCATTTGGCCAAGACAATGTAACATTCGACTTGAGACAAGTTGGTAGGTATTTTTTTTTTAAATGCCGCTAGTATCATGCAATGCTTGTATTGCATGTTTATATACTGCTAAAAACTGACCATTGCTTTTCAATTTTGATTCCTTTGCTACCAAAGTATCAGCCCAAAGAGAAGTAAGGATATATACTAGATATACAGTGGTTTCGAGTGGCATACCGTGGGATATCCCACGAGTCACTTGTAGTTTCTAGTATACACTAGTCAAGAGAAATCATTGTATAACCATTTTATCCCACACGATAGAAAATACAAATGCGTAGATTCAACATGCAGTACATGATGGGAAGGAAGAGTGAAATACCGACGAATATACAACGGCTTTCCTGCATTCTGATTGGCTGTATTTTCTATGGTGTGGGATAAAAGTAAATATATGATTTGTAGGTGTTTATTCAATTTTGCTTCTCGGTTTATCACTGTGTTTCTTTATTTGTAGATTGAAACATTAGGGAGTGTGCTCTCAAGTTGTATAGTTAACTCTTATACCTCTGACTTTCCGCATGACGATATCTTTGTTTCCCTTTTTTCCGTTGTAGATAGTATTCGTTGCCATTTTGACCTGCTGGCAGCGTTTTTATTGTCACCGATAAGGTGGAGTTATATTTTTCTCGTTCCTTAAAAGGTAAGCTATATTTCTTTTCTTTTCTTTTTCTAGTCTTTTCTTTTCTTCTCTTTCTTTTTTCTGTTTCTCTTTCTTTAACTTTAATTTTGTCTGTTTGATATTTTGTTTGGCGTGCTTTTTTTGTTTCCTTTTGCAAAGCTAATAATAAAAAAAATAAAATATGACATTTATTCATTTTATGGCAAATAACATTTCATAAGAAAACAGGAATCATTTAGTGCAGAATTATATTATGTGTACTCAAAAAAAAAAAAAAAAAAAACAACAACCTGATTTGCTTTTATTTTCAGGAGAAGAGGACCAAAAGCAATAAAACCCTTTTAGAAGTGCTGAATTATAATTTATGGTATATAGATATTATTGTAAAATTTAGAATACGGTCCGTGTGTCTCAACACAACGACATTTAATACGCAGCATTCTAGTTCCCAGTAGCTCAGTTATTAGAGCGTCCGATTAGAGAAAAGAAAGATGGTGGGTTTGATTCCCATCTAGAGCTCTGAATTTTTGAGTTTCCATATGTTTCCGCATTGTTTACAATACATTTATTACTTCGTAGATTCCTCGCACTTTATTTGTGAAACATTATTAAACTCAGGGGAGAATTACTAGTAATTCTCTCCTGTTAAACTATGATGATGTTTTTTTTGTGCTTGGGATTAATTAAAGACGTGGATGATTGCTTGTCACAAGTTTGTTATTTTACAAGTACTAAATTAGTAGAAAATAAGTAGTTTGTGTTTTTATTTTTCTTGATATGATATTTTTACGTTTAAAAAAGGGTTGTGTATGACATTAATTTTTTTTTTCACGGACGTTTCGATCATTCCACAAAGACCTTAATTTGCGTTATTTTAATCATCATGCATGGATTGCAAATCATTATTTCCAAGATTAATAAAGCGACTTAAGATACAGGCCCTATACCGATATATTGTCATAAAGTTTCTTGTAATTAGAGGTCTTTGTGTATTTTCTCTGAGTGGTTATAATTTTTAGATTTCAATGTTATCAGTTTCAAAAATTGGGGTCAATTGCAATAGAGTGCAAACGCTGCGAAACAGTACTATGTAATTAGCAATGATTGGTACTAAATGATAGCACTGATGAAACAATAGACAAAACAAAATATCGTACTATTTTCATCAGTAATAAATAGATAATGAGTATATTGCTTTTTATAACTGTACTTCATTTTAAGGGCATCTGCCCACAAAAACGAAGGTCATAGATATAGAGCTATCAACTTTAGAAACCAATTCAATTTACTTCGTAGCTGTTAATTTTAATTATCATTCAAATTATTTTCTCCGTCATTTTGATTGGCCGAGAGAACTGCAAATAACAGCCTACAAATAACGGTCTGCTCATGCGCATTACGGTGCAGAGCCATCTTACTGCAAATAACGGTTTGCTCATGCGCAGTAACGCTGTATTTGACAATAGCTCGCTTGCCTGAAAAAATGAGCTGACTTCTTTGTTATGGTTTGACTCGCACTGCCCCTCAAAGATTAGAAAAAATAATTTGAATGATAAAACAATTATTGAACTCGGTTATCGCAAAATATCGAGATTTGTTACTGTCTTGCAAGAAATTATTTGCCTCTGCCTTCTGCATCGGCAAATAATTGCTTGCTCGCCACTAACAATTCACGATATTTTGCTCAACCTCGTCCAATAATTGCTTATTATTAATGATTTTATCTATTTAGTTCTAGCTATTTATTTATTTATTTCTCATTAGATTGTAATGCGCAGTAGAAAACAGAAATTTTGATTCTTGCGCAATATAAGTTAATAAATTATTAAAATTTCTAAAAAATGATAATTAAATGCTTCGGAAATTTCGTTAGCTTCAGTAGTTATATTGCCCAACTCTGTTTTAACCGAAGAAATATTAATACTTTTTTTTAATATTTCTCAGCGAGGATATCTCGTTAATAACTTTCCAGATTTCTTTCGGATTGTTCGAATGATTATTGATATAATTTTTATAATGCAAAGCTTTGGCTTTTCTTATTTCCATATTAGTTCGACTTTTGATTAGTGTATATTTCTTCTAATCTTCTTCGTTATTTGTTCTAACAGCCAGACGCTTCAAATAATATCAATCCTTCATTGTTTTCCAAATGCCAGGCGTAAGCCAGGGAGATTGTTTTTGTTTTATACGCTTAGTCCTAAGTGGAGTGAAGCGATCGACAGCACTTGAAAACTTGTCTTTCCAAGTTATCCACATCTGATTAGGATCATTTGTGTTTTCAAGCGCATGCCATTTAAGAGAGTTGAGATCATAACGAAATTTTTCAGCGTTAGAATTTTTAAGACATCTCGAAGTAGCTATATTTTGCTTTGCCTTGAATGGCCGAAAAGCGACTTTACGCGTGGCAAAGATTAAGCTATGATTGCTAATGCCAATGTGCAATACTCCACAATTAACAATACGATTAGGAGAATTTGTGTTATAATAATAATAATAATAATAATAATAATAATAATAATAATAATAATAACTTTATTCATATAGCGCGCAAATCTAAAATTCTAAGGCGCTTTACAAAAGGTGAATAGATATAATATATAAAACAAAATGTTGGTCATAGCTTTGGTGCACAAATTGAAAATACCCTATCGCCGTACGTGTTAAGGTTAAATGATGGCAATTGTGTAGAATTAATAAGTCAATCATTGTTCTACTCTGTATTGCCACTCTGGTTGCCTCTGTTATCATTTGCTTAAACTGGTAAAGCTCATTAGCAGATTTCAACAAACGCGTCGCATATATACTAGTTTTTGAGAGTAAATTACAGTTGAAATCTCCCAGAATTTAAACTTCTTTCTTTTCACTGTCTAGCTGTTTCAAAATGGCTTCGTAAAACCCAAAAAGTATCCGAATTTGAGTTTGGAGGTCTATAGCAGGCTAGCACAATGAATGGCTTACAGTTAGGTTTCTTGATTTCAATACAAAGTGCCTCAATCTCATTATTCACTAAATCGCACCTATTTATATAATTAATACCTTGGCGCACATAAACACAAACACCACCACCATGTCTATTCCTATCATTTCTCAACAAATCGTAACCTTCCAGACTCACCAAACATGACTGAGTAGTAGGATGAAGTCGAGATTCATTAATTGCTAGAAGATCCAAATTTTGAACTTCACACCAATTCTCAATTCATCAATATGAGCCGGGAGACTTGTTATATTCAATGAGGCTATTTTAAAGCCTCTGACAGGTGGAATGTTGTTCGAGGTTAGATTATTAACTACATTAGAATTAAGATCAAGAGCATTTGCATCTGTTAAAGACCTACCTGAAAATCAGAGGTTAGATTTGAAATAGCTGATAAAGTCTCTAGGCAGGGCAGCCAGTCCAGATTTGTTTAAATGAAGTCCCTTTGAGTTAAGACCAGTTTCTGTTACTGTATGAGATATAATATCCCAATCTGGAGTACGGCAGTGAGCTCTCAGGGAATTGTTGTCACTTTTTCGAGCCGTTTCTAGCTTTGGCGAGTCAGTTGAAACTGAATTGACACGGAAGATACTGAAATTTAAAGTTTATTTTATGCAAGATTCATTATAATTCTGACGTGGTGGAATGTTTTAGTTGCAGATAAAAGAGAAGATATTACAAGGTGATGTATTTAGACTCTAAATAGGAGTAAAATAAATTTGACTTTACTCAAATAATAAAAGATGATGCCAACTGAAACAGCCTAGGCTTAAACGATATCCACTTATAAATGCTGTTCTAGGACAATTAAAAGAAATACAATAGGCAAAAATCAACTTCCCGTTATATCTGACTGTTTTATTCTACAACAGATTTTCCCGTCCAGTTGTGGCTAGAAAAGCGAATGAGGTATGATGACAATGCTTTGCATTTATATTTTTTGAATTTTTAATCGAGGAATAATGTACATTATTTATGTATTGTTTCGATATCTCTCCTCCCTTCAATCCTTATTTCCTTCCTTTCTCTCTTCTTCCATCTCCTTCCATTACATTCGATCCTCCTCTTCCTTAGCTTCACATCGTTTTTCTTATTTGGAAATAATATTCTATATAAAGTTTAGAACACATGCCCAGTTGCTCTAACCGCAGTGGAGAATTCTACTACAAACGATGTTTTAACCGAAAATAAATCAACGATATCGCCAAACGAAGACTACGAAAGAATATCAGAAAAATCTGAGTCATCTTTCGATCCCGGAAATGCAGCACAAGGAACAAGTGATTGTGACGTTCAATTTTCACAAACCCATCATGATTATCAAGAGCTTCATTCTGATGGTTTGATGTCGAATCTACAAAGCTATCAGACACTAAACAGGACTCCAGAGGACAGTATTAGTCAAGTCCTCCCATGCCTCTCCGAAAATACGAAGCATTAAACTTTAGAAATAACCCACAATGTTCGGAATATCAGAAACTACATCTGTATGCAAATGTTGGAGAAAAAAATTAAGTAAGACCAAAAAAAAACAAAAAACATTTCAGTGGTTTGTCATGTTTCAGTTTCGGGGTTTTTTATTCGTGACCATAGCGTGGAGTATTTCTAATTTTTTGCGTTTGAACGTAACACCCAAATTTCCATTAATTCCTTTCAGTAACATTTGATAAATGTACTATTCATGTAAAAATGTATTTATTTTTTCTACTAAATAAATTTTATTAAAACTAGTGTGTAAAATATCTTTATATCTGGAAAAATGATAGTGTTGCAATTATCGTGATCATAATATCATTTAGAATTGGTAAAATGGGCGCATGGTTCTTTTTGAAATGAGTTCCTAACCGTTACATACCAAAAAAAGTGAAGGCAGATCAGATTGCTCATCGGTCTTAAAGTTTGTTTCAATGAAAGTATGTTTGTTTTCATAACAACTGCCACGCAGTACTACTCTTGATAAATGGTCTGTTATCAGGCTAATTAATATAATATTATTCTGTGAATATACTTTCTAGTACCAAGAAAAGTCCGAACGAACGATTTTGATATTTAGGGACTAATCTTACAAGCTAAGGAGGCGGGGAAAAAAATCAATAGTACCTTAAACATTGTATACTTTTCATTATATTGGAGGGAACTTTCATGTTGAGATGGCTATTTTCGCACATGATAGAAAGTGAAAAGAATTAAATTTCATCAGCTTTCTTACATCAATCGTCTGTTACAAATTGCTTTCTCTACAAGACTGTCCATTTTACTTTTAAGATGAATCCCTCGACTCAACATCATATGTTCAATTATCTGATTATTTTGTTTATAATCGGAATTTATGTACAAGGTATCTTGATTTATATTTGTCATTTCACAATTTAAACATTTTTCCTTTTGTAAACTGTGCTTTTCTTAACAGTTATTACAACTAAATATTTTTTTAATCATTAGGAAAAACTTTACTGATCCGAGTCACACCGAATCCCCTGTACGCAGCCAGTGGAGGAACCGCAAGGATCGTTTGGGATTACAAAGTGGACAACAGGGAGGGAGAATTTCAGTTCAATTCACCCACATGGAAATATTACCATGCTAGTGGAACACCTGTTGATATTGCATATGATCATTTCTTTCAAAACTGGAGATGGATAATCCATTATGAGACATGCCCTTCAAGACTTTTAAACCCTACCACTCGAGTCAGTAAAGAGTCTACTGCTACCTTGGTCATTGTTAATGTCACTACTGCTGATAGTGGGATATATGGGATAGATTTGTTATTGAAGACTGCACCTCCAATAACAAGTAAAATTCAACTTATTGTTACAGGTAAGTTTTTTAGACACATTAAAAAAAACTAGTTCTAATATTTTCGAATTTTAGAGGGAAATATATATGATGTTTTGTAAAGTTTTCGTGCTCCTAAAGTGAAATGTTAGAGTAGACTAAATGAAAGCGCTGACATCGTGCAAATGAGCGATAAACAAAAAATAAAGAAAATAGTTTAAATTAAGATGTTTAAATTTTAAGCAGCACTCGTTTTTAAAAAGCAGGCACGTCGCTGATAACTGATAATTTTATTGTTCAATTAACAATTAAAACATATACATTGGCAATCAGAATATACTAAAGTCGATCACATGTTTGTACCAGAGCGGCCAGAATTCACTATCCAGCTTCAAGCACACAACATATTCTTTGAGGGCAAAGATCTGAACATAAGTTGTTCTGCGACGGGCATTCCAAAACCAAACATCACCTGGGTGTTACTGAAAAACCAAACCAAGGAGATAAAAAGCCAAGGAATTGGTTACGCTGACCTTATCATACACAACATCACAAGACATCAAAACGGAACGTATCAGTGCCAGGCAACCAACAATCCACATGAGTATCCGGTGGGAAACCAAACTGAAGTCACTATATGGTGTAAGTGTTCAGAGCATCGTGAACTGCGGAATAATCATTTCGATGCTACCTCTAAAAACATTGTACCCTGGTTCCAGAGACGCTTTTATACGGCGAGCCGAAGGCGAGCTGTGGCGTGAGACGAACCGAAGGAGATATAAAAGCGCCTCTGGAACCCGGGTAATAGCATTGACGTGCTGTTACAGCTTTTTTATATGACTGACTTGTCTTTTTTTCCAATAATGTACCTGCATTTCGCAACAAGTTACCAGATAATATCATTGGCATTGACGTTCTTATTATAGCACATACGAATCATTATGATTTTTTTAACTTGTGTAACAGCACCATTTATGTTTTGTTGATTCCTTTTTTGATTGCCTAGACAAACCTCAAATAACGTTTCTAAACTGGACTGCCGACAAGGGAATCATCTTACTTTGTCTGGCAAGTGGACAGCCACACCCCTTAATCAAATGGTATTATCCCAGTGGGATGCAAGTTAAATCTGGGGTCACAGATATAACTGGTGGCAGCAGAATGGTTCTAGAAATACCAGATAAGAACGCTGGCTTTTATGAAGTGTACAAATGTAACGCAACAAATGCAGTGAACTGGCAAGTGGGTTACATCAACATTACCCAAATAAGTAAGGGAAATGTTATTTTATTTATATCAGTAGTTAAGAGAAAGATATGTCCATCAAATATAAAAATAAATGGATTTTCTTTATGTTTTTGCGCTTTTTTAATTTGAATTATTTTAACATTTTTCATTAGAATTTTGTTTTTGACTACTAAACCTGTTCAATTAGCTGACTAAATACCCATATCTTAGCGATATGAAACTCAAGCTATCACTTGTTATTTCAGAACGTCCAACAACAATAACAGTGACAGATAAATCTGTTATGGTAACCTCGAAACGTGATGTGAAAACAAAAGGTAGCAATGGGCTAGCTAGTAGAGTGATTTTACTTTGCTCGTGAAAACGTAGTAAGCTAATCTTAATAATGACATTGGGAAAAATAGAAAATAAAGTTTGATTTGATGAATAGCACCATTATTTTTTCTTTACACAACCGCTGTTAACGCGTTGACAGCGGTTGTGTGGGCTTTTGAGGAAAGGGCGGAAGAGAGATTAAAACAGAGGGGAATGAGAAGTGTCTTCTTTTTTCCTGTACCACCTGATTTTGGGTATTTGGTTCATGATTACCGTCCCAAAATCAAGCATAGTGGCAAACACTAGTACATGGTAGTATATGGTACAACATTACAGTGCATGGCAGTGCTTAGTGACACATGGAAGTGCATGGTTGTGCACGGAAGTGCATAGTAGTACATGGCAGTGCATGGTAGTGCATGGTAGTGCATGGTAATACAATTTCTCTTTTTTTTTTCTTTCTAAAATATTTTGTTTTCTTTCTTTTTTTAGACACCCCAACCTTAGCATCATTGCAAACAATACCTAACCATAAATGCGCATTGTCTTCATCGAACGCTTTTTATCAAGGTAAGCTTAGCATGTCACGAGCCCACCACACAAAAAAGCTATTCATTGCAATCTCATGAATTTAGATCTACTTTTTGCCTTGCACTTAAAGGAACAAGGGTATCAACACAATATTTTATTGGAAGAAAACAAATGTGTTATGGAAATATATGCAATAGCACACAATACTATTGGTATTAATTTATTCGAAACTTAATTATTTTTAAATGTATATTGTTAATTTTGTTTAAAAAAAAATGAAGATTCATTTCCATCAATATTTCTGATTTTTTTCTTTTTTTTTTTTTTGTTATGGCACAGGACAAACCTTTGCAATTATCAATATGTCGATAACGTGCGTTTCCGTCATAATCATTGTCGTCCTCATAACGTACAATATTTACACCAAATGTAAAACCAACTATTTTAAAGGTAAGTTTTCATTTACTTGTGCTTTTTAACGCTGTTTTCCTCTTTTACATCAATGAAAAAATGTGATTCTAAAATTGCTTCTCTATTGATGTCGCAGTATGCTTTATTTGCAGATGACAGGAAAGAAATTACAAGGTGATGTATTTAGACTCTCGATAGGAGTAAAAAAAAAAAAAAAGCGCTCGACTATTTGGCTTTGCTAAAGTAATAAACGATAATGCCAACTGGAACAGCCTAAACCTAAACGAAATTCACTTGTAAATACTCAGTGTTCTAGAACTATTAGAGAAACAATTTATTTTTCGAAATTAAAAATAAAGGTTTTCTCCAACAGATTTTCCTGCCCAGTTGTGGCTAGAACACCAAATGAGGTATGATGAGGATATTCGCCTTGATGTTTTTACTTTTAATCGAAGAATTATAATATATTTATCTCTTGTTTTGATATTTCCTGATCTATCATTCCGTCCTCGTTTTCTCGTTTCCTACTATCCTTCCTTCCTTCCTTCCTCTCTTCTTCCGCGCTCCTTCCTCCAATTATTTAGCTTCGAATGCATAGATTTAATATTTTTGCAAATCATGTTTTACATCAATATCAGGGACCAATTGCTCTAACCGCAGTTGAGAATTCTACTACGAATGATGTTTCAGTCGAAAATGCATCAAAGATATCGCTAAACGAAGACTACGAAAGAATATCAGAAAAATCTGAGTCATCCTCGGATCTCGTGAATTCAGCACAAGGGACAAGTGAATGTGCCGTTCAACTTTCACAGATTCATCACGATTATCAAGAGCTTTTAAATACTGATGCTTTGATGTCGAACATAGGAAGCTACCAGGCACTAAACAGGACTCTAGGAGACAGTGTTAGACGAGAAGAAACTCCCTTCCCTCTCCGAAAATACGAAGAATTAAACTTTGCAAATAACCCACAAAGTTCAGACTATCATAAACTACATCTGTATACAAATATTGGAGACAAAAAGTAAAAAACCTCAAACAATGATTTGAATCAATATTTTTTTTTACTTTTAATTGAAGATTTATGTTGTAAGTACGTGAATATATATTGTTTCGATATTTCCTTTCTAACGTTCCATAGTTGTATTCTCCTTTCTCTCCCTCCCTTCTTCCTCCTTCGTTCCTTCCCTTCCTTAACTCATTTGCGTCATTGTTTTCTTAGTTTGGAAATCATATTTCATAAAATTATGAGGACACATGCCCAGTTGCTCTAACAGCAGTTGAGAATTCTACTGCAACTTTAACCGAGAATGCATCCAAAATACCGCCAAACGAAGACTACGAAAGAATATCAGAAAATTCTGAATCAACCGCTCCAAATCCGGGAATTCAGCACAAGTGGCAAGTTTGTGTGACGTTCAACTTTCGCAAACCCATCATGATTATCAAGAGCTTAGTACTGATGCTTTGATGTCGAACATACAAAACTACCAGGCACTAAACAGGACTCTAGGGGACAGTGTTGGACGAGAGGAACCTCCCATGCCTCTCCGAAAATATGAAGCATTAAACTTTGCAAATAACCCACAAAGTTCGGAATATCAGAAATTACATTGATATGCAAATGTCTGAGACAAAAAGTAAGAGCACAAATAAGATCAATGTTTCAGTAGTTTCTTATGTCTCAGTTTCGGTGCTATTCATTAATTTGTGACCATGGGGTGCAATACTATTTTCTCTTTTGATCAAGAGCAACATGGACTAAATTTCTACTTATAACTTCGTTCAATAACTATATCAGTAGATATAGATAAATAACTGTAGATGAATGTACTAATCATGTAAATATGTATTTACTTCTGCTACTGAACAAAGTATAAGTCGAAATCAGTATACGAAAGGCCTTATCCTATGCCTTGCTGGAAAAGAAAGTGTGACAGTACGTTATCATGATTCAAATATGATTAAAGGTTTGTATGTTCCTCTTGAAATTTGTCCCTACAGAATTTGTTTCATCGCCCAATTAGTAAGATGCAGCTTCTAAGCTAATGCGATAATAGAATAGATAACAGATATAGACGGGAAAGGTCAGATGAGGGCAGACGTAGAAAATATAGGAGACATAAGGAGGCGTGTAATATGTTACCTTTAAACAACATTATCCATGTTTCGTGACATTGGGGAAACCTTTCAAAAAGATCCATATTAAGATAGCTACTTTCGTATATCACAGAAAGCAAAAATATTAAAATTTCGGTTTTTCCCTATGCTTTCTAAACATCTAATTATCATGCCGTTACAAATATGTCTCTCTGCAAGACTGGCCATTTTAGTATTGAAGATGAAGCTCTCGACTAAACTTTTCAATTATCTGATCCTTATTTCGGCGATTGGAAATGTTGTCCAAGGTATAGTGTTATTTCCTTTTCCATATAATTCAGTAGGTTTCTTAATAGTTGTTACAAATAAGAACTGATTTTTTTTTTATATATTAAAAAGAAGGTAAAGCTCATTTTATCCAAGTTCCACCGAACCCTTTGTACACACCCAGTGGAGAAACTGCCAGGTTCGTTTGGGATTATACTGTTGACAACAGGACGGCAGAGTTTCAGTTACAATCGCCTGTATGGAACTATTACTATGCTAACGGGACAGCTGTTAACATTGGATATGAGCATTTCTTACGAAACTGGTCATGGATTATAAATTCTGGGACATGTCCTACCAGATTACTAAACCCTACCATTCGAGTCAGTAAAGAGTCTACTGCTACTCTTGTAATTGCTAATGTCACTACTGCTGATAGTGGGATATATGGGGTTGTCTTAATGTTGAAAACTGCACGCCCAATATCAAGTAAAATTGAACTTCTTGTTACAAGTGAGTATTATTGTTTAGCCTAGTTAAAAGGCTGTTGTTATATGTTAAAGAGAAAATGTACCTTACACCTCAGGGAGCCCAAATAGCTGTTTTTATTTTATTTTGCTTTATTCATCGCGATATACGTAAACTCATGTTCGGCGAGATCTAATCCAATTACTGCTTATTGGCTAAAGAGTAAGGGACGGACTATAAGATAACCCAATTTGGGGGGGGGGGGGGGGGGGGGAGGAGATACAGGACTTTAAATTGCACTATATTTTTTTTCCATTTTTACCCTGGTATATCATGACCTTGGACGATTTTATTAAACTACAAGCAAATCAGATTGCGAGTAGCTAGTTTACTCTAAGCGAAGACACATTATCAATGAAACAAAATTTACTGAAGTGAATCATTTGTCACACCAGCGCGGCCAAAATTCACCAGTCAATTTCAAGCAAACATTATAGTACTTGAGAGTAGAGGACTGCGTCTCCGTTGTACTGCAACTGGAATTCCTACACCGAACATCACCTGGGTGTTACTGAAAGACCAAACAAAGGAGTTAAAAAGTCAAGGAATAGGTTACGCTGACCTTATCATACAGAACATCACAAGACATCAAAACGGGACGTATCAGTGCCAGGCAACCAACAATCCACATGAGTATCCCGTGGAAATGAAAACTCAAGTCACTATATGGTGTAGGTATTCTTACTATAAAAGCAAGATAATCTACTAATAATATTATCCTTCGAAAATACCTTTATTCGAGCTTTTTAGTCATTACGCACGATCATAATAAATTATTGAAATGTAAGTATGTTATAGCGTTTGTGCAAACTTAATTTTCATGACCAGCATGCTATTTCCTTGAAACTACGTTTACCTACCCTATGGCGCAAGATTCCGGGATATTATCAGGAATATTTGTTTTTATTAATTGTTATTTATGAGTTATTTTATTTTATTATTTTATTATTTTCCCCAAAAATGCGTACATCAGCGAGATTTTGTCACTGCGCTATTCAAATATTCTTTTTACTTTATAATTTTCCTCTCTCTCCTAGACAAACCTCATATAACGTTTCTTAACTGGACTGTCGACGAAAAGTACATCTTATTTTGTCTAGCAAGTGGACAGCCACACCCTTTAATCAAGTGGTATTATCCCAGCGGGATGCAAGTTCAATCTGGGGTAACAGATATAACTGGTGGCAGCAGAATGGTTCTCGAAATACCAGAACACAACGTTGGCTTATATGGACTCTACAAATGTAACGCAACAAATGAAGTGGGCTGGCAAGTGGGTTACATCAACATTACCCAAATAAGTAAGAAAAATAATGATTCATTTGTATCAGTGGCTAAGATAAAGATATTTCCATTATATTAACTATAAAAATGGATTTTTTTTATGCTTGTATTTTTGTAATAATTTATTTTTAAATTTTATGATTAACATTTTGTTCTTGACTGATAAACCTGTTCCATTTACTGACAAACTTTAACTTGTTTTTTTCAGAACATCCAACAACAATTACAGTGTCAGAAAAAGATTTTACGGTAACCTCGAAACGTGATGTGAAAACAAAAGGTATTAATAAGCTAATACTGACAACGATAAAAAATGAATATAAAGTTGGATTTGATCACATGTAATCTTAACTATAAAATAAACATTATGTCTTTGTATTTTTGTAATTACTTGTGTTATTCTTTTCAGAGTTTATATTTGTCTTTGACTGCTACGCCTATGCCATTACTTCACTGACAAAATACCAATATATTTATGATATAAACTCAAGCAATAATTTGCTATTTCAGACCTTCCAACTACAAGAACAGTGACAGAAAAAGATGATACGCGTCATACGGCCTCGAATTGTGGTATGAAAAAAAAAGGTAGATTGCAATGGGCTATTACAGGGATTTTACCTGGCTTGTGAAATAATAGTAAGCAAAGCTTTAAATTGTAGGATACTGACACTGATAACAAATATCGCAATGATCAGTATTGGGTGTATAAAGCTGGGGGGGGGGGGGGCACTCCCATATATAGACTATACGGGGATGTTCCGCTGGATTTTAGTCTTCGACACTGGATATATATACGATTTCCATTATATTTTCTTGAACAGGGTCATCATTCTTGGATAGGTTAGGGTACTGGTTTTTCAAGTCTAAGATAGGGCATTCAATTCAATTTTAATGTTTTTCGAAACTAGTTCTTTTCATCGCGAAAAGACGTTTAGCACGTAACTTTCAACTGTGCCGGTGTATTCAGGTTATAAAATTTCTCTTGGGTCTTAGATATGGTTATAAGTTACAGTGTTGGTTGTGTCTTGAACAGGGTACGCTTTTTCAAGATATTCGTGTCTTAGATAGGGTTAGCGTCTTCGCATCCCAGCGGATCATCCCCATCACTAAAACACCCCTAGTACCCCCAGGGTACAAAGCAGTCAAGCAGAAAATATAGTTGGATTTGATGAATACTAGTTATACAATGGTTTCGAGTGGCATACCGTGGAATATCCCACGAGTCACTTGTAGTTTCTACACACGAGCCTTTAGGCGAGTGTGATACAAAGAAATAACAAGTGACGAGTGGGATATCAACGGTATGTCACGAGAAACCATTGTATAACCATTTTATCCCACACTATAAAAAATACAAATGCGTAGATTCAATGCGCATTGCATGATGGGAAGGAAGAGTGAAATACCGACGAATTAACAACGGCTTTCTTGCTTTCTGATTGGCTGTATTTTCTATGGAGTGGGATGAATATATGTTGACAACATTGTCAGAAGATGTAGGAAGAAAATTAATGTTTATCAAATGTTGCATATTTTTCTACACAACAATGTGTTATCAATGTAATTTTGCACCGCCTACCTCCACTTTAGCATGTCAACAGTCGCTAAAAGTGGAGGATAAAGCAAAGCAGAAAGCGAAAATACTCATTTTCTTCTCACCCTCCATCATTTTCCCTTACTTCGAGGCTCTTATAAGGACGATTATGTTTTTCTCGGTATCAAAAAGAAGTTTTAAATGCCATCGAACATATTTTTATTTGTTTCCTCTTATTTAGTCGCTTCAACTTTGACCTCATTACGAACAACACCTATCCCTAATCCCGCAATGCCATCATCAAACGCCTTTTATCAAGGTAGGTTTAGCTCGTCACGAACCCCACCACACAAACGCACACGCAAATTAGCTGCATCTCATGAATTTAGTACTACGTTTGGCCTGTAGTGTCTTCATTACCCATCGAAACAAAACAAAGCAGTAGCAAAAAAGAATAACAACAACATCAACAACAACAAAAAACAAAAAACAAAAAAGTAACAACAACAATAACGATTTTAGTTGTACGCCATTCTTCCAAGGGTATGGCTTGTTGGAGTGTTGAAAATATAGCTGAGCTGCAAAAAAACATAATAATATCGTGTTTAATTTATTCAATCCCTAATAAAAAAAATTGAAAAAAATAAATAAAAAAAGTGAGTTTTATCAGTAGGGCTGAAAAACAAGCCAGCGTTTATGAGTAAAATCGTGGGCTCACATGCTTTTTATAAAAAAAATACCTATGGTTTCGAAAAAATCTCGACGTCAGCTACAAAAGTCCAAAAGTTAAGCTCATTTCTTTAAAGTTAAGAAAAATTGGCATTTTAATCTATTAACCAATGCCGAAGGTTTGTTTTTATGGTATGTAGAACTTTTCTAAAATTTTACTAAAACGCCTTTCCCTGAAAACCTCAACCAATTTGAGTGTTTGCTGCAAATTCAGTTCAAGCGGCCATGTTTGTTTTCATTGACAATTTGGCTCTTGCGCACACATTTTTCAGCTTTGTCAATTTTATCTGAAAATGGATATTTTTAGTGTTAATCACGTTTTCCATATTTTTTTTTTTCATTGTCAGGAAAAACTTTTGCAATTATCCATCTGGCGGTTACGTGCGTTTTAGTCATAATTATCGTTGTCCTCTTAATATATATTTACATTAATAAGATAAACTCTTTTAAATGTAAGTATGCTTTGTTTAATTAATGTGTATTTGTTTCATGCAATCTTTTACTGTAATATCAATTTCAACATGTCGTTCGCGAGGGATTCCTGTGGTTTTCTACTTTTGGGCCTCCTTTGTCAAATGAAAGGTTACTAGGCTAATTTCAAGATGGTGAAAAGTTTTAGAATATTTTTGAGAATTTACCGAAAAATTTAGCGTAAAATTTAACAAAATATTGGGAATCTACATTCATTTCCAAATAAGGTCGTCTTTCCAAATATGAATACAGAGGTGTTGAGCGTGCAAACGACAATGTTATCGAAGTAGTGAAATTTTTATTGGCGGCGGGTACATTTTATGTGATTCTTTAATTGCTTCTATCGATAACGTGGCTGTATATGTTTTCTTTTTGCAGATGACAGAAAAGCGATTACAAGGTGATGTAATCACTCTCGATAGGAGTTAAAAACAAAAAGCCCTTGGCTATATTTGGCTTTGCTAAAACAATAAGCGATAATGCCAACTGATATAGCCTAAGCCTGAACGATATTAACTGATACATACTCAGTGTTTTAGAACAATTAGAGAATCTACTTTCCTTCGAAATTAAAAAAAAAAAAATTTTTCCAACAGATTTTCCCGTCCAGTTGTGGCTAGAACACCAAATGAGGTATGATGATGATATTTGCCTTGGTGGTTTTTCTTTTAATCGAAGAATTAAAATTTATTTATTTATTATTTTGATATTTCCTGATCTATCGTTCCGTCCTTGTTTTCTCCTTTTCTTTTTATCCTTCCTTCCTTTCTTCCTTCGGAGTCCCTTCTTCCACTTCTTCTCCCTCCAATTCTTTAGCTTCATATTTTTTATTATTTTGCAAATCATGTTTTACATAAATGTCAGGGACCAATTACTTTAACAGCGGTTGAGAATTCTACTACGAGTGATGTTTTAGCCGAAAATGCATCAAAGATATCGCTAAACGAAGACTACGAAAGAATATCAGAAAAATCTGAGCCATCCTCAGATTCCATGAATTCTGCGCAAGGGACACGTGAATGCGACGTTCAACTTTCACAGATTCATCATGATTATCAAGAGCTTTTAAATACGGATGCCTTGATGTCAAACATGCAAAGCTATCAGGCACTAAACAGGACTCTAGGAGACAGTGCTAGACAAGAAGAACCTCCCATGCCTCTCCGAAAATACGAAGAATTAAACTTTGCAAATAACCCACAAAGTTTGGAATATCAGAAACTACATATGTATGCAAATATTAGAGGCAAAATGTAAGACCGCAAATAAAATGTCATTATTTTGTCTTGTTTCTGTTTCGGTGCTAGTCATTCGTGACCATGGGGTGCAATAATGTTTTCGCTTTTGATCAACATCAACATTGACTAAATTTCTATTGATAATTTTTTTAAATAACTTTAAAAGAATGTACTAGTCATTTAGATATATAATTATGTAATAACTTTTGCTACAAGAATAAAATATATTGAAATCAATATATAAAAGGCCCATGTCCTGTGCCTTGCCAGAAAAGAAATCGTTTCCAGTATGGCATTATCATTTTTTTTTTTAGGATTGGTATGATAAGCGGATGCTATATTTGAAACTAGTTTCTCTTTAATTTGTGTCATCCCCCAATTAGTAAGAATTGCAGCTTGTAAGCTAATAAGATAAGAGAATAGTCAATAGATTAAGAGCAAAGGGCAGATGAGAGCAGAGATGGACAACAGTGGGGGACAAAAGAAGAACAGCGAAATATGTTTACTTTAAACATTATATACTTTTCATAACATCGGGGAGATCCAAATATAGCCAAATATAGCCAAATTTCATATTGAAATTTGGCTATTTTCGTATATCATAGAAAGCGAAAAGAATGCCAATTCACTTTACTAGGCTTTCTAAACATCTAATAATCATGCCGCTACAAATCTATCTCTCTGCAAGACGGGCCATATTAGTATTGAAGATGAAGCACTCGACTAAACACCAACTTTTTAATTATCTCATCCTATTGTCGGCGATTGGAAATTTTGTCCAAGGTATAGTGTTATTTCCTTTTCCATATAATTTCACAACATTTTGTTTTCTTTGGTACATTGTGGTTTCTTAGTAGTTGTTACAAATAAGAACATATTTTTTTTAATATATTAAAAACAAGGTAAAGCTCAATTTATCCAAGTTCCACCGAACCCTTTGTACACACCCAGTGGAGAAACTGCCAGGTTCATTTGGAATTATACTGTTGACAACAGGACGGCAGAGTTTCAGTTGCAATCGCCTGTATGGAACTATTACTATGCTAATGGGACAGCTGTTAACATTGGATATGAGCATTTCTTACTAAACTGGTCATGGATTATCAATTCTGGGACATGTCCTACCAGATTACTAAACCCTACTATTCGAGTCAGTAAAGAGTCCACTGCTACTCTGGTCATTTCTAATGTCACTACTAATGACAGTGGGATATATGGGATGGTTTTAATGTTGAAAACTGCACGCCCAATAACAAGTAAAATTAAACTTCTTGTTACAAGTGAGTAATTGAGCCCATTATTGTTTAGCCTTGTTGAAAGGCTGTTGTTATATGTTAGATAGAAAATGTACTGTTATATTACAGGCACTCCACATCGAATAGTGTCAGTGTTTTGCTTTATTTATCGCGATCTAGGTAAACTAATGTTACGCTATATAGAGCTTATCTGATTACCGTTATTGGAGACTGGATCATTTCATAATTGATGGGGGTTTGGGGTTGCAGGAATTTAAATTGCCCGATATATTTTGTCTCAACCCCTACATGAGAAAAGTTAACCCAAGCAAATCAGATCACGAGTAACTAGGTTACTATAAGCTACATTATCAAACAAAATTTATTGAAGCGAATCTTTTGCTCACACCAGCGCGCCCAAAATTCACAAGTCAATTTCAAGCAAGCATTATAGTACTTGAGAGTAGAGAACTGCGTCTCCGTTGTTCTGCAACTGGAATTCCTACACCGAACATCACCTGGGTGTTACTGAAAGACCAAACCGAGGAGATAAAAAGCCAAGGAGTTGGTAACGCGGACCTTATCATACAGAACATCACAAGACATCAAAACGGGACGTATCTGTGCCAAGCAACCAACAACCCAAATGAGTATCCGGTGGAAATGAAAACTCAAGTCACTATAAGGTGTACGTATTCTAACTATAAAAGCAAGATAATATTTAATATCTAATATTATTATTGTATATGTAATTTCTACCCATGTTTCTACATCTATTATCCACGATTTTAATCATTACTTCAAGAACTTAATAAGATATCTCATTATGGAGTATACAATTTTTTTGCAAACTTAATTTTTTTTCGGCTAATAAATTATTAAAAATAATAAAGTTTACGGATAATATCAGGACTGTCAAGACGTGGATCTTGAGGAGAGGCAATGAGACAATTTTTTCTACAAATTCAAATTCTTTAATCTTCTCAAGAATCATAGTTAATGGAGTGGAATGGTTTGGAAACCTATTGTTCTAGGTTTTTGTTCAACCTTTTCTATTGTTATATGACGTTGACCGTGCACAGAGAAGAAAAAGTTGCAGCGTTTGTTCATCGTAAATTAGAGAACATAGACGTTTTTTCCTTAAAAATGTTCTAAAATAGGAGATATTTCTTAATTAATTCTATATGATAAAAATTAATTGTTTACTGAAAAGGGTAATCACCTTTTTGAACGCTTTCTTATCTATCATCTAGTAACTTAACTGTATCTGCGCGGAATTATTTATCCTCTTCTTTGTAATCTTAGAATGAAAATTTTACACTTTCAAAATGATCGTACATGAAAACAGTACAGAAACTAGTATTTTCAGCCATACTTGCTTTGGTTCATTGTGCACGGTCAATATCACGTGATGGTACGTTTCAACATCGCTCGCCAAACAAAAACCTAGAACAATAGGTTTCCAAACCATTCCACTCCATTAACTATGCAAGAATGAAACTCAATTGTAATTCAATCAAACGATTATTATTCTAAATATATACGCTGCAATTAAATGTTCAATACTACCGTCTTTACTTTTATCCTCGGTTCTGTTCTGTTCTAGATCTTTTCTGGTCTGTTGTATTTTTCTTCCTCTTTTTTTTTTTGACGCTGCTTTCCCTTTGGAGTTCTCTTCCGTTCCTCAGTACTTGTTGTGTCTTTCACGTCTAACTGCCTTCTTAGATTAAATTTATTCTATCTTTATATGTACCTGGCATTGTTGGAGGTTATGTAATCAGTTATGTCATCCTACGCATTTGTATTTTCTTAATTTGACACAACTTCGTTATTCTGACAAGGACCATTCGCTTATTAATTACTTTTTTTTTAAATAAATCGAAAACTTCAGAGTTACATCAACGATATTTTGGTTTTTAATTTACGTACGTGCACCATTTCAATATTTTGTTTATTTGTTTGTTTTACATGGGTTGTTTTCCTTTCTCCCAGACAAACCTAATATAACGTTTCTAAACTGGACTGTCGACGAAAATATCGTCATACTTTGTGTAGCAAGTGGACAGCCACACCCTTTAATCAGGTGGTATTATCCCAGCGGGATGCAAGTTGAATCTGGGATCACAGATATAACTGGTGGCAGCAGAATGGTTCTCGAAATACCAGATAGAAACGCTGGCTTATATGGAGTGTACAAATGTAACGCAACAAATGCAGTGGGCTGGCAAGTGGGTTACATAAACATTACCCAAATAAGTAAGAAAATGATTGGGTCATCTTTAGCAGTAGCTGAGATATGAACCTTATCATGCATCTTATTTATAAAAGAAATATGGAATATACCTTCTTCGAATTCGTAAAATACCGCTGTATTTATTGCCTACAGATTCAATTACGCAGGGCCCGGGTCAGCCTCAGCTCAATGTCCATTCACAAAATTAATACCAACGGTAAAGTAAAGAATGCAACATTTTAACAGTACAAAAAAAATTTGAAATTCCACCGGACTTCACGGGAACACATGATTATTCTACGCAACGTCGAGGCTAATCCTGCGTAATTGAATATGTAGCCAATAAACACAGCGGTATTTTACGAATTCGAAAAAAAAAGGTATATTTCTTATGTAACTTTTTAAATTCCTTTTACAATTTATCATTACTATTTTGAATGCTACCTCTTCGCTATTCATTAAAAAAATAGCATATGAAACTGAAACTATAATTTGATATTTCAGATCGTCCAACATCAAAAACAGTAACAGAAAGAGCTGTTACGGTAACTTCGAAGCGTAATATGAAAACAAAAGGTAACTTTAAATCAACAAATACATATTTGTCATATACGTCTGAGGTATGTATCATCAAACTTCAGTGAGCAATGTTTTTACTTGCATGACACTAAAATAAGCAATAATAGAAATAAAGAGAGAAAGGAAGAAAGGAAGGAAGAAAAGAAGAAAGAAAGGATGAAAGGAAGGAAGAAAGAAAGAAAGGATGAAAGGAAGGAAGAAAGAAAGAAAGGAACAAGGAAAGAAAGAAAGAAAAAAAAAAAAAAAGAAAAAAAAGAAAGGAAGGAAGGTAAAGAGGAAGGATGGAGAGAAAAATAAACTGATAAATAGTAGAATCTCCATCACGTAAAAAAGTCAATTTCAATTTCAACTTCAATTGCGCTTTCGAAATCGACGTTACCTTCATTAAATACATTTCTCATATCCTATCACGATCAGCTTCATCTGCGGCGATAACCAAAACAAGAACAGATTCAAAACCATCGATGACAACACCAGTCTTGGACAAAAAAGGCAAGTGGGACCTTTATTTGGCATATTTTTTATTCCGCTCCATCATTTTTAATTCCTTAAAGCTGAAATCGTAAAGAGAAAGAAAATATTAGAAAAAGAGAAATAAAGATAAATAATCAAAGACACGAAGTGGGAAGAAAGAAAAAGAGAAAAAGAAAAAAAAAAGGTAGAAAGGAAGAAAGGAAGAAAGGAAGAAAGGAAGAAAGGAAGAAAGGAAGAAAGGAAGAAAGGAAGAAAGGAAGAAAGGAAGGAAGGAAGGATGGGAAGGAGCTGTCGATTCAGCAAGCTAAATTGATACAAATCTAGATATAAGATGATATAATATATTATAATTCAATATAAAATAAACAAATGGAAAGACCATAGTAGATAGCATTTTATTGTACCTCTACCTTTCTTAACCTTTGTCATTGTTCATAGCGACAACAGTAAAGATCGGTCCAGAAACACCAAAGTACAAAATAACTCTAAACAACGTTGTCTTGCTGTGTGTTCTTGGTGTGGTGCTACCTATTATTGTCACAGTATCCGTGATAATTTTACTAAGGAAACGTTGCCAGCAAAGAATTAATAAAGGCAAGTGCTTTTAAAAGACATGACACAAATTAAAAGAAAAAGAAAAGGAAAACAAAAAACAAAAAAAACAACAACATTCAAACGATGTTTTTTCCCTTGACAACGCAACTTTATTGACTTGCTACAAAATGCATTTTTTTTCTTATTGTTTAGAAATTAGGGCCGATGCCGATGACGACAAGTAAGTGCATGGCTGTGACAAAAATATCATAATTCTTCCTCAAATTACCTCCTTTATCGTTAAAGT
>OZ025210.1:14724331-15084331 GCA_964019055.1 Anthopleura xanthogrammica
CTATGACGCAGAGACCTTGTCACAGTCTGAAGATACATAGGTACACTTTATTATTTAAAAAAAAAAGCTTTAGTGGCTGGATCTACATTACTGTCAGAAACTAGAATGCCATGTTGGATATTCTACAGTGCAATACATGCAGCCTTGAACTCATAGTTTTCTCATCTGTACACAAGTCTGATATCAAACGTTTATTATTAACTTGTATGTAAATTGTACATTAAAATACATGGATTTTATTTATTCAATGAAACCCACTTATTGACTTCATAGCATCAAGAGGACATGATACCAGTAATATTTTGCATAACTCTGTTGTTAACAATATTTAATTTGTGTTTTATACATTCCTTTCCGCTGATTTTTAGTTACACTTTATACACTTCATACACTTCATGTTACACTTCACACATTCATTTCATACATAACTAGACCCCAGAAAGGTATGAGGGATAGGATAGAGGAGTCAATTCTTTGATGTCAGTATATACAATACAAAAACTTCTCAAACACGTTTTTAAAATACATAGAATCACCTTCCCAGTGTTGTTCTCAGTGACTTTACTGATTTTCCGTTGCTGTGACCACACGGACTCGATGCACTTTACTTGCAAAAAGTTACAACTAGTATTTTCATAATCTATGGGAATAGCCACGTCCTAACAATAAAATAATCGTTGTGTTACATGAATATTTATTTCGACTCATCTTGTTTACTGAGGTACTAACGTGAATCAATATAGTTTATGATGCATATCTACTTTTCCAAGAATCAGTGAACTTGTGACATTAGGATCTGGTTCATAAATATAATACATACATACTAAATAATAACTACACCTACTTGCAAAAACGTTGTCATACAACATTTGAACATTTGTAGTTTCAAGATTAGGAATAAATTAAAAGTACAAAAGAAAGAGTTCTGCTTAAATGATCTTCTTTTGTACTTTTAATTTATTCCTAATCCACTAAACTACAGATGCTCAAATGTTGTATGACAACGTTCTTGCAATTAGGTGTACATACAATAACTAGATAATATCACTTAAAATCCACTGAGTTGAAAATATGGCTGCCTGAGTTTTGCCATTGTTATAATATAATTATTGCGTGACACAGAAGGAACAATGAATACATTAGTATCTTGTTTACAACTGCGTCAAATACCCCAAGTAGAAGAATATCATTAACGAATCCCTAAAAAACAAATGTAGCTTCAACTTTACTTTATTAATTAGATCTACATAATACTATCCTACGAAACAACTAGAGAAATACATTAAATCATGAAATGTTTCGAATAGACACGAATGTAATATATTGTTAATGCATGGCAAAATAAACGATGAATGATATTACCATCAAGCTATCCTTGTGTTAAAACTCTTATTACCCAATATATTATTTGCTGTAGACATTTGAAAATACTTTACAAATGTAGGATACATTTAATGTTCGAATCGTATTTTAGTTACTCTCTTGTATGTTGTGCCTGTACGCCAAGGATATGTGTTTGCCTGCGCAGGCTCAGTACAGGGAGAGCAACAGGATTCCAAGAACCCAGTATTAGTATTTATATAAAGATCCGAAAACCATAATGGCTGGCAGTCTTGCGTGGTGTTTGATGCTACTGCTTTGCAAACCAGGTAAGTAATCAGAACATTAGTCCAGTGACTGATTTTACAGTTCTGTCGCTAGTAGCACTATTATGCACAAACATAAAGCTCGTTTCCAGGAGCTCAGGCTTACTTTGTTATTGTTCGACCCTGCACATAGTATCATATATTTGCATCCGTCTATTCCCCTAATTGTGACTAAATGTTTTCGTTTTAATTCTAACCACCGATCGACAATCAGTATCAACTCAAGGCTTCAGTAGGGTTTCAACTCTAATTAGCATGGATAGACTTTGCGATACAAACACGAATCATCGAACGTAAAACAAGAAAATATACAATTGTTTACATATTCCTACGACGCCAGCATCGTGGTCTGAAAAGGAGGTTTGCAAAATGGCGAACTTTGCTTTGCGAGTATTTCTCACATTTGAATGTTGGTAATCATTTCCTCAAAGCGCCGGTTGCAAACCTACTAGGAAATAAAACTAGCAATTCGCATAATTTGTAAACACGCAGTTGCTCGCAAATTGTATTCCCGAATCCACAGCTGTAGAGTTTTAATCTAACTCCTGTAGCTTTCGATTCAAAAAATGAATATTTGAATATTTTTGAACGTGAGAAACAGTTGGTTGTAAATCCTGGATTCAAATTGATAACTTTATTCCCCGAAATATATCATGCATATTAATTTTTGCGCCGAAATTACTTAAAGTATAACGATCTATTCTATGCTGCAATTATTTTTATAAAACTCATGAATAATTAATGAGGAAAACACAATAGAAATCATTGTCCGTGGAGGAGATTGTATATCTGATACAAAATCGTCCTGATTTGCATAAACTTTGACTCCAATTTTCTCAGCCAAATTCAATTTTATCTTTAAAATTTTAGCAGAACATGAATGTATACACCTAGACGTTTCATAAGTAATATACAATATGAGTGTCCGTGTTGTATCAGATATACAATCACTCGCCTTCGGCTCGTGGTTGTATATCTGATACAACACGGACACTCATATTGTATATATTACGTAAATGACCCAATCAGTTGTCTTTCGGCTTGACTCTCAACTGTCGCGGGTATTAGGAAATCACGCAAGGTTTATTTTTTACTGGGTTGCTATGGTAGCAAACCAGTCTTAAAATGAGATCCGTTTTTCCTGCGTCAGGTAGACCATAATTTCACACGTCATGATTGGTCGAGAACTTGTAAACAATGTCCAATGTCCAATGAAGTTGCCACACGAAATCAAGGACGATGTATTTATAGTTTTTAGTATTGTGTCACAATTAATTCATTCGTTCAGGGTTTGTGAAGTACTAGTTTGTCTGTAGGCATGTTGCGTACTTTTGTCTTTAGGTTTTTAAACGCTACGCTTAAACTACTTACAAACACACACGCCGTACGTGGTAGACACACACTAAAAGATGTTATTGAGCGATTTTAGAACGGGTTTGTCCACATACTCAAAGAGAGAAGTCTGAGAATATATGAGCTATCTTTGAGAATCTATGAGCAAACTACGGTATGAGAATCGTAGAACTAGACAAACTAGTCAAAATAGACTAAGAGAATCTATAAACTACCTAGCTATGATCAAACTAGATCTTACCAAATCTCAGATACAAAAAAATATATATATACTGAGACAAACTACAGAACGAGACACAAAGTACAAAACGAGTGACAAACAAAGCTTTGATGAAGTCAGGCGAGCTGATAGTGATCTACAAGAAAGCGAACTGCCAAGACTCCTTGTTGAATATTTCCATTTATGAAAATACAGAAAACAAAAACTGAGGGAAAAACAAATGACCAGTTAAACACATTTTGGCTAAGAGTATTTACATTGATAAAACGTTTGTTTTGCAGCGAACAGTTTCGATACTGAAAAACATATGTTTATTTCATCAGCTAGTCTTGAAAGGTACTCTAGTAGGTCATGTAGAAATATAATATGCGAAGTCAGTCACGCAACACTAATGTCTTACTAGAATTTAAAATGTTTTAATAAAGGGGGACTTTGAATCCAAAAGGAACACTTTGGTAAGAAATAATAGAGTATATAGGATTGGTGAGTGGGCGAACTCTCGCACAGGCAACCCAGTGAACGCTCCAAGAGCGTCTAGTTCCCAAAAATAACGAAGAATCTGCAAACACTGTCAGCTATTTCATAAATTACTTCTAAATTTATTCATCGTTCTCTTGCAGTAATATGCAGAATTACAGGTCCAGCTCAGCTGACTTACTTCGTTGGCAACAATGCACATTTCAGATGGAAAACCGACAATAATGTCACTCTTCTTTCTGCAAGATGGGGCATAAAAAAAGACAACATTGCTGAGCCTCAGTTTATCAATGTAGATATGAGGAGCAGCAAGGTAAACCTGAACACAGATCTGGAACCAAACCTGATGAAACGGCTGTCCTTTGACGGCGACCTCAAGAAAGGTTTGGCATGGTTTACTCTGAAGAACGTCACTGTGAACGATAGTAATACGTACATTGCATTTATCAGTGACGACATAACCAGAGTTCTGCCTTTCACGGTTGTGTTATCCGTAAAGAAACGTAAAGAAGAAGATGAACAAAGTGGTGGGCTATTGCATTTTTTTTTGCATTTGTAGCTAGCTAAATCACATTTTAAATATTTTCTAAGCTAGATGCATTTTCCCCCAAGGTATGTCGAAAATATTGAAAGTAGATCATTATTTCTCTATTTGTTAAATATTTCATTTATCCATTCATTGCATTATTATCCTATCATTTATTGGTTTCTCGCTTCCATTCGTGTTTCTTTCCTTCGTACATCACACTGATTCTTTCTATCTGCTTTTCCTTGTGAAAAAATAAACAAACACTAAGTCGAATTCCTAAACAAGCTACTTAAAGACAAGAATGCTTTTGCTTAATCTGTGAAATAGTAAGTAGAGTAGATATGGGATATCATTCCTGATATTGTTTTCAGAAAGCCCTAGTAATAGGCAACCCCCCCAAAACATATCAGAAATGATATCCCATAATTTCTGATATACTTTTGATATACTTGATACATACTGGAAACGGCCATACTTATATATACAAGGAAGGATGGCAAAAAAGGAAGGATGGCAAAGAAGTGTGTGTGTACATGTTTTATCAATAAAGAACATGGAATTTATGGTTTGAGCGCTATTAGATATTATAAAGTATATATTAGAGAGTTTTTAGGCCTAAAAAGTAAAAAAAAATATAAATATAATTTATTAACATCTGATGCTTCAAAACCTTATGTATTTGACGTGTCTTGTATCAAAGCAAGGCATAGAAGTGTTTTTGGTAACTTTGAACATATACACGATCATTTTTCAGGACTTTTTCCATTTTTGCAACTCATTAGGTATTTGTATATAAGCATAAAGTGTGTATATATATATATATATATATATATATATATATATATATATATATATATATATATATAGATTGTAGATAGATCAAAGACAAGACATAACTTTTGCTGTTACTCGGAGTTTCACTCCGAGTAACAGCAAAAGTTATGTCTTGTCTTTGATCTATCTACAATCTATAACGCTCTACATGTCAATGTATTGAGCACTTTACCGTCAGAATAGACACATCCAGATATATATATATATATATATATATACAGCCTTTTGCAAAATTTATGGCCGTTCCAAGTATATATACAAGTATATCAAAAGTGCATCAGAAATTATGCGATATCATTCCTGATATTTTTTTCAGAAAGCTCTAGTGATAGATAATATTAGGAATGATATCCCATAATTTCTGATGCACTTTTGATATACTTGTTAATATACTTGTTATATACTTGAAGCGGCCATAATTTTTGCAAAAAGCTATATATATATATATATATATATCTGGATGTGTCTATTCTCACGGAAGTGCTCAATACATTGACATGTAGAGCGTTATAGATTATAGATTGTAGATAGATCAAAGACAAGACATAACTTTTGCTGTTACTCGGAGTTTCACGCTTACGCGATCTTCAGACAGTCTTTAGTCTTTAGTCTTTAATTAAAGACTGTAGCCACTCTACGAAACAGCACTAAAAAACAGCGGATTCACAGAAACCCTTACATACAATAACCATAACACATCTGCACCACAAAGAAGAAACAGAAAGAGAAATATTATATGGTTTAACCCTCCATTCAGCAAAAACGTACAAACTAACGTAGGAAAAACCTTCCTTAACCTTATTCAGAAGCACTTCCCTAAAAATCACAAGTTCCACTGCATCTTCAACAAGAACAACGTCAAAGTCAGCTACAGTTGCATGGAAAATATGACAAACATAATTAACAAACACAACAAGAAAATAACTAGCAACAGCCCCGCAACCTCTTCACAGAACGACTGCAACTGCCGAAAAAAAGACCAATGCCCACTAGAAAACAACTGCCTCACAACCAGCATAGTGTACAACGCACGAGTAACCACAGAAGACGACATACCCGCAAAGAACTACATCGGACTAACAGAAGGAACATTTAAACAACGGTATACGCAACACAAGCTATCTTTCCGAAACAGAAAATACGCCAACAGCACTGAACTATCAAAACACATCTGGACACTTCAAGACAACAAGAAAATTTACCACATCATATGGTCAATCATCACCTCAGCAAAAGCCTACAATAATATTTCTAAGAAATGCAATCTCTGCTTAGCAGAAAAATTGAACATTATTAAAGCAGATAAAGCCAACCTTCTCAACAAAAGATCAGAACTTATTTCAAAATGCCGCCACGAAAACAAATATTACTTAAGCCAGATAACATAAATTATCGCACCTTGATAGAACAATAACACTATTGTAAATACATAACAATACTCCAATTATAGATTATAGCGCCTCAGGTATATATAGACTACAGTATGGATCATTCTTTATTAAAGACTGTCTGAAGATCGCGTAAGCGTGAAACTCCGAGTAACAGCAAAAGTTATGTCTTGCCTTTGATCTATCTACAATCCATAATCTATATATATATATATATATATATATATTATTATTATTATTATTATTATTATTATTATTATTATTATTATTATTATTATTATCATTTTCTATTTTTTATTTTATTTTATTTTTTTATTTTTTTGGTTATTTTTGCAATTTCCAAAAATTCCAGCCAGGATTCATCATAATTTTCATTCAATCGGTAGAATCCAATTCTTGCAATTAGGTGTATGATAACAAATAGTTGACTAATAAAAATATTCTAATTAATATCCCCATTTGTTTAGAAGTTTCTACTAAAAATACGAGAGAAAAACAAGTGACTACTACACAGGTTCCGCAACCTGTTAAAACCACAACGAAAGGTAACTTTATGACTATATGTAGATATTATTCGTTTGCACAAAGTATATTGTAATATACTTATGGGTTAGAGACTGTAGTGAGTGTTTTGTTCACGGATGGCTGAGAAGCCTCGTGCAGTATTTAAAATGTCTCGTTCATTGGACGGTCAGGGCGTGCGTGTATCTGTGAACAAAACACGAACTCGCAGTCTCTAAACCTTTTAATTTTCAATACAAATTCACTGAGATACTGAACCTTTGCGAAAACTGTGTAAGTCGTTCCGCTAGAACTGATATCTTTGCTCGAGCTTTCTAATTCTTCCCTTTGATATCTCAAGTGCAACCATTGAGTGCGTCCAATCGACACCAGACAGTTACAGCTCAAATTCTTTCGCATTAAATAATTAATTCAACCTTGTTTTTAACAGAAACAGAAGCAAATACGCCAAAAGGTAAATCAAAACTGGCTTACTGATACGTGATACTACGCGCGCTCTGATTGGCTGACTACCGTGTTTATATCAGAGGACAGAGACACGCTCAGCCTTTTGGGGGAAAAAAAAAAAATGATTTGAATGTTAAAGTAGAGCCGTAATTTTGTTTCAAAGACTTTAATTTCCTAGGAAACAATTCATTAAACGAAAAATAAGTGACAGTGCAAAGTAACTATGAAAAAATAAGATTTTCTCAGCTATCAGAGGGAGAAATCCACTGCAATCTGAGCTAAATACCACGCTAAGTGGACATTGTGTATTTTGAAAGCAAAGACTGTGCTATATATATGTGCTATATATATATACAGCCTTCTGCAAAAAATATGGCAGTTTCAAGTATATATCACTAACATCCCTCTTTTGTCTACCAGAGCCAGGGTTCCCTACTGTTATGCAGGATACGGTTTTGGTTTCGGTCCTGGTTTCATTCGCTGTGTTGATACCTGTGTTGATGAGTTTTATATTTATGACTGATTGTTTATTCAAAGTAAGTACTAACAATATTAGACATCACACATTAAGGACTATCTTGATATAGTAAATGAATGTGCCTGATCGTTTTCCTTCTCAAATTTTATATATAACTTTTTCAAAGCCACTCATGCATATTTCAACGTTAAAGGGCTGTGAAAACATTACACTTTTACTATAAGTTTTCAAATACCAAACCTCAATACCTCCTCCCCCAGTTGAAAATATTAACTTCATCTTTTCAAAAATAAGCTGTTTTTATCTCCTTTTCTTTTCTAATTTGCAGAACTTTCTTTTGATTTCGTTACAGAAACAGCATTTGTGTATGAGAAAAAGTGACATAAAATCGGCAAGTGAGACAAAACCGCTGGAAGCCAAAGTATAAAGCCAATGCACAGGGCAGGGGGACTCCCAGGTAAAACCATCGGAATGCACGTCAATAATTTTCCAAGATAATTCTAACAGATAATAACGGAGATCTAAATATAAATTTTAACCCATGCTAAAAATTACCAAATCGAGATTTATATTCGATGATTTTACTCTGGAGTTCGCTCCCCCCCCCCCTCCCCCCCTCCCCTCCGTGGAATTGTGATATCTAGAAAATGTAGAAAACGTATTTGCAATAGCATTTTTCACGGTAACTAAAAATAGATATCAATAAGCCTTGTGGGATCGAAATGTGGACAAACTTTAAAAAAAAAAGCTTCGGTTACTAGGAAAATAAAATTAATATTGGTCAAAAAATGATAGTTGATCCACGATTTAGAAACAACGAGACAATAAAACATTGTGCTTTGGACTTGGCTTGTCCGCATTTCAATCCCATAATGCATGATCGTACGTAGTAAGCGTACTGGAAAGAATAGTGATATTTCACGTACTAATATCGCAGTACAATATCACAGACTGTAAATATATACAAATATATACAAAGTATATTAGAAATTATGGGATATCATCGCTGATATTTTTTTCGGGTTGCCTATCACTGGAGCTTTCTGAAAAAAATATCAGGAACGATATCCCATAATTTCTGATATACTTGTATATATACTTGAAGCGGCCATAATTTTTGCAAAAAGCTGTATATATATACATATTAAGATAAGAAAAACAAAGAGACTACACTTTCATCCCGACCAGCCTGTTTCGTGATTGACTCACTCTTCAGCTGATTTTAATGTCGGGATGAAAGTGTATTACAACAAGTTGATAGATATATGAATATAGATGGTTATGATAAAGTGTCATGAACCTAAAAGCAAAAAAAAAAACAAAAAAACAAAAAACAAACAAAGAACAAAAAATATATATATATACAAGTTTTAAAAAAAAACGTAAAAAAAAATCGAAAAAAACATTCAAAGTTATCTTAACTTATCTTAACTTGTTATTTACCTTTTGAAGGGATAATATCATGTTTTTTTTTTATCAGTATTTGCATAGCATTGACATACGTTTTGTAGTATACTTCTGGAAATTCCCACGAGTCTGGAGTATATAGAGAGTAAGAGCAGTGTTATGCTTTATACTTATTGCCACTTATTGCCTCTATTGAGTTTCTCTTGTGTTCCTTTAATTGAAATTTGGGATCCCTGTGTGATAAGGAAACTAGGTGGAATCGGTCTCCATCTACACTCTAGACTCTTCCACAGTCCCCGCTCGGCCGCTGCACTCTCTACGCTATGGGACTGTAACGGTAGAATACCAAAAGGGCTTCTGGGTCCACGAATATTGGACCTATCATGCCTTGAGAACCGAAATATATCACAGGAAGCACCAGCTGGCTACCGTTATTTTCAATGATTATCAGGTTTTTTTCTTTTGAAATAAAATTTAAACACTTTGAAGTTGTTTTTATTTCTATTCTTTTCAGCTTTACGGACTATTTTTTGTTAAATCTCGGGATTCTAGGATTAGCCACCCTCATTGATTTCATTTCATATTTCTTATCGGTTTAATATAAAAGTGTCATAAAAAGCACGATAAGCATATAGTTCTGAGAGTGGTTTATTTATTTTCTATACCTTTGGGTACCTTACTTGTGTGTCCAGAACTTGTTTGATGTGATTTTAGGTGGTAAACATTCAACGTAAAACTCGTAATCATTCGATTTGAAATGACCTAGGATATCTCTATACGATCGCTTTGTTTGTTCTAAGACATTGAATCTGCTTAGATTTACCAATGTTGACGTGCTAGCTTCAACAAAAACTTTCTTTCCACAACGATCCATCGTGCTTACCGTAGTAAAAACACTAGTACTGTAGTGAACCGTAAATATCTTTCAAAGCAAGGACTCACCGGTCAACCAATGAGAGAGGAGCTTAGAACAGTAGAAATATCAGCCAATCAGAGAAACTTTACCATTCTACCGTTACAGTCCCTTAGTGTGAGAGTGCAGTGGCCGAGCGGAAGATTGTGGAAGAGTCTACATCTACAAAACACAGGAAGTTCGACCAAAATAAAAAAAAATAATTAAATGGAACAGCAAAGAAAATAGAAGCATGCGCTAAGCAACTGACAATCATATAATCTAATATTGTAACTCACAGTTACTATTTTTTTCGTTTTGCACTGCATGAATTATGAACTTTCGCAGACTTGAATAATTATTCGGACTAACATCTTCAGTTGCTGTTGGGTATTTTAATACTTCAAACTTTAGGAAAAGATTCGAATATGTATTGAAGCGAAAATGGTACATATTTGAGCCTAGCCCACCATAGCGACGCAAGCATAACGACATACGCAAGCGCAGATGGCTGTATAATTAAGCAATAATCTTTTCCGCTTACTCGAATTCCTAGAATGGTATTGAAGAATAAACATGTTGGGTTATAAGAAATTCCACCATAACTTTATAGTTCTCTTCTTCCTCAATTTGAGCATACCTAGAAGAAGCAAAGGTAAGAAACGACTTTTTTACACTCCAGTTTATTTTTAATATAAGATATTCGATAGTACATGGTGTATGTAATCAGGCGGCCACAACCAGCGTTGTTTCTTGAATTTGAAAATATAATTGAATTCGTTCAAATACCAGTTGCCCAAGCCATCTTATGATAAATGTTTCAGTAAAATTCAAAACAAATTCTTTCAGCTGAAGCTAAAACTACAAGACGAAAAACTGAAACAGATGTTCAAAAAGAAATATTTCGAACTTCCTAGTTTTATTGCAGTGAAGGGAAGCCTTGAAAACGAAAGTAATCAAAAGGATGTCATCATCTTACGAAAATATTTCAGCTTATACTACGAAAAATCAACAAATATTTAGTATCCAAGCTGCTTTTTTCACCAGATATTATCTTGTATCAAAATCTACTGTAGAAAATGCATACCAATAATAATATCAACATGACATTCATGTCGCACCTATACATTCCTACACATTTGAATTATTACATACAGTATGACCGAATGGCAAGCTCGAACCGAAACATTCTTCTTCGAATCGATCATAATTTTCTTTCACACCAATATTCTTTTTTTTTTTTTTTTTTGGCGACATTAAAGTAAATTAAATAATAAAAAAAAAACAAGGTAGAAATTGACTGCAGATGAGGATAATTCTGTATCCAAATTGAATTAAGTATTCCTATAAGATTTCCTGCATATTTTTGAACCCCTCCTTTCCTCCTTCTTGAGTTGTCTATATTTTGCTGGCACATGTATTCTGAAACCAAATTTTGAATGCTATTTCTTGTTTTACTTGTTTTCTATACAGTAGTGAACAGCTGCATAAGTGGTCCAAAAAATGTAGAAATATGTGAAGGGAGCAATGCTGTGTTTATGTGGAACAATACCTGTAGAAAAAGGATAATCTCCGCAACTTTTGGTATTCTCAAAGGCAACATAGCTGACCCACAACTGATAAATGTGGATATTATCAATCAAAAGATATATTTTAATAATGATATGGACCGAAAATACAAAGGAAGGGTTGATTTTACCGGTAATTTAGAAGCAGGGTGTGCTTGGTTTACACTTAAAAACTTGACGATTGACGACTGCAATTGGTATATTGCAAGTATCAGTGACAAGGTCACCAGAATTATACCCTACCATGTACAATTAGTAGTCAAGAAAAAAGGCAAGTATATTAATTGGGGCGTGTATACGTATTACCCAAGGAGTTATATATTGAAATGTCCAGTAACCAATAAAAAGATGATCATGATGTTTCTTTGCTTACTCCCTTCCATCTCCCCTTTACCTCGATATATCCACCCTATCGTCTTTTTCTCTCTCCCTCCCTTAGCTTCTTTCATCGGCAACTCACTTTCTTCTATCCTTCCTCACTACCTACATTCGATCTTACCTTGCTCTCTTCCCCATTTTAACTCCACCACCTCTACCTCTCCTTGCTTCCCTTCGTCTTAACTTCCTACCTCATTTCAACTCTCTCTAACTTCCAAACCTATCCCCCTGTAATCAACCCTAGCCTCTTTCTATTATTTACTTTTATTTTGTATTGTAAATGTGATTTGAATCACATTTTAAATGTGTTACAGCTGTACTTTATATTTGGAAACTTGTACTTTCCTACTGGTTCCATCTCTGATTTATTTATATTATGTTGTATTCAGAAAGAGAAAAAGGAGCTATAGTTCCGACGACTATTTCTAGTGCTAGCAATACCTTAGCCAAGAGCACTAGTACTGCACCATCTACAACACCTTCAATCTACACAGGTCAGTAATACACTGGTAATAATTGTAGTTGATGCAATCCTTGAAACTCCACCATATTTACACTGATAATGGCAGCAGGGCTGCTGAAACATGTCCGTTAAACTTAAAACTGTAGTGTGGTGTATTAAAATTATTACACATTTTCTATTGTTAGACCAATCTTTGAAACGATTTTTTCTTTGTATTTCTAGGTGCAAAAAAGTCAAGGTCCACAAGAAACAAAACATTCAGTTTCCTTTTTATTTTGATAGCTATGCTAATATGGAACGTTTGAAGGAATATCCAATTATTTCCTTTGCAACACTTGTTCATGATAATCAAATGATATTTCAAAATTTTGGACGGAATTTCCGGGTTCTGGTTATTATTGTCTCAGTCATTTTTTTACATCAAACAGTCCTTCTCAGGACTACATCCACCCGGATGATCATTATACAAATATTGTCTCTTCGAGAAATATTGTTACTTCGAAAAATAAACATTTTTTTAAATTGGCCCAGTTGCTGTGTAGATAACCATGAACTTTCTGGGCCTCTGATTATTTAAATAACTAGGACAGTTTTAAACTTTAAGCGGTCTTATAGTCTGGCTATTCTTGCAACTGACAATAAATAAGAATAAATTTAATGACTCTCTCTCTCTCTCTCTCTCTCTCTCTCTCTCTCTCTCTCTCTCTCTCTCTCTCTCGAAGGGTGAAATTTACCCTGTATTATACAAATAAGGGACCGTTAACTGTATGCTAGGTCTCCCTGAAGTTTGGCTGATCTTTCCAAGGTAGAATGAATGAATGAATGAATGAATGAATGAATGAATGAATGAATGAATGAATGAATGAATGAATGAAGAATCAATGAATGAATGAATGAATGAATGAATGTGTGAATGACTGAATGAATGAATGAATGAATGAATGAATGAATGAATGAATGAATGAATGAATGAATGGATGGATGGATGAATGAATGAATGAATGAATGAAAGAATGAATGTGTGAATGAATGGATGGATGGATGGATGGATAGATGGGTTGTTTGGTTGGTTGGTTGGTTGGTTGGTTGATTGGTTGGTTTGCTGGATGGTTGGATAGCTAGCTTGTTAGATGGTTATATGGTTGGGTAGATGGATGAATGGATTGAGGGAGGGAGGGAGGGAGGGAGCTGGGGGGGGGGGGGGAGGGAGCCGGGGATGGAGGATGGGAGGGAGGAAGAGAGGTAGAGAGGGATGGATGAATGAAAGAACGAATACGTAGATTGATTGTAAAAATGAGGAATCGATATGAATTAACTAAACCACGAAACGTACGAAACGTGGGTAACATAATCTTGTCTTTCATTTTCTTTGCTCGCATGCATTTACAAATCGCAATAAGGCTATCTATATACGCATTTACATATCCATTCCAAAACGAACTGCATCAACAAGTACTCGACAAGATTTACAATTATCTTTGCTGAAGAGATAAATTATGAATTTCATCACCAACACATTGTTTTTTGCCCTATTAATTACTATCTTCAACATTGTGTACATGGCTAAAGGTATTTAATATTAATGCTTTATATTCTCGACATACATTCAAGATAATGATAAATAATAATAACGCGTCTGATATGTCTCCCATAACTCCTGGCCCAATTGTTTTTTTTCAATATCTCCTTTGCTTCCCAGGACAGGCTGGGTTTACGAAGGTACCACCAAGTATGCTGTACGTATCTATTGGAAAAACAGCGCGGTTTGTTTGGGACTACACAGTAGATGACAGAACAAAAGATTTCCAAGAAATGTCACCAAAGTGGTCTTTTTATGAACCAAATAATTCAAAATCCGTCATTAGTTATGAACTCATTTTTGAACAAAGAAAGTGGACTATCAACAATAGAACATGTCCAAAACGATTGCTTAATCCTATTCGTGTCAGCAGAGAATCAAATGCTACTCTGGTCATAGAGAATGTTACGATAGCAGACAGTGGTACGTATGGATGTAGTCTGATACTCACGACAAAGGATCCTATCACAAGTAAAGTAAAGCTTGTTGTAACAAGTAAGTAGTTTAAGTTTTTAAGAAAATCCTTGATATCTCAAATTGAAAGATATATGTGAGGACTGGAGAAAAAGAAAGCTCGAGGGGACAAAGAAGAAACAAGAAACCAAAAAAGGCCAAATCTGCAACATAGATTATACTATAAAATTAGCTTCAAAAAATGAAATAGGAAATCACAACTTTTAATCCTACAGAATGAGAACACTATCTTTTCCACTTCAATTGATCTTCCCACTGCCTTCTTTTTTTTTCTTTTTAAGTTTGCCAAGATAGCTAAATTTTCTTTGTTGTTTTTTAGCAATACCAAAAATAACGATAGCAACGGCAAATACAACAACAGTAAGAATAAAAGAGTCGGAAAGCCTGGATATACGTTGTTCTGCTACTGGCAACCCGAGACCCAATGTCACATGGATAGGTTTGACTCTAGGCAATATCATGAGTGAAGGAGTAGGAAATGCTACTCTCAGGATCAAAAATATCACAAAACGTCGAGGTGGAGGGTATGAATGTCGAGCTAGTAACAACCCAAACGAGAATCCTGTGACTATGGAAATTGAAATAATCGTGTTGTGTAAGTAATTTTAAATAGCGTTTATAACGGTTCTAAAAATAGTAGGTTTCAAGTGACCATGCAACAGGATAAGATTATTGTAACGATTATGAAACCAAAAAGGGTTTTATTTTGTAAAACAAAAAGGTTGTTTGCACCACAACCACATCATATTTAATGCTACCGGAAGGGCCATGTGTTATGTTTAAGATTGCCAAAGGTATGAAGATTAACCTATCAAATCAGATATAATTGCATCAGTTTGATCATTTGTTATTACAGTTAGAACACAGATTAACACTGTCAAAGCCACGAGGGCAGCAGCTGGGTTTATAAAAACAGAGAATATAAGTTTACATTGTATAGCAACAGGACAACCTCTTCCACGAATCACATGGTATGACCCACGTGGGCGCAAGATCGTTTCAGGAATAGAAAACATAACAGAAAGCGTGCTGACTTTCGAAACCAAAGACAGCAGTGATTATGGACAATATAGATGTCATGCAGAAAATGAACTTGGGGAAGATGAACATTCCATTAACGTCACGCAATTGAGTGAGTGAGTTACAATATTTATTTAATATGACGATGTAAGATATCCTTAATGCAATATTGTTCACAGTATAAAGAAATTAAGTAACAGCTCTTACATAAAGCGCGAGCAAGTGAATATATTTTGTGACATAACAAATACGTTCTTACAATGGCTCTTAATCTAAATAAGACTGTAAAGTTTACTGACTAATTAGTTCCTAGGAACTGCAATGTCTGGCCTGTTGTTATGGAAGGATGGATGGATGGATAGATGGGTTGTTTGGTTGGTTGCTTGGTTGAATGGCTGGATGGTTGGATGGTTGAATAGATGGATGGATGGATGGATGAGTACGTTGAATGGATGGATGGATGGGTAGGTGGATGGATGGATGGATGGGTAGGTTGGTGGATGGATTGGTGGGTAGGTTGATGAATGGATCGGATTGATGGCTAAATAAATGGGTGGAATGATGGGAGGTAGCATGCATTTATGGAAGGATAAATTAATGAATGCATGCTTAGATGAGTGAATGGGTTTAACTGAATTCTTCATTTACTGATTAAAGTTTCAACAGAATCTTCCAGTGTTGATAGGAAAAATGTGAACAAGCCAACCACTTACAGAAGAACAACAAGAGTCACTAAACAAGGTATACTTGATGACTTTGTAACGCCATGCTATCTTTCTCATTGGGGATCATTTGGATTGGCTATCAATGAAAATAGAGATAAATAATGAAAGAGAGAAAGAGAGAAGAGAGAGAGAGAGAGAGAGAGAGAGAGAGAGAGAGAGAGAGAGAGAGAGAGAGAGAGAGAGAGTGAAAGGAGAAAGAATGGCTAGGCTAGTCTGTTAGAAAAAAATATACACTGTTGCTTGGATGGGTGAATGGGTTTAGCTAATTTAGTCTTCATTTGCTGATAAAGTTTCAACAGTATCTCTAAGTGTCAACGGAGAGAATGGGGACAAGCCAACTACTTTCAGAGGAACAACAAGAGTCCCTAATCAAGGTAAACTAGATGATTGTGTATATTTTACTCTCTTTCTCAGTGGGCTGGATCATTTAGTATGGCTGCCATTGAAAAGAGATAGAGACAATAGAATAATGAGAGAGAGAGAGAGAGAGAGAGAGAGAGAGAGAGAGAGAGAGAGAAAGAGATGATGATGATGATGATGATGATGGTGATGATGTACTTTTAACCAGAATATTCTATCAGTTATACAACTGCTTTACATGAAAATCATGTAATAACAATAATGGCTACCGATAGAAAAAAAGAGCTATATAAAACTATTACGTGTACTATATATTATATATTTTTTTTAAATAAATAATTACAATAGTTACAATATTGTTTATTTTGTTAAACTATATAGCCAAAAACGAAATAAGATAATTTAACAGTAGAATAGTCTACAAAACTAAAATATGCACTATTTTATCAAGCCTCTACCCAGGTAGCAATAGCTAGTAGAGGGAAACGAAAGAGTATAACACCTGTGGTGGGAGCAATAATTGGTGTAGGATTGCTGATGGCGTTAGCAATTGGATTTACCCTGTTCATTATTACCAAAAAGACATGTATGTCTAAGAAAAGTAAGTGTTTATTAGTTTTTCTTTTAAATAAAATGTATATTCATAATCTAATTATAACTATATATTTCGTAGAAGATGGGACAAACAACAGGATTTGTAATGAGTAAGTATTAACCATTAACACATGATTTGAAGCAGAATACAAAATCTTGAATTTATATTTCATTGAAAGGGTTCTTAAGATTGATTCTCCCCTTGTTTTGTTTTGTCTTATCTTGTTTCTTAATGTTTTTTTTTTTTTTTTCGTTTTTGAATTCCATTTTGGTGTAGCAGGAATACTAGATGTTCATCTGACATCAATGAAACAGACGAACGTGAAATACCAATTTACGCACAAGTTGATACTTCTATTGAAATGAAAAATAGGCTTGATAATAAAGATGTGGTGCCAATATATGCCCAGGTCGATAAAAGCAAGAAAAAGGTAATGCCACAAAAATCTATGGTGACATACTTTAGTGAATGTAGAAAATACAATTGACCAATCTGTGTGGAAAAAATGAAACCACAATGGAATCTAGGACTGGGACATGAGTCCACATGCTTCATATTGTAAATTACTTGTAAAGGGTAGGAGAGGAAGGAAGACTTAGAAACATTAATCAAGACTTAGCGATTCTTCAAAAGCTTTCCTCAAGAGTATGTCGAGAAGGAATGTATATGTGATTGCTATTGAATTGGATATGACAGGGATGGATCCACTTGGTTGAGATAGACTGGATGTGACTGGGATGAATTGGATGTGGAAGGATTAGATTGGATGTGACTGGAATATATTAAATTTAACTGGGATGAATAGGATATGACTGAGGTGGATTGGATACGTACAGAAATGTTTTTGACGTGACTGAGATGGATTAGATGTGACTGGAATGGATTAAAAGTGACTGGAATGGATTTGATGTGATTGGGATGGATTGGATGTGACTGGGATGGATTAAAAGTGACTGGAATGGATTTGATGTGACTGAGATGGATTAGATGTGACTGGAATGGATTAAAAGTGACTGGAATGGATTTGATGTGATTGGGATGGATTGGATGTGACTGGGATGGATTAGATGTGACTGGAATGGATTAAAAGTGACTGGAATGGATTTGATGTGACTGAGATGGATTAGATGTGACTGGAATGGATTAAATGTGACTGGAATGGATTGGATGTGACTGGAATGGATTGGATGTGACTGGAATGAATTGGATGTGACTGGAATGGATTAAAAGTGACTGGAATGGATTTGATGTGATTGGGATGGATTGGATGTGACTGGAATGGGATGGATGTGACTGGAATGGATTGGATGTGACTGGAATGGATTGGATGTGATTGGGATGGATTGGATGTAACTGGAATGGATTGGATGTGACTGGAATGGATTGGATGTGACTGGAATGGATTGGATTTGATTGGGATGGATTGGATGTGACTGGAATAGATTAAATGTGACTGGAATGGATTGGATGTGACTGGAATGGATTGGATGTGACTTGAATGGATTGGATGTGATTGGGATGGATTGGATGTGACTGGAATGGATTACATGTGATTGGGATGGATTGGATGTGACTGGAATAGATTGAATGTGACTGAGATGGATTGGATGTGACTGGAATGGATTGGATGTGACTGGAATGGATTGGATGTGATTAGGGTGGATTGGATGTGACTGGAATAGATTGGATGTGACTGGAATGGATTGGATGTGACTGGAATGGATTGGATGTGACTGGAATGGATTTGATTTGATTGGGATGGATTGGATGTGACTGGAATGGATTGGATGTGACTGGAATGGATTACATGTGATTGGGATGGATTGGATGTGACTGGAATAGATTGGATGTGACTGGAATAGATTGGATGTGACTGGAATGGATTGTATGTGACTGGAATAGATTGCATGTGACTGGAATAGATTGGATGTGACTGGAATAGATTGGATGTGACTGGAATAGATTGGATGTGACTGGAATGGGTTGGATGTGACTGGAATTGATTGAATGTGACTGAGATGGATTAGATGTGACTGGAATGGATTAAAAGTGACTGGAATGGATTGGATGTGATTGGGATGGATTGGATGTGACTGGAATGGATTGGATGTGACTGGAATGGATTGGATGTGATTAGGGTGGATTGGATGTGACTGGAATAGATTGGATGTGACTGGAATGGATTGGATGTGACTGGAATGGATTGGATGTGACTGGAATGGATTTGATTTGATTGGGATGGATTGGATGTGACTGGAATGGATTGGATGTGACTGGAATGGATTACATGTGATTGGGATGGATTGGATGTGACTGGAATAGATTGGATGTGACTGGAATAGATTGGATGTGACTGGAATGGATTGTATGTGACTGGAATAGATTGGATGTGACTGGAATAGATTGGATGTGACTGGAATAGATTGGATGTGACTGGAATAGATTGGATGTGACTGGAATAGATTGGATGTGACTGGAACGGGTTGGATGTGACTGGAATTGATTGAATGTGACTGAGATGGATTAGATGTGACTGGAATGGATTAAAAGTGACTGGAATGGATTTGATGTGATTGGGATGGATTGGATGTGACTGGAATGGATTGGATGTGACTGGAATGGATTTGATGTGATTAGGGTGGATTGGATGTGACTGGAATGGATTGGATGTGACTGGAATGGATTTAATTTGATTGGGATGGATTGGATGTGACTGGAATGGATTAAATGTGACTGGAATGGATTGAATGTGACTTGGATGTATTGGATGTGACTGGAATGGATTTTATGTGGTTAGGGTGGATTGGATGTGACTGGAATGGATTGAATGTGACTTGGATGGATTGGATGTGACTGGAATGGATTGAATGTGCCTGGAATGGATTGTATGTGACTGGAATTGGTTAGATGTGACTGGAATGGGTTGGATGTGACTGGTATAGGATATAATAGGCTGTCAGATAGCAATGCGTGTATTTAGACTAGTACACACTGTCAATTAGTAAGTATGTTCTTATATATCTTTAGCGGCCAGGGCAAATCATTTATGCTGAGCTGGAGGACTTCAAACATAGTAAAGAGATGCAAAGTGTTGTTTTTCCACCGGAATACAAAGACACAGAATATGCTGATATAGAAGGTCTTTCAAGTCAAGTAAACAATGAGCCAATCTATGAAAAGCTATAGAAGAGGGAAAAAAAAAAAGAGAAATTATGAGGTGAAAAATAGAGGGAACACTTTTATAAAGCAGATATTCAAAAGAGGAAAATATGACAACAACAACAACATCAGTTTATTTTCACTCTAAAGAAAATGAAAATTACGTTGCATAATATATAAAAATTGAAAAAAAAAAAAAAAAAAAAAAAAAAAAAAGAGCACAGCTACCTGAAATAGCTAGAAAGCTAAATATTTTTGGATTTATGTAAGATAATCAAATTGACTAACTAATAAGACAAGAAGCACGAATAGCAACATATACAAGGCACAAGAAGAGATACAAAACAATAATACGAATAAGCATTAAACAAGAAGATACGTCAATATACCAAAGTTAATATTCTTTAAGAATTTTTGGTTTTAAGTCGACAGGAATAGAATTCCAGACTTTAGCTCCTAGAATATTGAATTTACCATAATTTGTTTTATTTTTTGGTAAAGAGTAAGTATTTTTGCTAGCTAGTCTTGTATTATATTGATGTATTCTTTTTATGCTTGTAAAGTATTCATTAAGAAGTAGTATTTTAGAATGAAAATCATACACATAAAGCATTATTAATAAAAGTTAAGTCAATACATTTAATTTTAAAAAATTTAGAGAAAAGGGGAGATGAATGAGCATTATATTCATAAAAAGTTATGATTCTGGTGGCTTTTTTTTATAGGGAGATAAGGGGTTTCAGATTAGTTATGTATGTATTGCCCCAAGTGGTAATAGCATATGTTAAAAAAGGATAATAATAATAATAATAATAATAATAATAATAATAATAATAATAATAATATAGAGTTCTTGAAAACGCATCTAACAGTAGTCTCGATGCTTTTGACAAAAGGAGCAAACAGACAGCAGGTTACGATGAGTAAAATGAAAATACAGTTTACAAACTCCTGTTAAACAGGAAAGTCTTAAGTGCAGATTTGAAGGCAGGAAATGAGTCAGAGTACTTTACAGCATCAGGCAGATTATTCCAAAGCACAGGTGCAGCTAGAGCAAAGCTTCTGTTACCAAATGTAGAAGTCCTTCACTTTGGAATATGGAGAAGAAATTTGGAAGAAGACCGCAGGGGACGGCCCGGTTTATACAACTTGAGGAGATCAGTGAGATAATCAGGAGCGAGATCATGAAGGCACTTAAAATGTAATAGAGAATTAATATTGGAGTATTTACATAATGACGTATTTTTGAGATGATAGAAATAGAACGTTGAATTTTCTGTAATATGTATAACATGGGATTTCCAATTAAGATAAGAGTCAATAAAAGTAGCATAGTATTTTATACAATTGAGTTGCTTGATTTCAATATCATTGACATATAGCTAAGGGGAATATATTGGTTGCTTTTTGAGGATGCTTTTGAGGATGAAAAATAACAAAATTAGTCTTCTTGATATTTAAAGAAAGCATGTTGGCAGTAAGCCATACAACAATTAAATCAAAATTGTCATTAATTTGGGATTCTAGAGTCAAAAGACTTTTGTTTTAACAAAATAAATTGGTATCATCAGCAAAAATGTGAAAATCCAAAAGAATTACTGCAATTAAGAAAGTCATTGATGTAAAAGAGAAAAAGAGGAGGACCTAAGACATAACTCTGTGGGACACATCATTTGCAATGTCTCCTATTCCGTAATGCATTAATTTCTTAATGAGGATGGTGTGATCTATATTTTCAAAGGCTTTAGAGAAGTCGAGGAAAATCCCACAGGCTGAATGTTATCCGTTATTAGCAGAGTAGCATAAGATGTAGAATGGTTGTTACGAAAACCAAATCACTTATCATAAGAAAAATCATGTTTTTCAATAAAAGAATAAAGTCTCTTGTACATCAATTTTTCCAAAATGTTGTTAAAAATAGAGAGGAGAGAAATAGGACTATAATTATTAATATGAAGCACTGAGCCTTTTTTATGTATTGGGATAACATTAGCAATTTTTAATTGCTCTGGAACACGGCCAGTTGAGAAGGAATGATTATAAATAATTTGCAAAGGGGTAGACAAACAAGACTTTAAGAGCTTCAACAAGTAAAAAGGGGAATACTATATGGCCCTGATGCTTTTGAGGATTTAATATTGGATATTTAATTTTCAATTTCCCAGGCAGTCACTGAATACAGACAAAAGCTGTTGAACAAGGGATTACCTAGAAAGTCTTCAGGGGTATAAAGTTTGATTGAGGGATTTTATTTATTAGTGTCCTTCCAATATTTAGAAAAATGTATTAAATGTAGAAGCAATAGTCTTAGAGTCAGTAATGGCTTAGTCATTATGAATAAGCTTAGAGGGCTGCGACAAAACTTAGAGAAAAATGTACTAAGAAAATATAACTACCAAACTATAGCCTGGTTGAGTAGTATTACATATTACTTTTGACTTTTGTTTGTTGGCCTGTTCTTTGGAATGCGAAAAGCGTTTCCTTCGTCGATTTTGAGCTGGAGAAAAACATTTCGTTCTGATATAATAAATACGCGTTATAAAATCTATAGGCGCTATGAGGTGAATATTTTACCTGTACCATAATAGGTACATGCATAAACAAATACTCTTGTTTCCAGGTTCTTGCGCTACACCGGTGTTCCTGACAGTCGTTACATTGTCGTTCTTTTCTTTCAGTGATTCAAATACTGTGTAAATTAAACTAACATATTACTAAATTTTGCTAAATAATTTTCCTTTATGAGAAAATATCAAGCATAACAAAGTTGACCTTTTCAGTTTTGTTTCGCGTGACAGTTTAATCTGGTTTAATGTACATGTTACCAAGAATTGCTATTCGTTGAATTGTCTAATAGCAATGGCTGGGTAAGACATTTCAACTCGAGCCAGGGTTTAAATTCAAGAGAAAAAGATAATGCCTTCGCCGTGTTTCCTAACATTAACTACACTGGAGTCATTCAGAAAGTTTCTGCTTCCTTTCTTGATAATTCAATCAGGTATTTTGTACTTTTCACTCGTCGAATTATAGAATGCTGCCTGCGAGATATCGATTCAGATCGGGGAGTCCCCAAAGCCTGCTAGCTAGATAACTACGCACGTATAGTACGTAACAGTCACGCAATACTTCAATTATACTGTTCATATTCTGTAAATCAATTTGCATGCGCGTGGCAGGTATTGAAACGTATTTATTTCTATCAAACGAATTTCAAATATGCCAACGTGTTCTATAATGGTACAATGACTAAAATATTAAGATAATCCGTATAATAAAAGTTGTTTTGATTTTTCCTAAAAGACCAATAGTTAATATTATAAGGCGAACCCTAGCATATGTTGAAGCGTCTTTATAATAGTCTTCTGTTGTCTGGCTTATTTGGGTTCAAGCTCGGCGCGCGTAGCTATTTTACCACGATGACAAATTTCTATCATTTTAAGTTTCAATTCACTATCCATTAGAAACTACTTTATATTTCAGATTCATTTTTTTTTTCGAGAGTTCCTTTCGATCCTCTTTTCTGCAATTAAAACTATAGAAGTCATCACTAACAAATGGCAACTTATTATGGATATTTACCGTAAAGCCTTAGACGTTCTTCTGCCACGTGCAGTATGAAAGTATTTCGGAGATTTTGCAGTCAAGTGACCAAGTTATTTTTTCTTTGGATGCCGTCCATTATCCTAGCTCATTAAGATTTGATTTTGATCTTATGTGAAAATATATATGGATATATTGACTATAGCGTAAAGTATTAACTAAAGCACAACCTAGAGAGTGATTTTACGGGACAAGGTGTCAAAAATACTTGCATAAACCCCTACCCCCTCCCGAAAATAACGTTGTTAATGTTAATTACTGACAGATAACAAAAAACACAGAGATATTCCAACATATAATCGTTTCCATTTCGTTTCCAAGTTTCTAAAATGAAATTAAATGATATGTAGCATCGACCACATATATACTTAAGCTTGTCTGGAATGCACTTCTTTATAATAAATCGATTTAAAAGAAATGCGATTGAATAGTAACAAAAAAGGAAGACTAACCTGAAACCTCTCAACCCTTAGTTCACCGATGTACCCCCCGGAGATGAACCTAAACGCAGTTTTAAAATCGAAGGCTTCTAGAAAGGAAATCGGTTTAAATAACTGCTCGTGAGCTCTAGGCTCGCAAAATCTTGATTAAAAATACTGTAACTTCGTGAAATTTTGATTTATCGTAATACCATTGCTATTGTATTATGTTTCAAAGGATGGTTTTGCTAAAACTCGTCTACCTTCTTCTATATGCTGATCGTGATACCAACCATCCAAGATGTTGTTTACATTTTTGACTTCATTATCTTTCCTAGCATCTTCGCTTCATCTTGTTTACCGGCTTTACAATAGAGTTCAAACTTTTATTTTCGAAAATACTTTCCCTTCATCTGGGTTTTGGATCATACAAGATTCAGTGCTACACTTTTTTATAACACGTATACCTTGGTCAATACAACATATCCGTGTTGTTTTGACGTTGTGCCAGTACGCATTTAAGGCTCATTATTAATCCGAGTATCATGATTTTGAAACCCTGACTGTTCTTCCAGTAAAACTTATTTTGACGCAGATCGAGGTTTATTTTTATTCACTTCAATAAGTTTAACGTACGAAAAATATAGTAAACAAGTCGATTGCAAATGTTCTAGATATTTCTTGGCTTGTTATTAATATTCGTCTGCTGATTTATGAATAACGATGTAATTGCGGAAATGTCAAGACCACATACTCAAAACCAGCGGAAAACTGCAGCTTTCTATGATTTTTATTCATTTATTTCTCGAATGAACTGAGTTTTACGATATATGGGGAAATATATAACCGCATAGTTCCTGTAGTATTTTGAAACCGTTTTCCAAGAAATAATGAAGGCGCCTGAATGTCGTATTTTCATAATTGCCTCTTGTCGAAGTGTCATACTGTGTCTTGAGTGTCATGTGCACTCAAGGGTTACGTACGTCACGCTGTTATTTTTCGAAAGGAGCACATCAACCCAGAGATAGACAGACAATTGCAACCTCAATATATTGTTAATATTAATGCTCTGAACCATTCAGCCCGCCTGCTAGGTGATCGATGTGTTGTGCGACTGAATTCTTAAAAATAAGGGATGTATGCATGACAACCTCTCAAAGTTACAAACTCAAGCATGTTAAGAACCTAAGTCAATAAATTGGCTAATTAGCATAACATCAGTATTTTGTGGATGTCTTTCGATTTTTGCCCTGAATGGTTGACCCCCAAGTTATGTTAAGGGTATAATTTACAAAGCAGGTCACGTGACCAAATTTCTAATTTAGGATTTTGTTCAATTTTCCCCTAACTGCGATTGGAGGGACATCCATTCCAGACGGTTTTAGAAGATCTCTTTAGCCTTAACAATTTGAAGGAAAAAGAAAAGTTTAAAAATGAATCTGATACAAAATCGGCCCATTTTAGAAAAAAAAAATTTCTACCTTAAAAAAGGGAATAGGGATGGGAGGTGGGGGTGTAGGGGGATGGCCCAGGGGGAAGGGGAAAGGACTTATTCAACTCTAACAAACAATGTTATGGTAAGATAGAAAGAGGTAAAAAAATAAATCAGAAAAAACGATGAACTTTTTAACCAATTGTTATTATCATTATATCAAAGTAAAAATCATCAGAAATCTAGCCTTTTTATCTCATTGATATTATACCCCTTGTCATTGCAGGTGTATGTAACGTTATCTCCCCACGAAACCCACTTGTTTGCTATGTTGGCAGCGAAGCCTATTTTAACTGGACCACAGATGACGGGAGAATTATCTTTTCTGTCAGCTGGGGGATAAAAAATGGCAACAGTCATGATTCTCAATTTATCAACACCAATGTGTACAATAACGTTGTGCACTACAATACAAATATGGATCCTAAATATCGAAACAGGGTCTATTTTGTTGGCAACTTGACAATGGGTCGTGCTTGGTTTTTGTTGAAGAATGTAACGATGTACGATGAAAAGGAATATGTTGCAAACATTCGTGAGAGAAAAAACGGAGCCCTGGGTTACACCGTCAGGTTGAAAGTTGAGAAAAAAGGTTGGTTTGTGTATATATTCATAATGTAAATAGTACAGCACTCGCAGAGATACAGCCACTTAGAAAAAAAGGTAGATGAACGCTTTGTTGCATTTTGCATACCAAGCTCCAAATCAACTAATGAGAGACGTGAATGCAATCAGCGAAATTGTACAACAATATTGATTCTCGGGATATCCCGAAAATTTTTCTGCTCGTTTTTTCCGACATATTAGTTTTTTTTTTCCTTTGTCGGTAGGCATTATTTTGATATGATCAACAATACATTTCAAGCTTGATATGCCCATTTACGAAACGTTTTTTTGTAAAAGCTGTATTTGGAATAGTGTTCTGTTTGTTTTATTCAGCTTACATCTCATCGACTTCGAAACTGGTTTCAACGTATGTTACACAAACCCCTACGACATCTTTTAATACAACTGGTAAGGAGCAAAGTATAACTGCTAAATAACTATTATAACATGAAATACAAAATGAGTTCAGATACGAAATTTGTACAAATTAATAGTATACAATAAATTTAGAAAAAAAAAATGGGTCATAACTACCTACTCCTAAAGACGCTGCCTAGGACTTCCCAGCTAGATTGCATAGCCCTACCTTGTAATGCAAGTTGTTGACTAATATTGATATAACTTGTGCTTCATTTTGCAGCATCGACCAAAAAATGCTTTAATGGTAAGAATCGACTATTGTTAAAACGACTGAAAACGGTTCTGATAACAATTTATTTGTTCATGGCTAACGTGGGAATAACGTTTGTGATGAAGATGTACCAAAAATATAGCTGAACTTTTTTGGGGGTATAAAGGAGAGCGTTCGTTCCTAAACCATGCAACATCCTCCCAAACACAAAATGTCGTTTTTTCCGAAATATCAATTTTTTTCCTTTGTCGGTAGGTATTATTTTGATATGCTCAACAATACATTTTAAGCTTGGTATGCCCATGCAACTTGCAACAAACAATTTACGAAACGTTTTTTTTGTAAAAGCTGTATTTAGAATAGTGTTCTGTTTGTTTTATTCAGCTTACATCTCATCGCGATCGACTACGAAAATGGTTTCAACGTATGTTACACAAACCCCTACGACATCTTTTAATACAACTGGTAAGGAGCAAAGTATAACTGCATAATTAACTATTATAACATGAAATACAAAATGAGTTCAGATACAAAATTTGTACAAATTAATAGTATACAATAAATTTAGAAAAAAAAAAAAATGGGTCATAACTACCCACTCCTAAAGACGCTGCCTAGGACTTCCCAGCTAGATTGCATAGCCGTACCTTGTAATGCAAGTTGTTGACTAATATTGATATAACTTGTGCTTCATTTTGCAGCATCAACCAAAAAATGCTTTAATGGTAAGAATCGACTATTGTTAAAACGACTGAAAACGGTTCTGATAACAATTTCTTTGTTCATGGCTAACGAGGAAATAACTTTTTTGATGAAGATGTGCCATAAATATAGCTGAACTTTTTTGGGACTATAAAGGAGAGCGTTCGTTCCTAAACCATGCAACATCCTCCGAAACACAAACATTCGTTTTTACTTTTCTTGTAAGAAAATTTAAAGTCAACAAATGCAGGTGTTGCATGACCAGTACATTAGTGATAATAACAATTATTGATTATTTAATTCAAAAATGTCACAGTGTCATGCAAGTGAGAAGCAAAATTGATAGAAAACAATGACCATTGCTGATTATTAATTTAGATTCCTTTGACGTCACAAGTGGAAGTCAAACGAAAGGTAAGGATAAGAAAATATATATAACGTTGCTTTTGCTTCTTACTTGCAAGGAACTGTGTAAATTTTTCCTTTTATAATACTTAGGTTGCTCTTGCTAATTTTTATACCTCTCCTTCGTCATCATCAGCATCATCATAGTCATCATCATTGTCATCATCATTATCATCATCATCACCATCATTATCGATTTATTTAGAAACGTCGAAACGCAAAAGTTGCAACTTGGCATTTCTAAACAGTTCTCCCGTATCAACTTGGCATTTCTAAACAGTTCTCTCGGCCCTCTCTCATTGACCACTCTAAGATGCCATTTTACGTGTCATCAGAGCCACGGCGAGGGTCTAGCCATTTGCAGTTCTTTAGATAAATTACAGTACCTTTTACCCAGGTATTTTAAGACCCTTAGTGTACGTTGTTCTGGCCACGGGGATTGATCAATGACCTATAGCAGTTCTGTACTGACCGGTGCCCATCCAACTTGGTCAACCGGGAGGCGGCTTCTACATTGACTTTGTTGATGTTGTTGTTGTTGTTTTAGCTTTTTTTCGTAAGAATGTTGGTTTGGTGGCAGCGTTTTTATTGTCTCTTATGACATCAACTTTCCTTGTTCTCGTTCACTGAAAGGTAAGCTTTTTTTTCTTTTTAAAGTTTATATAATTGTTCTTTAATTTGTAACAAGATAAACTTAAAGTTGAATTTATTTATTTCCATCATGTCCGTATGCTCTTTGATAACTATAAGAACAGTAACAACAGTAACGAGATAAAATTGAAAGTGGAATATATGCATGTCCATCATTGATTTGTGCCTCATCGGGCTCCATCACAATGGGCAGAACAGTATTCGTCACCATAATAGGTGATTGGTTTTTCGTTTGTGCCTCGTTGGGCGATTGATTTGTTTTGTTTTTGTCAATGAGCGAAGACCAACGAGCTCTCGTTTTTGAGTCAGGGATGAGTCGTCTTTCAAGAGCATCCAAGTACATTTCGTCTCCTTCTGTTAATATCTGATCGACTATGTAAGCCTTCCATTGTGAGATCGGCCACAATTGAGCGCACAAAATGGCACAAAAACTCATGAACGAACATTGCCTGGAAATCTCACTAACACGTTCGTCCCCTTGATGAATACTTCCAGCTACGAATAAAGTAGAGTTTGGCATGATAAATTGATAAAAAAAAACACACAAACCTAAGAGGTGAAACTTGAAATTGGGTAACTGATGCCAAAGCACATGGAGAGAAATATGCGTGATGTTGGGCACGCACAAATTGATGAAAAAAGCTGCTGATCTAAAGTACTGCATATTCGGAAATCATCCAAAGCAAGCTCGCTAGTTCACAAATTGATGAAAAAAGCTGCTGATCTAAAGTACTGCATATTCGGAAATCATCCAAAGCAAGCTCGCTAGTTCACTCGCTTGATTCAGATTTCCACGGTATAAACAGCATAGGAACACGCGTCCACAGGGATCCCTGTCGTGTTTAGTGTCGCTGTTCGCTTCGCTCGCAGCAAAAACCTGTTTTGAAATATAAATTAATTCTTATTTGTTATTTATTTAATCTGACAACGTTCATTTAACTAGGGATATTCTCGTAATAATACGTATTTTTATTTATTTATCATACTTTTAATCATTAATATAGAGTGCAAACAGTATATCCGTGAAACATTAATTATACTAATTAGTACAATTTTATTAAAATTATATTGTTTTCTACTATTTATTTAGCATTATTTTGTGCTATTTAGTAATTTGTATTTCAAGGATATACTGTTTGCACCTCAATCTTGATTTGCCTTGTTATCGCACAGAACATTTCCTAAGAACGTTTTGTGTTGAATTGACTGAACTAAAATTGCCAATAATATCGTGCTTTGATTATATTTTCAGAAGCAGAGGATACAAAATAATAGATATTTCACTTGTAGTACAGAAACCTTATGAATAATAGGTATGCTTGCCTTTTCCTTTCTATCAGAACAGTGTTGTATGACTTTGAGACTTTTGCGGTGCGTTGTTCCTAATTAAGGTAAGGAATTCACGAGATCCACCGAATGCACTCTCATTTAGGGCACGACACGGTACGTTTCTATCACAAGCGTTTCACAGTCATACAATTTTTTTTTAATAGTAAACGTATACACCTGTTTTGTTGGTTAAAATAAGCCATGAAATGTAGGTTAATTTGGAAGGGGGGGGGGGGGGGGAAGACTGCATTATTTTAAATAATCTTTGTTATATGTATATAATCTAGTCATAAACCCCTTGCAGCACGTCCAAATGCAGCTCAATTAAAAGAGAACAAAACAATAGGTTTCAATCATCTGGATATTGAAATTATTCTGCTTTGTCCTCCAAATTGAGCTGCTTTGACGCAATTAAAGTATTTACATAACCATAAAAGGGGTATATATATATATAATGATGTCAATCGATATACACCGTGGGATATCTCACTGCGCTTTTATATTTTCTGTATTAGTCGTGCACCGCATGCACCCTAAACTCATTTGGACAATGAAACATAAGGTTAGTGTGAATATAAATGCAAAGTGCGATATCCTATGGTATTTTCAAAAAGCATAATTTTTTCAATAATTGAAAGAAAATAAGTGAGGTAGAGTGGAATGCCGACAAATGTATAACGGCATTCTGCTTAGCTCTTTTATAATTATTTTGCATTGCAAAAAAACTGTATATAAGTATATGAAAAACTGTATATAAAGCCTAATAATAATAATAATAATAATAATAATAATAATAATAATAATAATAATAATAATGATAATAATTATATAGCGCCTTAATTCCACTAAATGTCCAAAGCGCTTACTAATACATACAATATATACAAGTAAAATTAATAAAAATATAGCTATTAACAATAAGACTATGAACAAGAAAAATTAATGCAAATAAATATAGTTAAAAAATAAAACAAGAATAATTAGGTAAAAGACTTATAAATTAAAAGCTTGTTTGAATGAATGTGTCTTAAGCGATTTTTTGAAAACAGAAACGGATAAAGCCTGTATATAAAAGCTGTATATGAGTCAAAGAGTAAGATCCCGACGAAGGACAGCCCCTGCATGGTTCTCCAGGTTCTGGGTTGGGTATCAGGCCAATCACCTGGCACTGTAAGAAAAATCCTACGATTACAGAAACCTTGAGAATAGAGAAACGACAAACCTTGGTCAGCAGCTCAGAATAAGAATAAATAGATTAAGGATGTCGAGGCCTTGTGCAGCTATTATAGGCGCGAATAAGACAAGTAACAATCACGATTACTGAGGGCTTCTAAATGCGGTTTCTTACTATGATCTCCTTAACCCAAAGAGCAGGAGCTCATCGAAGTGAATATTTGCTATTTATAATTAAACAAATTACATGGAGTTATTAGGACTGAAAAAAAAGTGATCATCACGTGATACTTCTTTTGGTTTTTAAGTCTTTTTTTCACAGGACAACCTTTTTTACAATGACTGTATACATACCAGAAAAAATAAATAAATAAAATATGAAATTTAATTTTAAGCTAGCGCTCGATATTGTGCTCGTGGAAGTTCATATATTAGCAAATTACAATTGTCTAGTTTAATAGTAATGAAAGCATGAACTGAAGTTTCTGTCTCGGATATCGACAGACAGTTTCTAATTTTAGCTATATCAATGTTACGTAGATGATAGAACGAAACTTAACATATGTTTGATACATGCTGTTCTAAAGACGTGTTAATCAAAAAAAAGCTCTAATGTTCCTTGCTGAAGAAGGAACTTTAATACTCTGATCTAGATTAGCCATTCCGATGATGAGGTAAAAACCGGCTCGAATGACATTGTAGTGCATTGTGGGAGTGTTTTAGGGGACATATTCTTAATTATGTGTTGAAATATTCAAACAGCTATAAAATACAAACTTTCTATTCTAGAAAACTCAAAATCAGTAGAGAAATTTTCGAGAAGAATTCGGAAAATCGTTCCGGATCCTAGATTCCAAACTCTAGGTTGACGTGACGTTAGGAGGTTTTGATTACCATCGAAAATTCCTGAATACCTGTAGTTTGCCTATCCATTTTCTAGAGTATGCGGGCCCCTATATTTGTCTTTTTCCGCAGTGTAAGATGGCTTCTATTTCGTCCCCTGATACAGTCTCAGAATGCGTTCGATGCCAACTCGACCAAGGTTTTCGCTCAAGCTCGAAATGGAGCATTTAGAGTGACGCGAACATTTTTTAACGATGGGTAAGCAACCAAACATGCTTATATATATAATGTCATTACTTTCGTAAACAGTGCCTCCTCTTCAGATATCTCTCATTCTGTATTTATCCTCTATGGGTTTCCTACGGAAGGTGTTTTGACAGGGACATTTCTCTCCCCTCGATTTTTCTAGCTTCCAGTCCCCCGGCTTAATCTTTATGCACACAGTTAAAAAAAATAGATAGAGACAGAGATAAGAGACACATGCAGAGGAGGCCAAGTCAAATATAATTATGTATCCGAGAAATTACCCATTGAAATAGGTGTATACAATCATTCTTTTTCACTCTGTTTGTGGGTCTATTAACAAGGTCAGGGCAGACTAGACGACAAGTGATCAGGTTGTAAGGAAAATAGGGTATATTCACTATGGATGCCATGATGATTTTGGCATCGTAATGCAGATTAGTCACGTGGTTGCTGAGGAGGCAAACATCTTCAAATCCGCAGATTTCAACTGCTTTATTACAGCGCGACGCGCAAAAGTATTACCGCATTTAATGTATTCACAGCTCGTGTGGAACAAAAAAGCAACAAAGCCAGCGCATAAAACTTTGCAAATACATTAAATGTGCCATACTTTTGCGTTTCGCACTGTAATATAATTTTAATGTTTTCCAATCCATAGGTGTTAACATATTTCTGACAAATGAAATACTCGAATTTGGATTGCTTTGGTCACTAGTTTAGAAATCAAACGGCATTTAAAATGTTACTCAATTTTCTGAGTCAGACTCTAACATAGCAGTTCCAAAACTACAAACATATTGGGGGGGGGGGGGGGTAGCTTGAAGCAATATTTGGCATGAGAATAATAAAATCTCTAGGATGAGCGGATCTTTTTACAAATGCTCTCTTCTCCCAATGTTTGCCCCCTGGAACACCGCATGGCTAATTTGCATTACAATATGAAAACCATCATGGCGTCTATCGTGAAAATAACTTTCTTCGCTTTATAATTGTTTTCTCTTACATTACAAAGACAGACGTTTCGGTTCACACTCATTGTCCAGTCCTTAATGGTTGCGCAAGGACAATTCAAAAGAACTAGCGATTCAACTAGAGCTTGCGCGCATGTTCAAAAGCTTAGAATATATTGTGCAAGAACCATTCGCTCGTTACCAGCATTGGCATCTCTATATGAATACCATTATATCGGTTTCTAAGAAGAATCGTTTGAGGTAATTTCTTTCTGTGTCAACATTTTTTGCATTGTCGAAATCGATGGTATCCCCGTCAAATTCCCGTGTTTTGTAACCTTTGATGTTTTGACTTTCCTACATACAGCTCTTTTATGTTCGCTGACTTCTTAGAAGCAAGATATTCGAATGGAGAACGATCGAATGGTTCTACGCTTTTGAACACGTGCGCGAGCTCAAGTTAAATTGTTTGTTTTCATTTAAATTGTCCTCGCACAACCTTGACACTGAGTAAGGCGCGAGTGTGAGCCGCAAATGTAAATTTAATAATGTAAAAATAATGTAAATTTAAGTCAAAGAAAACAATCATAAAACGATGAATCAAAAACCAGACTGCAGTTACAAGACTGATTTTTTAATTAAATATAACCTATTGCCCTGTTTCACTAACGTCACAGCTTGTTTACATATATGGGCAAGAATAATAGAAATTTAGGCTAAACCTTTTTTTATTCTGGATAATTAGTTTAATATCTAGCTGCTCTCTCTTTCCACTATATTATAAACCAAATTTTATTGATTTTAATTGTTATGCTGCTACTTTGTCCCCTCTGGCGACCATGATCCTGAGCGTTAAACAATAAATTAGTTTGATGTGTCGTCATAGTGAACTAGGACAATTTACATCATGTGATATGATGACGTTTTTATAAAATGAAAAGCTTTTCATAGCGATAGAATTTTAAATAGTCCACATGGCAGGTTACACGAAAATTAAACTAGTTTGAAATATATCTTGCGTCATGTCCCGGGGACAAATACATCAAATTTGCTTTGTAACATTGCAACATATTAGCCTTAATATTGCTCCGAGAGCACATGTAAATAAGTGAGCTATTCCTATATATTAACGTAAAGTATAAATTAATTTGTAAAAAAACGGTGAAATGTCAATAGATAGCAAAAGCAAACAAACAAACATACACACAGTTGAGCCTGGTTCACACTAGCGACGCAAGCATAAGGATAACGACATGGTTAGTTAACCCATTTATATTTCGACAGAACAAAGCATTCAGTCATCCTCAAAGTACTATATGCGCTTGCGTATGTTGTTTTCCTTATTATATGGTTGCTTCGCTCACAGGCTTTAGTGGGAAGCTAAGGAGACCGGCCAATAATGTTATCGAACTCCCAATTCACACTAGCGTCGTAATCGTACGTAAGCAGCATTCGCAGACTCAGTAGCGTAGAGCTCATTAACAGTGCTTGTCTTTTTCATACCAAAGTGATAAATTTGAAACTGTGTCTGCGTATGTGGCATACAATTAACATTACAACACTAGTGCGATCTGAAAGTCCAATAACATTTTGCCCCCTCCAGACTTATCGGACTCACTAGCCGATTTTTTTGTTTTGTTTTTGTTTTTTTGTTTTTTTTTTTTTTGTTTTCTTTTTTTGTGATTTTTGAATTTAACTGAAAGCACGGATATATGGCAGGCACTCTAGCGAATCCACAGGTAACCCAAGCTATAACTAGAGGAGATTAAAATTTCCTTAACATAGAACATAGAATAGCCTTAACATAGAATAAAACCGTAAGGGGAACAAAAAGCATGCAACAATACATTGGTATACAGTTAAAAAATAGATGATGTCATCTATTTTATTTTTAAAGAAATTTTACGATCTGCCCTACATTCTCTATATAGGAGCCATAGCTTGGGATACCTGGGGCGAATCAACTTTGATTTTCAGAAACTCAACTAATGTTTTCGATCTAAATACATGCCATGATTTTGTATCTTTAACTGGAAACCAGTAAATAAAAATAGTTTAAATGATTATATGTTGTTGTTGTTTTTTTCTCTTTGACACAGAGATGCAAAATCCTTTTCCTTCGTCGGTTTATGTACTGAAAAGATTCAACCGTGACTCTTTGTTTTGATGCTTGCATGACGTACAGTTAATGTTTTCATATTCGGTAGTTCCAAGAAACTGCATGTATGTAAAGACAATACAAGCCTATGTGTGAGGTCTCAAATCAACAGAGGATTTTAAATTCATGTGAAAACGTAATGTTTTTCTTACACTTCCTTATATTCACTTCACTGGAGCCGTTCAGAAAGATGCTGCTTCCTTTGTTGATGATTCTATCAGGTATGCTGTACGTTAAATTGTAGAATGTTCGACTTCGTAACTGAAAGCTCGTAAGGGTCTCGTGGGGAAACCCCGACATACCAAAACAAAGCAACTAAACAGTTGATATATTCGAAATGGTTCGAGTTTGTACAAACTAACAACCATGACAAGTATAATGAAACACAATGGTGGTGTTGATGGCGGTCGATGCATATACTTTCCTGATGATATTAATATTTGTAACTAGGGGTAAGTGTTCGTTTTTCCCCCAAGCTCATAGTCATGCTCACATGATGTCGTATTAAGAAAATAATAACAATTAACAAAATGTTCCAGCAAGGCATTTCTTGGATGGATTGTTTTCAGAGTGATTTATGAATACGTCAAGTATGACACGATCGACTCATATTTTTCTTTTGCAAACCAGTACTAGCATTATAGGATAAAGAAATAGACAACTGCTTACGTATTTTAAGATACTTTATGGTCTATGTTTTAGTTTTATTGAAAGTTATTTCCCAAAAACAGGCTAAGTGAACACGTCGCTTTCATAATTTATTAGCACGTGTTCGGAACACACGATGATAACATGGTTTTTAGAACATGTACTAGAGTAAATGAACACGAAAATCAACAGAAAGCACCTCTTAGTAATCCCCCCCCCCCCCCCCCCCCATAAAAAGAAAAAACTGCGGCTATGTTGGGTTACATAGAAAAAGACGGTTATGACAAGTTTTTTTGCTTGATTCAACCAAGGTGACGAATGCCATGAAATCTACCAGATCTACCTACATTGACGACTTGAATAATTAAGGCTAGGCTAGACGACCTGGTGTGTGACCCCATACTCTTAAAAATAAAGGATGCTAACTCTTCAATATCCGGTCCATCGAGCTGGTTTAAAATACAGACAAAATATCTTGACAAGGCTATTATATACGTCTCATTTTGCAGTTTGAATATTTTGTGTACAGTTCTCTTGATCTGGTCACCCTAATTCGAAGTGTAGGCTTTATTTACCTCATTTATCTAAGCCTAGCACTAACAACTCTATAAGTGTTTCTTAACATTTGTGCATGAGGGGAAATCTTTAGCCTAAAATTCGTGCAGTTCTTGTCACATTAAAACTATTTCTTAGTCACTCAACATCTCTCACAAATGCTCACACTGCATCCTTATCCTCATGTTCTACAGCTCTGACCACATTTCACCTATTCCCATACTTCTATGCACGGGCTTTTTCGCTGCGAAACGAGCTTTTACGCGCCTAATTTGGTTAAACCAGCCGCCTTTACGCGCATCGAAATGTGTTGGTTTAACTTACAAAAGCCCGTCCATAGAAGCATGTGAATAGGTGAAATGTGGCCAAAGCTGTAGAACGTGAGGATAAGGATGTTGTGCAAGGCCGGAAAAGATGTTGAGTGACTAAGAAATAGTTTCTCTATTTTGACTTGATTTTAAGTTTGATACAAATGATGATAAAAATAAAGTTTTAACTTGAACATTTCAGCAGCACAAGCGAATGGTCCAAAACTGTTGTTATCTCCAGGTAGACAAACCGTTGGGTATACTGGACGCGCAGTCAACTTTACCTGGACATTTTCTAATCAGTCACTTATAGAAGAAATACATTTTGGAACTTGGAATACAATAAATGGTTATATTGAAAACATACTTGTTTACCTCTCGCAATCAAACGATGGTAATATTTCAGTTCAAACAATTCAGAAAAAAACTGTTGAAGAGTACCGTGGACGCATAAGATGGGCTGGAGATGTATCGAAAGGAATTGCTACATTTGAACTGTCTGGTATACGTCATTCTGACAAAACAACATACGTTATACATGTAAGTCTGTCTCTTTATAATGATATTGTTTCAGTAATAACCATCCAACCATCCAACCATCCAACCATCCAACCATCCAACCATCCAACCATCCAACCATCCAACCATCCAACCATCCAACCATCCAACCATCCAACCATCCAACCATCCAACCATCCAACCATCCAACCATCCAACCATCCAACCATCCAACCATCCAACCATCCAACCATCCAACCATCCAACCATCCAACCATCCAACCATCCAACCATCCAACCATCCAACCATCCAACCATCCAACCATCCAACCATCCAACCATCCAACCATCCAACCAGGAATTTAGCTCTAGCGTTCACATCATGAACTAATAATTTGAACGTTGCCAAATCTTTGGACGAATCAGTCTTGTCTTTAAAAAATAATAAAATAATATCATTGTTTTACAGATATCGTACAACGACGACGATTACACCGAGCTAAATTCTCAAACTAAACTTATTGTGCAGGTATTCTTTGAACATGAATTTGATATATAGTAGCTTGCCAATTAAGTTTAAGAAAGGAAGATGTGTGAATATATTATAATTATTGTTATTATTTCAAGGATCCATCACAATTCACATCTACGCCACCTGATTCTATGTCACATGGTCTTGGTGAACAAGCTACATTCAACTGGCGTTACAGTTTAACAGATGAAGATACAAAATCATTGTCTCAGATTGTATTTGGAGTTTACAGAGGAGAAAAGTACAAGCCTATATGTGTTGTTCAGGTAATTAAACATGAAAAAAGGGGGGAGGGGGGGATTGGATAAAGTAGCAGGAGTAGGTAAAGATTACATACAACACGGCCGCTCATGTTGTAAACATTACTTAAAATATAAGAAAGAAAAAGAAAGAACAGAATGAATTTTTGAGCAAAGATTGGACGAGAACAAAGGTATTTTTTAAAATTATCTTTAAATATATCAATCTTTCTTGAGTGCGAGAATTTTAGAGAAAGAGCGGAGGGTATTAAAATCAAATCCTTCTGTTTTAATTCAGGTCCAAAACAAATACGTCGCAAACACTAACTGTTCAACTGGCGTGAGGAAATCAACTTCCCACATTACGGTCGTTCACCCTCTAAGTAACGTTAGATTTGTACTTAGCAACATTGTTCTGGAGGATGAGGCTGTGTACTCCATTCGCCTTGTTGGGACACTTGAAAGTATGGAAAGTAAAATACGTCTAGTGGTGATAGGTATGAACATTGACTATTATAGTATACTGGAGTGTCCATATGATTTTATTGTCTAATTATTCATTTAACATAGTAAGCTAAGAAGGAATAGATGCAAAGAGTGATAGAACAGGAAAGAAAGAAAGAAAGATAAAAAGAAACATTAAGAACAAATATAATAATAACAGCAAGTGTAATGGTGGAATTCAATAAGGAAAGAAATTAGGAAGAAAGAAGAGAGAAAATAAAGAAATAATAGAGCAAATGAAGAGTAACAGATAGAATAACTCTAGTATGATGGATCTCTAGATCAGGGGAGATGGCAGATATAATACTTTAAATTGCTTTTGACCTTTATTTTTTTCTGAAACTAGTTCCCCTAAAGTTTGTTAAACAACCTAAAAGCACAACCACACTAGAAGGCAGTACTCTAAAATTAACGTGCATAGTCGAAGGAAAACCACGACCAACAATAAGATGGTTCAAAGACAACGAGACAGTGAAGACAAACTCAACTGGAAATTTCATGATACTTGAAATCACGAGAGAAGACTCTGGACAGTATCATTGCGTTGCAGAAAACGATGCTGGAAGGATTGTATCCGAGCCTAAAGCCGTGGTCAACGTTCAATGTGAGCTTACTGACGTTTAATTGTTACTGATTTGTTTAAGCTCATTAACTATATATTAGCGACTGCAGGACATTGGTAATTATTAGAAATGATATTACATTGCAGCTTTTATACATTTAACCTTCAGATCCACCGGTCATCAACTCCTCACGGAAAGTCAACATAATCCGTGTACCAATCGGTACAAACATGTGGCTAACCTGTCCTACTGTAGCAAATCCCCCAGCATCTGTTCAGTGGTTTGCCAATGGGATTCTCGAGAAAAGTGGCACTGAAGAATTCCAAGTAACGGTTTCCAGTTCTTTCGATTATGCAAACTACACTTGTGTCGCTAAAAATCCATTTGGCCAAGACAATGTAACGTTCGACTTCAGACAAGTTGGTAGGTAGTTTAATGATACCGCTAGTATCATGCAATGCTTGCATTGCATGTATAAATACTGTTAAAAACTGACCATTGCTTTTCAATTTAGATTCCTTCGCTACTAATGTATCAGCCCAAAAAGAAGTAAGGATAAATACTGGATATACAATGGTTTCGAGTGGCATACCGTGGGATATCCCACGAGTCACTTGTAGTTTCTAGTATACATACTAGCCTTCAGGCGAGTGTGTATACAAAGAAAATACAAGTGTCGAGTGAGATATCCACGGTATGTCAAGAGAAACCATTGTATAACCATTTTGTCCCACACCATAGAAAATACAAATGCGTAGATTCAAAATGCAGTACATGATGGGAAGAACGAGTGAAATACCAACGAATATACAACGGCTTTCCTGCATTCTGATTGGCTGTATTTTCTATGGTGTAGGCTAAAAGTAAATATATTATTTGTAGGTGTTTATTTAATTTTGCTTCTCAGTTTATCACTGTGTTTCTCCATTTGTAGATTGAAACATTAGGGAGTGTGCTCTCAAGTTGTATAGTTAACTCTTATACCTTTCCGCATGACGATATCTTTGTTTCCCTTTTTTTCCGTTGTAGATAGTATTCGTTGCCATTTTGACCTGCTGGCAGCGTTTTTATTGACACTGATGACGTGGAGTTCTATTTTCTCGTTCATTAAAAGGTAAGCTATTTTTCTTTTTTTCTTTTTCTAGTCTTTTCTTTTCTTCTCTTTCTTTTTTCTGTTTCTCTTTCTTTAACTTTAATTTATAATTTTATCTGTTTGATATTTTGTTTGGCGTGCTTTTTTTTGCTTGCTTTTGCAAAGCTAATAATGAAAAATATAAAATATGACATCTATTCATTTTATGACAAAGAACATTTCATACATCATTTAGTGCAGTCTTATTTTATGTGTACTCAAAAAAAAAAAAAAAAAAAAAAAAAAAAAAACCTGATTTGCTTTTATTTTCAGGAGACGAGGACCAAAAGCAGTAAAACTGAATTATAATTTATGGTATATAGATTTTATTGTTTAGAATACGTTCCGTGTTTCTCAACACAACGACATTTAATAGCAGCATTCGAGTTCCCAGTAGGTCTGCTATTAGAGCGTCCGATTCGAGAAAAGAAAGATGGTGGGTTTGATTCCCATCTAGAGCTCTGAATTTTTGAGTTTCCGTGTATTTCCGCATTGTTTACAATACATTTATTACTTCCTAGATTCCTCGCACTTAATTTGTGCATTTTTAAACTCAGGGGACAATTACTAGTCAAACTATGATAATGTTTTTTGTGCTTGGGATTAATTAAAGACGTGGATGGTTGCTTGTCACAAGTTTGTTATTTTACAAGTACTAAATTAGTAGTTTGTTTTTACATTTCTTGATATGATATTTTAAATATGAGTTTTACCTTTAAAAAAGGGCATGGCATGATTTTTTTTTCACAGACGTCTCGATCATTCCACAAAGACCTCACTTTGCGTTATTTCAACCATCATGCATGGATTGTAAATCATTATTTTCAAGATTATTAAAGCGCCTTAATATACAGGCCCCTACTGATATATTGTCATAACGTTTCTTGTAATTAGAGGTATTTTCTCTATTTTCTCTGAGTGGTTATAATTTTTAGATTTCAATTTTATCAGTTTCAAAAATTAATGTCAATTGTAATAGAGTGCAAACTCTGTGAAACAGTACTACGTAATTAGCAATAATTGGCACTAAATGATAGCACTGATGAAACAGTAGACAAAACGAAATATCATATTATTTTCATCAGTAATGAATAAATAATGAGTATCTTGCTTTTTATAACTGGGCATCTGCACACAAAAACGAAGGTCATCGAGGTAACAACTTAAAAAAACATTTCAAATTACTTCGTCAGTAGCTGTTCGTCATAAAAAAACGTTTAAGAAATGAAAGGAATTGCTGCCTATCATTTCATTGTAGGCATTTTTCTTGCTAGAAATATCGTGTATTGCAAAGCAAATTTAAAAAAGAGTGCAAAGTCTCTGCGTCGAGGACCAGGAGAAGGTCATGCTATGTTTAGACAACATCCTTTCAGCAAGCTCAATGTTACACCAACCTTCGCCGAGGCCGTAAAAACTCATAAGCAATGTCTTCGTGATTGTGCTGCCAACCCCAATTGTTGGTCAGCCAATTTCGGTTCAAAAGAAGTTCTAAGAGGCGTGTTCTTGTGTGAACTTCTTCCAAAGGATAGATACAACGCCTCGTCACGTTTTGTGAGCCCAGTTCAAGACTTCGTCCATTATAGCATCAAGGTAAGGAAATCAGGAAACACGTACTATTCAGTGTAGCTTTCTTAGGAACAATAAACTGTATCCGGCTTAACAAAATGTAGCCATGTTGCAGTAGTCTATCTACATACCAATCAAGGTTAATAAGTATGAATGAACGAGAAAAAAATAAGACCAATTAATATGTAAGATAAGCATATTGTCTTAATATATATATGACAAATTCCGAATCTCTTTAGCTAAATGCCGTTATATTTGTTAAGAAATAAATATCTTATTTTGAACATTAAACCCCTCCCCCCCCCCTTCCCCAAAAAAATACAATATTAAAAACTCATTTTTTGCAAAAGCGCTATGCTGCTTAACTTCTTCTTGCTTCGTCTTCTTGTGGTTATTCAGTTCTTAAAAAGAAAACCTTAATTAAAGAAGTTGAATATAAGATGAGTTACGAGTTGAAATAGTCCCTTTTTACATGCGATGCGCATTCTCGCTTCGTTTAACGGTTTAATAAGAAATCCAGTCCACAAAGTTTTATGACCTTAGTAAGAAAGTGTCACAAAAACCACTAATGTTCATAGTGATATTACTGCCGGCTAACGACTGCTAAGAGCCGCTTATATTACAAAGTACAAATCCACAAACAACCAGCTTTCGGAGAAAAAAGCCTACCACCTGTTTTGCTTTGGACTTTATATAGTGTTCGATTGAAAATCAACCTTGTGCATGAAATAAGTGTCTGTAAAAGAATCTTCTGCGATAAATATTTGTTGCAGTTTTCAAGAAATATGTCGCATTAAATAAACAATCGAAACACACGCGGAGACTGAAGCGCTAATTGGCCGTGTAAGAATGGCCGATTTTATTATCACAATTTGGTCCTTTTTCGATAAGTGCACTAATTAGGTCTTTAAAAATTGTGAAAAAGTAAACATTTCGAAGTTACCAATTAGCCAAAAATGAAACCTCCAGACTCTTTTGTGGTATATTTTGCTTCTAAATATTAATTGTATTTCTTACTAACGTCATAAACCATGGCCAGCAGTAAACGAACCTTTTAGTGACAGGTGGTTTTCGGTTTTCTGCACGAGGGGGCTTCTGAATCCGCTAACGGCCGCTACACGTTACTTCTTTTTCAGCCTCGATACTCCATTTATACGAGCTATACTACCATTATTAACTTCTTTAGCGGTTACACACGCAGGATGGCATTCGTACACTAGCGAAACGAATCCTGCACCTTGAACGATTAGCTTTTATGTTTTCATTAATTGTTTTGCATGTGAGAGAGAGTGCGGAAGAAAAGATAGAGAAGACCACCTTAACATTTTCCTCATTTTGAGCCAATATCAACTGGTATTTTACAGCTAATTAACATTGAGTACTAGTTGACAATAAGATCATTAGATACCTCTTTTCAACACTGTTTGATCCCCATTGGAGTTAGGAAATAAATAAACAAACCTACACTGCACAAAATATCTTAAGGTTATTGAATCGACAGATGTTCTTATACATTTAGTGACGGTTTGTAATGCTCGTGTATACACATTTCAATATTTTTAATTTGAAATTATTTTGCAGAAGTCAAATTGTAAAGCTACAATTCCATTCTAAATTATATGCACCATTTCCATCTTTACATGTATACATAAAAAGGAAAAAATAAACCTTTTTCAAACTGTGTTGAAATATTGATAAACCCAATTACAAGAATCTATGACTGTTATGGGGTATACAAAACCCCGCCTTTAAAAAAAAAAAAAAAAATGGGTGAATATTCAATCATTGTACAGGATGGCACTCTTATCTGTACCCCGATATTTGTCGGTTTACCAATCAGAGTATGAGGAGGCATTTTGACAATTTTTTTCTCTGGTAAACGCATTATTTTACTATTTTTCCTAGACGCCCTGTTTAGACTTCCCCTGTCAGCATGGTGGTACTTGTATTCCCAACTATTTCGAGGACACGTTCAAATGCAAGTGCCAGTCTAGCTTAAAATAGGAGCATTGCGCGAAAGGTATGTTTAAAAATTGTTTGAATGGTATTTTTGAACAGATTTAAAAAAGAAAAGGTCCAAAGACCACCTATACCTTAAGAACTGGTTTCAATGTGAACACTGGGAATCGGGTAGCTGTCGCTAATTTGTTCTTATTTTCCTAGTAAAACCTCTTTATTGGACTATTGATGGATGGATAGATGGATGGATAAATGAATGGATGGACGGATGGATGGATGAATAGATGGATGGATGAATAGATGGATGGATGGATACATAGTTGAATGGATGGGTAAATGGATGGATGGATAGACGGTTGGTTTGTATTGGTTGGTTGGCTGATTGATTGATTGAATAATAGGTTGGAAGGATGGTTGGTTTATTGGTTAATTTGTTGGTGGGTTTGGTTGGATAGAAAGACGTGCAAATACATGACGTGCCGTGTTATGTGAAAATGTGAAGGTTACGCCAACGTTCTATTTTATGACTCTAATGGTGGATATTGAGCCATACTATATTTTTGTAATCTTTGGGCTCTTCCTAATTTTATATATATATATATATACTTGATCTTTACAGTAATGCTTTTCGAGTCGGCGATATTCAAACACATCAAAAGCTATCCCCTATTTAACCAAACGAAAGACTATTTATCGATTGCACAACCTCGTCCTTGGGCAAGGTGTTGGTGGGCAGCATATGATGGATGGGACGTACAGAAGACCTTTCACCCCCTATGTGATGGGAAAGGACCAACTGTTACACTGATAAGAAAAGATGACTATATCTATGGAGGATATGCTGACAAGTCCTGGCAATCACCTTCATCAAGTAAGTGTACGTGTTATATTTATTATTCCATTATAGAAGTGGTTGAAAGTGTGTGTTTTTAATGATTTAAATAAAAAAATAACAATAAAAAACACACTAGGCATCTTCGTGACTAAAACTGTTCTCAGTTCATTTAGTCATTGATTAATTGAACCTGATGATAGGGTCAAGATGACACCAAGACGTTTTCCAACTTTATTTTCCCTTATTTTTCTTGTTAAATGCTTGAAAAAATCTCAAAGTCAAATTAAAAACACAACGCAAAAGAACAAAACGTAACAAAGAAAACTGAAAAAAAAACTTTTGATAAACTTTTCTAGGGACTGCTGTTGCTTCGACAGAAGCTTTCCTGTTTTCTCTGACAAATATCAACGGATACAATCCAATCAAGCTCAATGTTTCAGATACCCAGAATGCATTGTATCATGACACCAACTTTGGTCCAATATTTGGTTCGGGTTTTGATGTGTGTATCGGCAACAATGCAAAAACGACAGCATCTTCTTACAGTAGGTCAAAAGCTTACTCTCATCCTCCTAACTATTGTAATTCAACAGCACTGTATTGCGATTTTTTTACTGGTGTCTCTTCCCCGCATACTTTAAGTGATGTTGAAGTATTTTATAAGAAAAAATAATGTTCTAGCTTAAAATAAAGCGTTTATCTTTGAGAAGAGGAAAGGAGAGGAACAGCACAGCACAGCACAGCACAGCACAGCACAGCACAGCACAGCACAGCACAGCACAGCACAGCACAGCACAGCACAGCACAGCACAGCACAGCACAGCACAGCACAGCACAGCACAGCACAGCACAGCACAGCACAGCACAGCACAGCACAGCACAGCACAGCACAGCACAGCACAGCACAGCACAGCACAGCACAGCACAGCACAGCACAGCACAGCACAGACAGCACAGCACAGACAGCACAGCACAGACAGCACAGCACAGCTGTGTAAACGCAACCCGGCAACCAATTCACAGAGGCAAGCGAAGCTCAGTTGTTAAGCGCACACCCTTTAAAGCTAGAGTTCCTCGGTTCGAACTTTCAAATCTTCACGTCTGTTTCGACTTTACTTTGTTTTGTATAGCTGTTGCTTTAAACGCCAGTAATAGGGAACACTCAAGTTAAGTGCGCACCTTTATACATGAGCGCCTTGCTCAGGAGAATTGGAAAAAAAACTTCCCGCGATTTCGAAGTAAACTATTTAGGCACTTTTAGATTGATGTTTTAACGTTTGAAACTGTGAGACTTTTTAGATAATCGTTCGCACTTTCACTGCGTAGAAAGAGAGAACGGTTTGTGACCCCTAAAATCGCCATAAAATAGCCTGGCGTGTAAAGGTGCGATTTGAAGTTCCAATAAAATCGCCGTTAATTGAAATCGCCGCTCAAGTGTAAACGGGCTAGTGTTAACAAGCCATAACTGCAATCATCTAACCGCGGTTTACGGTGAGCAAAAAAATTTGGCAATTTAAAACTCTTTTCCCTACCTTTTAGTTGGACAGCACTGAACCCTATATGGGCGCGACGCTTTCTAGTCTTTCTAACGGGCATTGGAAATATATTCCTGCTAAGTATTTATTAACGTGTTGTTTCTATGTAACAGTAAATTAAATAGATAACAAAGAAATCAATAGACGCATCAAGAGTTCCACGCTGCTTAATGCGCATGCTCAGGGGATTAAAAAGTGGGATGATATTTTGTATAATATGCAATTTTTCGGTATATTTGTTTCAGAATTCGCTTAACGGTACACGATCTTGAATATTTAGTGAAAATTGTACTTGGCAAGAAAGATACAACTAAAATATAGCATATTTTACAAATTTTATCCCACTTTTTAATCCCGAGCATGCGCTTAGAGCAGTAGCGCGGAACTCTTGATGAGTGTATAGTAGTATACTTATACTGAGGTATATATATAAGTGGCACAAAAAACGACATGTATAATTATGAATGTAATGTTGCTATCCCCTCTGAGTGAATGTGTTGAGTTATACTTCCCAGCTGCAAAGGAATTAAATATTATCTTACATGTGCAATAGTATATCTGGTTATTGTTTAAGACGTACTGTTGTCTCACTCACTTTTAGACATCAATCTGTCTCCAAAGCTCTTTTCTAGTACCTATGATCATGATGATTTGCTGATCTGCTGTACAAAAAAAAGTTGCGCAAAAAACGTTGCACCTGTGCATCGACTCTTTCGGCTGATTTTAAAATACATATTTATCTGTGCTTTTGTTTATACCGTATTCAAAGTTGAGCTATGGCCGACAAAAAGAATGTCTAACCTAAAACAACAGAGGGAAAGTGACTTGCTGCCATCAGCAAGGTTATTGAACTCTGACTTACCTAGAATTGCCGGCATTTCTGTTTCATTCTTGGTTTTATTATTTGGTTGTAAACCTATTATTTAAAAACAAATAAATAAATAAATTTGTCAATACGTGAAGTCATGTTGGACAAAGCATCCTAGGACGAAATTAAACTTGGGTTGACAGAAACGTTTGTACAATTAATGCTTTTTAGTAATAACATAAGTATATAGGCTTTTATCATTATTAATGCATGAAATCCTTAGCCTCACGTCCATACAGCTATGACCACATTTAATGTATTCGTATACTTCTATGCACTGGATTGTGTACGTTAAACCAACTTTGGCCGACTTCATTTCGATGCAAAGCTGGCTGGCTGTACCAAATTAGGAGTGCAAAAGATCCTTTTGCAGTAAAAAGCCAGTGCATAGAAGTATGCGAATCATTAAATGTGACACCAGAGCTGCATGAACGGGAGGCTAAGCATTCCATGCATAAATATTTAGAAAGAATTAAAGTTACGAGCAACCAAGCAAAGCGATAAAGCCATCTAGGGGAGTCTTTGTGGGAGGGGGGGGGGGGGGGGGGAGGGGAGTGTCGTTCCCTTCTTTTGTATAGACCGGTGCCTTTTTGCTCAGAGTCAGTTAGGCTACTGTGCATGAATTAAAGAAATAAAATCTCTAAATTAATAAATTAATAAATCAATAAATGGTAATATCAACCTTGCGTGTCGTTTTGCTTTTTATCAGTTCCCTCGACTGGAATTCGATCCTTTTCCATTTGTTCAGGCTTGTTTTTGACCTCCAATCTGACAGTGTATGTCTCAAATCCAGATGAATCTCGGATGCCAGCAACATACTCCCTGGCATCATCAAATGTAACATTCTTCAGAGAAAACCAAGCATGTCCCAGTGTAAGGTTACCAACAAAGTCAACTCGATTTTTGTATCTGGGGTCCATGTTAGAGTTATAGTTCACTTCTAGATTGTATTTGTGGATATTCATCAATTGTTCGTCTTCTTCAGATTTTTTACTCCGCTTTAGTCCAAACATTGCAGAAAACATTTCTGTTCCATCCTGTGTTGACCACTTGAATACGACATCTTGTCCAAGATTGTGAGTAACTAGGATTTTTGGTCCAATTATTTTGCACTTGACTTAACAATGAAAAGTAAAAAAAATTCAAAATGCTTAGAAGTTAAGAAAAAAAATTAATCAATCATTTTCCAATGACCTAATCAGTCAGGAAGTTATTCTTTAAGAGAGTCATTATATGTTAGCCCATGAAGGAATTAATGTTTAAGGATAAAGGAAAGGCAGAATGAAGGATAAGGACATGGATGAATAAAGGAAAATAGAAAGAAAAAATAAACTAATTGTATAAATGAATAAATTAACGTTAACTAACTAACTAGTCAAGAAAGCAGGGGGAAAAGGGGAAGAAAGGAAGGAAGGAAGGAGCAAATAATGATTAAACATTGAACAAAGTGGATGAAGAAATGGGTGGATGTTGGATGGATGAATGGATGGGTGGATGGATGGATGGATGGATGGATGGGTGGATGGGTGGATGGGTGGATGGGTGGATGGGTGGATGGGTGGATGGATGGATGGATGGATGGGTGGATGGATGGATGGATGGATGGATGGATGGATGGATGGATGGATGGATGAATCGACGGTTGGTTTGCATTGGTTGGTTGGCTTATTGATTGATTGAATGATTGATTGATTGATTGATTGATAGATTGGAAGGATGGTTGGTTGATTGGTTAATTTGTTGGTGGGTTTGGTTGGATAGAAAGACGTGCAAATACATGTGCAAGGCATTATTTTTACTTCCCAATTATGCCGTGCCGTGTCATGTGAAAATGTGAAGGTTATGCCAACGTTCTATTTTATTACTCTCTCGGTGGATATTGAGCCATACTTTATTTTGCAACAATACAAATATAGTCTCTCAGTGCATTTGTATCTTAAAATATACGAATGTACTTCATTTAAATGAAGCATATTTCTTTTTACTAGATGTTGATGAATGCACAACCTTATCCAATCCTTGCAACGATAATGCAACTTGTATTAATATGTTGGGTTCCTACAGCTGCACATGTAATCAAGGTTTTACTGGTGATGGTCAGACGTGCAATATTGTGGGGTCATCAGAACCAGGTAATTATATAATAATATGATGGGTATAACATGATCTGCGAGCATATGGTGGTAAAGGGTTGTTCTTCGGTGTAAGACGAAAATACAATCTGGTGAGAATATTTTTTTCTTTCTATTTTTCTTTCTTTCTTTCTTTCTTCCTTAGTTTCGTATTCTTGTTTTTGTATTGTTTGAGTTATTTTTGTTTCATATTGCTGTGAGTTATTTATTTGTTTGTTTGCGTTTAAAGTTGAGGTAGTTTTCTATATAATACACAGGCGAATTGGGAAAAAAAAACCCTATAATGTAATTCTTTTGCGGATTTTTGGCTTACTATTACCATATGCTTTACAAACCTAGCACGAGTTTACCATCGTTTTCACATCGATTTCCCTAAAAATTCCTTATCAAAAAGAAGAATTCATTTTTGGTAATCTTTGGGCTCTTCCTAATTTTTTTTAATTTTTTTTAATTTTTTTATATATATATTCTTGATCTTTACAGTAATGCTTTTCGAGTCGGCGATATTCAAACACATCAAAAGCTATCCCCTATTTAACCAAACGAAAGACTATTTATCGATTGTACAACCTCATGCTTGGGCAAGGTGTTGGTGGGCAGCATATGATGGGTGGGACGTAGAAAATACCTTTCACCCCCTATGTGATGGGAAAGGACCAACACTTACACTGATACGAAAAGATGACTATATCTATGGAGGATATGCTGACAAGTCTTGGCAATCACCTTCATCAAGTAAGTGTACATGTGTTGTATTTATTATTCTATTATAGAAGTGGTTGGAAGTGTGTGTTTTTAATGATTTAAATAAAAAAATAACAACAAAAAAACACACTAGGCATCTTCGTGACTAAAACTGTTCTCAGTTCATTTAGTCATTGATTCATTGAACCTGATGATAGGGTCAAGATGACACCAAGATGTTTTCCAACTTTATTTTCCCTTATTTTTCTTGTTAAATGCTTGAAAAAATATATATTTCTCTTTTAGAAAAAAAGTTAAATTAAAAGCACAACGCAAAAGAACAAAACGAAAAATAACTTTTGATTAACTTTTCTAGGGACTGCTGTTGCTTCGACAGAAGCTTTCCTGTTTTCTCTGACAAATATCAACGGATACAATCCAATCAAGCTCAATGTTTCAGATACCCAGAATGCATTGTATCATGACTCCAACTTTGGTCCAATATTTGGTTCGGGTTTTGATGTGTGTATCGGCAACAATGCAACAACGACAGCATCTTCTTACAGTAGGTCAAAAGCTTACTCTCATCCTCCTAATTATTGTAATTCAACAGCACTGTATTGCGATTTTTTTACTGGTGTTTCTTCCCCGCATACTTTAAGTGATGTTGAAGTGTTTTATAAGGAAAAATAATGTTCTAGCTTGAAAAAAAAAGCGTTTATCTTTGAGAAGAGGAAAGGAGAGGAACAGCACAGCACAGCACAGCACAGCACAGCACAGCACAGCACAGCACAGCACAGCACAGCACAGCACAGCACAGCACAGCACAGCACAGCACAGCACAGCACAGCACAGCACAGCACAGCACAGCACAGCACAGCACAGCACAGCACAGCACAGCACAGCACAGCACAGCACAGCACAGCACAGCACAGCACAGCACAGCACAGCACAGCACAGCACAGCACAGCACAGACAGCACAGCACAGCACAGCACAGCACAGCTAGTTGGTTTTTACATACAATAAGGCTGTGCAATTTAAGCTTGTAAACGCAACCCGGCAACCAATTCACAGGGGCAAGCGACGCTCAGTTGTTAAGTGCACACCCTTAAAGCTAAAGAGTTCCTCGGTTCGAACTTTCAAATCTTCACGTCTGTTTCGACTTTACTTTGTTCTGTATAGATGTTGCTTTAAACGCCAGTAATAGGGAACACTCAAGTTAAGTGCGCACCTTCATACATGAGCGCTTTGCTCAAGAGAATTGGAAAAAAAACTTCCCGCGATTTCGAAGTAAACTATTTAGACACCTTTAGATTGATGTTTTAACGTTTGAAACTGTGAGACTTTTTTAGGTAATCGTTCGCACTTTCACCGCGAAGAAAGAGAGAACGGTTTGTAGCCACCTCTAAAATCGCCATAAAATAGCCTGGCGTGTAAAGGTGCGATTTAGCGTTCCAATAAAATCGCAGTTAATTGAAATCGCCGCTCAAGGGTAAACGGGCTGGTGTTAACAAGCCATAACTGCAAGCATCTAACCGCGGTTTACGGTGAGCAAAAAAATTCGGCAATCTAAAACTCTCTATTCAAACTTTATCTTTTCCCTACCTTTTAGTTGGACAGCATTGAACCCTATATGGGTGCGACGCTTTCGAGTCTTTCTAACGGGCATTGGAAATATATTCCTGCTACGTATTTATTAACGTGTTGTTTCTATGTAACAGTAAATTAAATAGATAACAAAGAAATCAATAGACGCATCAAGAGTTCCGCGCTGCTGCTTAATGCGCATGCTCAGGGGATTAAAAAGTGGGATGATATTTTGTATAATATGCAATTTTTCGGTATATTTGATTCAGAATTCGCTTAACGGTACACGATCTTGAATATTTAGTGAAAATTTTACAAATTTTAATCCACTTTTTAATCCCCTGAGCATGCGCTTAGAGCAGTAGCGCGGAACTCTTGATGTGTGTATAGTAGTATACTTATACTGAGGTATATATATAAGTGGCACAAAAAACGACATGTATAATTATGAGTGTAATGTTGCTATCCCCTCTGAGTGAATGTGTTGAGTTATACTTCCCAGCTGCAAAGGAATTAGATATAATCTTACATGTGCAATAGTATATCTGGTTATTGTTTAAGACGTACTGTTGTCTCACCCACTTTTAGACATCAATCTGTCTCCAAAGCTCTTTTCTAGTACCTATGATCATGATGATTTGCTGATCTGCTGTACTAAAAAAAGTTGCGCAAAAAACGTTGCACCTGCATTGACTCTTTCGGCTGATTTTAAAATACATATTTATCTGTGCTTTTGTTTATACCGTATTCAAAGTTTAGCCATGGCCGACAAAAAGAATGTCTAACCTAAAACAACTGAGGGAAAGTGACTTGCTGCCATCAGCAAGGTTATTTAACTCTGACTTACCTAGAATTGCCGGCATTTCTGTTTCATTCTTGGTTTTATTATTTGGTTGTAAACCTATTATTTAAAAATAAATAAATAAATAAATTTGTCAATACGTGAAGTCATGTTGGACAAAGCATCCTAGGACGAAATTAAACTTGGGTTGACAGAAACGTTTGTACAATTAATGCTTTTTAGTAATAACATAAGTATATAGGCTTTTATCATTATTAATGCATGAAATCCTTAGCCTCACGTCCATACAGCTATGACCACATTTAATGTATTCGTATACTTCTATGCACGGGATTGTGTACGTTAAACCAACTTTGACCGACTTCATTTCGATGCAAAGCTGGCTGGCTGTACCAAATTAGGAGTGCAAAAGATCCTTTTGCAGTAAAAAGCCAGTGCATAGAAGTATGCGAATCATTAAGAGAGGATGTCAGTAAGGCTCAAACATGTCGTGGCAAGTCTCAAAAAATCGATTTTGCTCAAACTTTCAGGGTTGATAGCCTATTATGTCCCAATCATCGTGGTGTATTTAGTTTGCGAAAATATTATTTTGTTCTTGAGAAATAAGGATTTTAGTCGGAACGGGTAATTATGCTAATTTATAGAGCCTCAAATTGACCAACTTCAGTGACTTCATGTAGCGAAACTATCTAATCTATGGTATTGATAATATCATATTCCTTTTGCCTATCATCTATACTTCATTCACTGTCATTATGAAAGATTTCTTTACAATGTGGAATTTATCGCGAATTTTCTCATCAGCCCTACTTTTTCTTACTGTAAAAGTAGCTTCAAAACAAGTGGCATTTTTACTATGGCCGAAACATTAGAATCAATTGATATTTAGGGTATTAATAGAAGAGGAGTTGATCTTCATTTGTGCCAAAAATTAGCTTGGGTAAATTCGTTTTCGATTTTCTACAAGCGGCCGAAGTTACCAAAATATGCCGTTTCTTCCGTCCCCGGCTTAGCTTTTGAAATAACCAAGAAAGACAGGTCTGTCAACACTAAGTCAAACACTTGTACTTTCAACAATGTTTTATTTTAAACATAATTATAAGTTTCTAACCTTGTCGATGCAGACTTTTTTTAAAAGAATTAAAGTCCTTTTTGAGGTATTCTAAACGAAGAACCGTGATGTTTTGGCATATCCATGTTATCTGTGTCAACAATGGCTTTCAAAACAACGACTGAATACGTCTGCAATGCCGCACAGTTTCAGCCTCTTATACTTAGCGACTGCCTATACTTCCCAAATTAACTGATACATTGATAATGGGCTAAAGATCCCACTTGATTTCTAAAGTTAATCAGTGAAATCTTATCGACACCGTTGAGAAATAAAAAGAACTGAATTTATGAAATACTCTGTCCTTCGCCGACGAGACACCAATAATGATATGCATATTGAATTACGTAGCATTTGATTGACGGGCTGTAATCAGAAGTCGCGCGTTTTCTATCGATCTGGCACTGCTGTAAGTAGAAGTGCACTTTCTGCGACCATATGAAGTAAAAACTTTTCGATTCGAAGGTTGTGATTAGTTCAGGTTTGGTAGCCCACAGAAATTAAAATCTTGCATATAATCATTTACTTTCAATATGAACTTAACTCGATTATTTGGATTTACGCAAAGCTTACAACTCTTTAATTTGTAAAGCAGATTTTTGCAAAGGATATATTATTGTTAGACAGCTAGCCATATAAACGTATGGCTTGACACACATCGGTAAGCTTTTGGTAAAATTTCGCCTATAAATCTTCTCGATCTACTATATGTAACGTATGTAACGCAAATATTCCAGTTATAAGACCCCTCCCGGGTTTACTTAAGCTTACCCCTAGTATCTCACGTTCTTGTTCCCGATAACACAAAAACTGATTGATTCCAGTCTATTCCAAAAGCTACTTTTTACTTGAATGAAAGCCATCAAAAAGACCGTGAGAATAACTCGTATAAGCACAGATCCTGGGTCCTCGCTACGCCTCTGGAGTTGTCACCCTTGGGAAATCGTTGTTTCTTTATTTTATTTTCTCACCCTATAATGAATATCATATGGTAAATGTATACCGAAAAAAAATTGTCTGAAAATCTAGATTTATCTCGGATATAAACTTTTATAAAGAGCCAATTTCGCGGGCTTTATAACACCTCAGTTTTGCAGTTAAGTTGGAGTATCGGAATTACCCAGAATCCCTTTCGCTATTGTTTCATTAAAATGAGGCATTGAGGCATATTTCTGATGAGAAAAGAGTTTTTCATATGACTGTGAGAATCTCGTGGCATAAACGCGGCCGTGACACGTGGTTTGCATTTACTATTTGGTATTCGATCGCGAGACGTTCAATAACTTTTTGGGTCAAAGATTTAAAATTATGCTTAATTCGTATAGTCTGGCATCCAATTTAATTCTCGAAACACGGCACGGAGATGGCACGAACACGGCGCGGATACAGTCAAGTCAGTATCACGACGCTGTCTAGGTACGCCAGACCAGCAAGGAACTTTTCACAGTCATAGAAATCTCTCCAGGTGTTGTCAACGATTTTAAAACAGTCACGATTTTATACAGCTACAGCTGTTTACCACACTGACGATGAGATCAATGTACGGCTTTTTCCGCTTTGCTTGAATACCAGACGTGTCCAAGTTACATGAAGCACAGATCTCTTCGAGCATGGATATTGAAAACTGAGATAATCGCGATTGGGACGTAAGTTCACAGATGTTGAAAGTGTCATATGTGATGGGATGCTGAAGTGCCAGAACACTCAATACCTCATCTTGAGGCTTCGTTGGCATCCTTTTCAGCCTCTCCGTCTTCATCAATGTCAATTTCATCTGGAATGACTTGCTTTGCTTAAATCGACGCCACAATTTCCACCAGCAAATGCTTTAAACGAACAATAAGTTTCCATGTTTTAAGTTGGAGTATCTAGTCCTGAAGAAACACCGCAGGTAAAGGCGCGACTTCTGATTACAGCCCGTCAATCAAATGCTACGTAATTCAATATGCATATCATTATTGGTGTCTCGTCGGCGAAGGACAGAGTATTTCATAAATTCAGTTCTTTTTATTTCTCAACGGTGTCGATTAGATTTCACTGATTAACTTTAGAAATCAAGTGGGATCTTTAGCCCATTATCAATGTATCAGTTAATTTGGGAAGTATAGGCAGTCGCTAAGTATAAGAGGCTGAAACTGTGCGGCATTGCAGACGTATTCAGTCGTTGTTTTGAAAGCCATTGTTGACACAGATAACATGGATATGCCAAAACATCACGGTTCTTCGTTTAGAATACCTCAAAAAGGACTTTAATTCTTTTAAAAAAAGTCTGCATCGACAAGGTTAGAAACTTATAATTATGTTTAAAATAAAACATTGTTGAAAGTACAAGTGTTTGACTTAGTGTTGACAGACCTGTCTTTCTTGGTTATTTCAAAAGCTAAGCCGGGGACGGAAGAAACGGCATATTTTGGTAACTTCGGCCGCTTGTAGAAAATCGAAAACGAATTTACCCAAGCTAATTTTTGGCACAAATGAAGATCAACTCCTCTTCTATTAATACCCTAAATATCAATTGATTCTAATGTTTCGGCCATAGTAAAAATGCCACTTGTTTTGAAGCTACTTTTACAGTAAGAAAAAGTAGGGCTGATGAGAAAATTCGCGATAAATTCCACATTGTAAAGAAATCTTTCATAATGACAGTGAATGAAGTATAGATGATAGGCAAAAGGAATATGATATTATCAATACCATAGATTAGATAGTTTCGCTACATGAAGTCACTGAAGTTGGTCAATTTGAGGCTCTATAAATTAGCATAATTACCCGTTCCGACTAAAATCCTTATTTCTCAAGAACAAAATAATATTTTCGCAAACTAAATACACCACGATGATTGGGACATAATAGGCTATCAACCCTGAAAGTTTGAGCAAAATCGATTTTTTGAGACTTGCCACGAATTTTCAAATTTGTTTGGTTTTTGCTGACATGTGCTCTTAAATGTGACACCAGAGCTGCATGAACGGGAGGCTAAGCATTCCATGCATAAATATTTAGAAAGACTTAAAGGTACGAGCAACCAAGCAAAGCGATAAAGCCATCTATAGGGGAGTCTTTGTGGGAGGGGGTGGGGGGGGGAGTGTCGTTCCCTTCTTTTGTATAGACCGGTGCCTTTTTGCTCAGAGTCAGTTAGGCTACTGTGCATGAATTAAAGAAATAAAATCTCTAAATTAATAAATTAATAAACTAATAAATCAATAAATGGTAATATCAACCTTGCGTGTCGTTTTGCTTTTTATCAGTTCCTTCGACTGGAATTCGATCCTTTTCCTTTTGTTCAGGCTTGTTTTTGACATCCAATCTGACAGTGTATGTCTCAAATCCAGATGAATCTCGGATGCCAGCAAAATACTCCCTGGCATCATCAAATGTAACATTCCTCAGAGAAAACCAAGCATGTCCCAGTGTAAGGTTACCAACAAAGTCAACTCGATTTTTGTATCTGGGGTCCATGTTAGAGTTATAGTACACTTCTTGATTGTATTTGTTGATATTCACCACTTGTACGTCTTCCTCAGATTTTTTACTCCGCTTTAGTCCAAAAATTGCAGAAAACATTTCTGTTCCGTCATGTGTTGACCACTTGAATACGACATCTTGTCCAAGATTGTGAGTAACTGGGATTTTTGGTCCAATTATTTTGCACTTGACTGAACAATGAAAAGTAAAAAAAAATTCAAAAAGCTTAGCAGTTAAGAAAAAAAATCAATCAATCAATTTCATTTTCCAATGACCTAATCAGTCAGGAAGTTGTTCTTTAAGAGAGTCATTATATGTTAGCCCATGAAGGAATTAATGTTTAAGGATAGAGGGAAGGAAGAATGAAGGATAAGGACATGGATGAATAAAGGGAAATAGAAAAATAAAACTAATTGTATAGATTAATAATTTGACTAACTAACTAACTAATCAAGAAAGCAGGGGGGAAAGGGGAAGAAAGCTAGGAGGGGATAAAGGAATGCATGAAGGATAAAGGAAGGAAGGAAGGAATGAGCAAATAATGATTAAACATTGAACAAAGTGGATGAAGAAATGGGTGGATGTTGGATGGATGAATGGATGGGTGGAGGAGTGAATAAATGGATGGATGGATTGATGAGTAAATAAATGGATGGATGGATGGATTGATGAGTGAATAAAATGAATGGATAGATGGATGGATGGATTTCGAATTATTTAATTCATTATTATTTGTCAATAGTTATTTTGAATAATCTGTTCACTTTTCTATATAATATGTTGTTATTGTGTTCTACTCAATTCTTTGTTTATAGCCTGTGATTTTACTTGGCCCCTAAACATATATATGTAACAAGCACAATGTAAAGTTCTAGAAAATAATTCGTGTTGTTTTATTCTTTCACTTACTTTGACTGTATACTACAAGTAACACAAACACTCTTACTGATATCATATGATCATGGATTTTCAGGTAAGGTTTTCAATTCTTACACATATATATGGCCATGGCCTTTGAAGGTAAGGGTTTAGCATGTATTTTTGAAGCATGTATTTTTGCAACTGAAATAAATATAAATTATATTGAGTTTCCTTCTTTAGTTTCGCAAAGCAAAATGAATAGTTATAACAGGACTGTGTGTTGCAGGACAGATTTTAAGGATTAACTCTATCAAATATACAGAATTCGTATAGATCTATTAGTATTTTGTATCAGGAACAGATTACTAATTAGCTGAGCTGTATGGAGTTTACAGTATTCTCATGTGTGCGATTTGTAATATGTACAATATGAGTGGCCGTGTTGTATCAGATATACAAACACGAGCCGAAGGCGTTTATTACTTATGAAACGTCTAGGTGTATACATTCATGTTCTACTAGAATTTTAAAGGTAAAATTGAATTTGGCTGAGAAAATTGAAGTTAAAGTGTATGCAAATCAGAACGATTTTGTATCAGATATACAGCCTCCTCCACGGACAATGATTTGTACTGAGTTTTCCTCATTCATGCATTTTATATTATTATATATCCTAGTCAAACTCGTTTTCTTATTGGTCGAGAGTACATCACGTGGAGGGAAATAAATCTCAATAACTCCCGCGCGGGTAATAAATGCACGTGATCAAAGCGTGAGAGGGGAATAAATCCACGTGATCAGGTCAAAGTCCATCGAAAGTTCGTGTTTTGTGAATAAAAAATGTTCAAAATGGAGAGAAAATTGTTCTTCGTTTGGCTAGAGTATATAATAAAACACTTAATGACTGATCCCTCGGGAAATCAGTTAGTTTCGTTTCCCTCGAATCTCAATGTTTCCCTCGGCCGGAGCCTCGGGAAACATTGAGATTCTCGGAAAACAAAACTATCTGTTTCCCTCGGGACCAGTCATTAGGTGCTATTAAAATATCGAATACAAAATTGCCTGTTAGATTGTATATATTACTTAAAAGAATCGTTTGGCATTCATTGCCTCAAATAGTTCCATTCCCCTTTAGGTACTGTAGTAAACAAACCAAATAAAACTTCTAAATATGAATTATAAAGCTAGGAAGTGAGTGTTATAATATCAAGGTCTCACTATTAATACAGCTGAAAATTGATCGCTTTAGATTGAAATTATTCAGCCTAATCACAAGAATTATCGATAATTTATGTAAATGTGACTATTTATTGTACTTACCTGAATGTTTAATGACTATAATGTTGATAATTATAAAAGTTATAAAAGTTTTCGAGAAGCAATCCAAGAAGTCCATTGTTTACTGAGTCAGTTCACGTATAAGCCCACCGGCAGGCCCACAGGTAGCCCAAGCGTAGAATTAGTGGGTTGTGACGTCATTACCTTCAGTGAGTGAATTATATCTTCAAATTTCATATAGTTTGAAAATATGCTTTCAGAAAGAGTTAAATTATTAAATGCTTTTGAATAAAGTCTCTACAAATGTTGTTTGGTAGTTGACGGACTCTTTGGTGATGAAACATTAGCATGAAATTTTGTTTTTGAGGTGTTTTGAGCGGTTTGAAAATTTGCTTCGCTCTACCTATGTATATATTGTGGGAAGGTAATAGTAATAACTTTAATCCTTTACATACCAAAATGATAAAATGGATACAAACATTGAATAAGATTATCAAGCTATGAAACAGCGCCTCCAAATTTTTATATCGACCCTTACTTTCATTTACATATCTCCACAACAACAAACGAATCGGAAAATTTAGCCATAGAAATCAATTATGCAATAAATTTCCTTTAATTTGAAGCTTTAGAGATTTATTTCTTGTCCACACGATTCCGAGAAATATTTTTTTGAAATTCAAAAAGCAAGCCGTGGATATGCGCGAAAATTCAATACAGCCAAAAATAAAGAAAAATATTCGGCGGAAAATACAAAACATACACGTAGTAGGGAGGGGACAGGCCAAATGTTACCGGAAATAGGACCGGACTTTCGATCGCATTACGCATCAATGTGGACCTTGACCTATTTATTATGATGATTTATCATTTATATAGCGCCCTTTCTATATGGATATAATCAAAGGCGCTTTACAATCATGAGAGGTGGTTAGCATAAGGTGTAGACACTGAGGGTGGTCACTGCCAGGGTTTCTTTACGTCCTCAGTGGTTCTTTTACGTCCCTCCGATATTGGTTAGTGATGAAGTGTGGAGAGACGGGACCGCCATTTAAAGTGGTCATCCGAGCCACTTGAAAGTCTAACCGTTTACAGATGTAATTACAAAGGCAGCACTTTCTCCTCAGTTATTTTAAGACCCTGAGTGTTGGTCCGGCCGGGACTCGAACCACGACCTCCCGCACGAAAGTCCGGTGCTCAACCAACTGAGCCAACCGGGCGGCGGTTGAAAAAAAAAAAAAAAAAAAAAAAGGTTTATAAAAAAATATAAATTGCTAACAAAATGTATCGAGTTTATAAACTTTGAAAAGGAGACCTGAGACTGTAATCCGGGTAATTTATCTTATTCGGAAATCTTGTATTGAATATTTCGAAGAATGCTCCTAACAATTATAACTAAAATAACTATATACCCGTACGCATCAAACTGTTTGTGTACTTCCTAACTGTGAGCACAATTGACAAGGATGTCATCGTTTTGCCGTAAAATACTAGGATGTAGTAATTTTATAATTTTGCCTTTCATTGACATGCCTTAATTAAAGTAGCTTGCAAGGGCTTGAGATGAATTGATGTCAAGACAGCTTGCATGAAAAAACTGGCCACAACCATCGCATCCAATCCAGTCTTCATCATCGTCATTTCTGCAAACTTTGCAAGCAGCAGCATTACTCCTGTTGTTCAAGAACAAATTACAACAAAGAAAGGCATAAATATAAAGGAATGCACTGCAATGTTGTTTACACGCAACATTTTCCCCGCGAATTTAAAAAAAAAAAAAGTTCGCCTACACTGTAAATTCGATCGAGCTGATTCAGACCCAAAAATTGGGCCGAAACGGTGAGTAAAATATGGCACATATTTTGGGGCTGATTTGGCCCTATTTCTAGAGGGCTGAATTGACTCCAGGCTTAAGGGCTGAATTGACCCTCATAGGAGGAGCTAAAACGACCCTGCACACATCTGTTTTGGATAATCCGATCGAGCTGATTCAGCCCCAAATGTGGGGCCGAAACGGTGAGTAAAATATGGCACATATTTTGGGGCTGATTTGGCTTTTTTCTACAGGGCTGAATTAGACCCAGTCTTAAGAGCTGAATTGACCCTCAGAGGAGGTGCCAAAACGAACCGATGCAAATCTGTTTTGGATAATGGAGGTGCTGATTTGGAATTTGTAGGGGCTGAATTAAATTTTCGTAGAGCTGAAACGTTACAAAAAATAGTGTTGTTTTGGCTATGACAGGTTCATAAGAGTCTTTTAAAAGCTGCTTCAGTCCAAATGGAACCAATTTGCAACACAAGTTCTGGTTTTGCCATTCTGTGTAAAAGTAAACTGCTTTGGTTAGATGTTGACAACATGATGCAACAATATCGTAGCCCATCTATTGTAGATTATATATGTAATTAAGAATGATGACACCATTCATTATATTTTTTGAAAATTTAATCTCATAAAATCACAATATCAAACATTAGCGTAAGAGGTAACACACATACAATTTATGGAAAAAATACAATATACAAGTGCACAACTATCCGTATAGTGATTTTCAGGAAGCTCTCAAATAATTTCTGCATTCAAAATTGCATTAAATAATGAAAGAGTTTAAAGATACTAAGGCCTACCCTCTTACTTATGAATCAAGGTCTACCCTCTTATCAATCATGTTTAGCTATAGTGTACATACAATGCAAAGGGCATTCAAATCATGCATTCTACAACCTGTGGCTTAACAAACTTTTTTTACTTCGCCAAAGTTGGTGTCCCTCTGGGAAAAAAATAGACATTTGCAGTCAATATTATTCCTTAAATAATGATGAATTACAATAATTGACTTATAAAATGATGTCCTCTTGGCTTTCCACATGCAGGTAATAGATAATCCTTCAATCAAATCACATCATACAAACTCTATATATTTATATATAGCTGGCCATGTAACTGAAACTATATACATTTTAGATTCTGTACAAGGTGTACAAATTCCATCATAAATAGCTGGATCAGTGTGTTAATATAATGTTTTGTACCTATCTTGGCTAGTTGTAGGAAAATTTAAATTTGATACTATGATGCAACTTTAGAAAAAAAATATTGTAACAAGTTCAAAGCAAAAAAAAACAACTAAATATTTAGCACTGCTGCCTAAAATGTAAATGTATATCAAGACTCAAGGTATCGCACTCAACATGCATTTACCTCAATCACAGATTAGAATCACACACACACACACATTAACATCTAAAATGTAACCAAGCAATGCATACTGGACATGAGATACCAAGACTCAAGGTCTCGCACTCAACATGCATTTACCTCAATCACAGATTAGAATCACACACACACACACACATTAACATCTAAAATGTAACCAAGCAATGCATACTGGACATGAGATACCAAGACTCAAGGTCTCGCACTCAACATGCATTTACCTGGATCACAGATTAGAATCACACACACACACACATTAACATCTAAAATGTAACCAAGCAATGCATACTGGACATGAGATACCAAGACTCAAGGTCTCGCACTCAACATGCATTTACCTCAATCACAGATTAGAACAACCACACACTTTAACGTCTAAAATGTAACCAAGCAATGCATACTGGACATGAGATACCAAGACTCAAGGTCTCGCACTCAACATGCATTTACCTCAATCACAGATTAGAACAACCACACACTTTAACATCTAAAATGTAACCAAGCAATGCATACTGGACATGAGATACCAAGACTCAAGGTCTCGCACTCAACATGCATTTACCTCAATCACAGATTAGAACAAACACACACATTACACTAACGACAACATCTAAAATGTGACCAAGCAATGCATACTGGACATGAGATACCAAGACTCAGGGTCTCGCACTCAACATGCATTTACCTCAATCACAGATTAGAACAAACACACACATTACACTAACAACAACATCTAAAATGTAACCAAGCAATGCATACTGGACATGAGATACCAAGACTCAAGGTCTCGCACTTAAGATGCAATCATAGCACCTGCACTAAGGTGCTATTAGTGTGGTGCAAAAGAGATGTAGTATTTCATTGTCAGTTATTGTTTACAAAGTGATATTCAACATAATTTTCGAATAATTTATAACTTTTGAGATAAAATACAAGACTAGTTTGTATAAATTTAGCCTCTAACAAAACACAGGAGAACTTTGTGGAACTAAAACAACAATTTTCCGTTGCTTCTTTGAGATTTAACAGTTTAGTATTTTAACCATTTTGCAACAAAGAAATAGGTAAGCTTATAACTGTTATAAATCTTCAATATTACATCTTACCTTTAATTTCTACCTTTCGGGGTCACATCCCAAGGCACATTAATGCTGCTGGATTTTCCCCCTTTTCTCCCTGCAGAAAGAATTAAATAACATAACTTTTACTAGCATTTAAACTTGTGAGTTCAGTTAGCAATATTTAGGCGCGCTTTTAAATTTAGTAAGCTTAAAGTAAATATAACTTTATGTAACCTCACTCAGTAAAGAAAAATTTCATTAAGGCAAAACAACTTCACTTACATTTACAGTTTCATGGCTTTGAGGTGTCCATTAAAGGGTAAATAAACTAGAACCAGAGGATTCTCGGGACTGCATGTCCTCTGGTGGAGAGTCGCTCGAGAGTGTATTGCTGGACATAGAAGGCTGAAACATAAAAACAAAAGATAAAAAGAAGGTTACAAAACATATATGCAATATAACAACACACAAAAGAATAATTTCAAAGCCTTAAAAACGATTAATTCAGCCGAATATTCCTTCAGGCCATGATCAACCCCTTCAACCGTCGTTCGAATTTGCGCCAAAACCAGAGCCCTTACACGCATGCTCAGTGATATGCTGAGTGGATAAGAGACTGGGAACTACCACAGGAAGCCCAAGCTTGGTTTAAAATATGTGTTAGAATAAATCGCATTTTTTCCCAAGATGTTTTAGGAAATTCGAGAGGGTTTTTGTTCATGGACCGAGATATAGCACAATTTAAGCCTTTTTAAGGAAAAGGTATAATATTTTCCTCACCAAGTCCACTGATACACTCTCATGACGTCCTCGCCATCCGGGCGATCAGCTTCTGAAAGAATTAGAAGTTCCGTACCAAATTAGTACAAAATTAGTACAAAATCAGTACAAAATCAGTACACTGAAGTCAAAAGGTCAAAACTCACCAATTCTTTCTGTTATCTTGGGTGTGAACAAAACAATTTTGCTTCTGAAGCAGAGAAATTTTTGCGGAACTCCATAATCCTTTATCGACTACAGTAATTCAACGAGAGGCGCGTGTTCAATTTTCCTTTGATTCGAAGATATGACGAATTTCACGAGCGCAATTCAATTCAATTCGTTTCCAACTCAGTCATTTCAGCTCTACCGTGAAGTGTCATTTTACCCCTATACAAGACTGAAATGGCCCTTTTGTATGTGGGGCTGAAACGGCCCACTGAGTCGAAACAGTCATGGCTGGAGTCGAAATGGACACGCCTTGAGCTATTCCAGTTTTTTAGGGGGTCATTTTGGAATTAACAGGGGTCATTTTGGATTTGGATGGGGCTGTTTTGGCCATGCATTTCAAAACGGCCCCACGGGGGCCAAATCAGCCCTATCGCTAAAAGGGCTGTTTTGGATTCTGGGGCTGAATCAGCTCGATCGAATTTACAGTGTAAAAGAAAACAATGGAATTAGGGTCTACTAAAGTGTACTAGTCTTATTATTTCACAGGTTTAGTGGTTTAACTCTAAATGAACCTAATGTATAGGTATCATTAAAAAAGTATGTTTTTTCTCCTTGAATAAAAAGGCGAAATGGTAAACATAGTTATTGCGCGTGCGCTGTTCATAGTTGCAAATCCTCTTCGGAATACAATGCCTAACCACAAAGAGCTTCCCCTTCAAGATCTTGTAGTATTAGACACTTTCGAAAGTAATATTTTTGTGTGATACTTTTATGGTATCCAATGGCATATTATAGTAAACACAACCCAAGAAACATCAGATCTCATACCACAGAATATTGATATTGAAGAAGTATCGAGAGACTCTGCACCCACCTTATTGGACGAGAGGAAACCAAAAGAGAACCCTGCAGAGCAGCACTTTCTATTAGGAACTCAGCATATTTATCAACAGTTAAACGACGGGGTGTCATTGTTGAGAGAGCACGAGTACCAGTCGCTGCAAATGGAGAAAGACGAATTAAGGCAGACATCTAACCTTTCTTCTGTGACTGTACAAAAACATACTACATCAAATGTTGATCACAAGCAGCAAGGATCGGAATATCAACCACTGCATCTGTATTCAAACATAGGAGAAAAGTAGTTATTTGAAAGTAATGTTGAATATTGTTATGGAGCTAGAGGTTTCGATACGAAAATAAAAGAACAGTTACAGAACAAAACAAACAAGAAAAAGAAAGAAACAAAAAAGGAAAAAAAGAATTCTTGATATCAAAACAAAAAAAGTGCAAAAGCAAGAAAACAATGACTTTAAATATCCAAAGCTAAACATGGAATAAGTCAATTCTTGTTCAACTTGTCTGTGTTTGAGAAACATTGCATTTAAATTTAGTCGTTTTTAGATTGTATTTAGAAAGTTTCGCACCAGTGTATTCCCTTTGCATGGTAACAGGATACTAAAATGAAAGCAATTAACACGTGAAATGAATAAAAAAAGTATATACATGTGAATAAATAATGGTCAAATAAACACAAAAGAAAACACTGGAATAAGGGTCTACTGATGTGAATTACTCTAATATGTATTTTGCCAGTTAATGATTTCACTCTATCTGGAGCTAATGTATACGGTATCATATGCATGCCAAAAAAAAAATCCGTGCCAAGATATGTTTTCCCACATTGAATGATAGCAAAAGCTTATTGGTGAAGTGATTATTGCGCCTGCACTATCCATAGTTACGAATCCTCTCCCGACTTCGATGTTTGACCACAAAGGGTTTCCCCTTCAAGATCTTGTAGTTTTAGATGCTTTCGAAAGGAATCCAAACGTGTTCTCTTCAAATAAACAATCAACATAAAAGCGCAATGAAACGGGTGTTAACACTTGGTTTTCTTCAATGGGTAATGATGCCTCGTAATAATGATATTCATCAAAGCAACACTGAGAATCAAGAATGAGAATAGCATTTAAGCCTTAATAATCAGTTGGAAAAATTATTGAGTACAATGACAATATCAAGAGGGGGAAAGTATTGGGGGGAAGGCACTCACTCTTAGGTTAGACAGAGAGAGAGAGAGAGAGAGAGAGAGAAACTTCTTGTTCTCCAATAATCACCCAAGTTCTAAGCTCCCCCCAGAATAGAAAATATATTTCGAATATTTTAAGGGGTGTTGAAAGTTCCATGATAACGAAAAACCGTTCATTACTACTGTTGTTTCGAGAAGAATCCCACACACATAAAACACAGAACCATGAAAGTGAAATACAGTACATATTTGAATATCATATCATTTTGATCCGTCAATGCTTTAATCTATTTGAACAATGGGGTTCACTGTAGACCTATTGATTTCAATGATGATAAAAATGTTACTTGGCAGGACTCAGGGTGAGAGATTTATTTACTTTCTAAAAGTTTTTTGAACAGGAAGATCCCCTTCATTTGCTCACTGATATTTTTTTCTGGTGGATATTCCAGGTGCAGCTCGTTTCACAGTAGTTCCACCAAGTGTTTCATATGTGTCTGTAGGAGAAACAGCTAAGCTCATGTGGGATTACAGTGTGGATAACAGGACTGAAGAGTTTGATGTTTCTTCGCCAAGATGGTTATTTTATGATGAAAATAACGATCCCATTATAATCGCACAAGAAAATGTATTCAGCAAATGGAAATGGTCCATAAACAGCTATACATGTCCTGCTAGACTACTGAACCCTGTTCGAGTGAGTAAAGAATCAACTGCTACACTGGTAATCCATAATGTAACTCTGGCTGATAGTGGTACGTATGGATGTGTTCTGGTGCTGGCAACAAGAAGCCCCATAACAAGTAAAGTCAAGCTCGTCGTAACATGTAGGTTCAAAATGTTTGAAGATGCTATACATCAGTAATTACTAACATTAGGACAAGTTTTCTTTCTTTCTGTCATCCATTAAATAATTACATCATGCATTCGTTTATCCGCGCTTCAATTTGTTTATGTCTTGTTTTTGCTATATTCTTTCTTTAAGGATTTATTATTAATTTATTTAGTTTTTTTGCTTTTTTGCAGTTTTCGGGTGTGTCCTTTTTAGCATGCGCATGAGCAATATTATAACTACTTTAAATGTTTTCCTTTCTTCTTTACAGCAATTCCTTATATTACTTTAAATCCGTCCTTTTCAAACATTCCTATAAATGAATCCCAAGAATTATCTATCAGCTGTTCTGCAGTTGGAACCCCTCTGCCAAACATCACATGGCTGAGATTACTGGATGTTGGCAAGTCTCATCATAATGAAGGCGTAGGGAATGTGACATTTAACATTCCAAATATCACAAGAAATGACAGTGGGATATACAACTGCTGCGCCACTAACAACCCGAACCAGAATCCAATCTGCAGGAGCACCACAATATCTGTCCAGTGTGAGTTAAGTACATAGACATTATTTTGTTATTAATGGTAACATTATTTGGTTCCAAATATTGAAGCTTTGAGCTCACCAGAAGCCACAGTTTGAATTGGAATAAGGATGTTTGTTTATTTGTTGTTGTTGTTGCATAAATTGGGTCGCATTTGTGAGAGGTATGCGCTGCTACAGCTACGTTACCGGTGTTTCATTATTACGTAGAGAGCGCAACACAACTCTGGTTCAAACAAATAAACTAACAGAACGACAGAAAAACAAACAAACAGACAGACGAACAGACAGACAGACAGACAGACAGACAGATAGACAGACAGACAGACAGACAGACAGACAGACAGACAGACAGACAGACAGACAGACAACAACCATATACAAATCTTGCGAACACACATCAGAAAGAATATGGTGAATAAATTTGTTCTCTTCACAGATAAACCAGAGATTGATGTAGTTCAGTCAAACAATACAGTGTCTTCATATAATGGAGGTAGAATCAGGTTATACTGTCTGGCACGAGGCGTGCCCTCCCCTCTGTTCACATGGTATAATCCCCGTAATCAATCAATAACTACAGAAGCACGTAATGTTATAATTACTGGTGGCAGTCTATTAACCATCAACCCATACAGCTATGGGTTGTACAGATGTAAAGCAGAAAATATACTTGGTTATGATGAACACTTCATCAATGTCACTTAAACAGGTTTGGAAAACAGCTATTTAGTTCAGTCGTTCGATATTTGGATTTGCACATTGAATATTTTTTTAAATTTCATATTATGTTTTTTATTGTTTTATTTATTTATTTATTATCTATATTATTTTGATTATAATATGAGCAACTAAAAAGCCACAAAGCGTTTTTCGGAGAGGGTGAGAGGGGGAGATGCTATACCTTAAGTCAAAATTAAGTAACTTTTATTAAAACAGTGCAAGCATATATCGAGTCTCTATGGAAATTGAATAATAATAATCTATTAACATATGGGGCTTACATTCTATATTGAAATGCACGATAAAAAGATAACGTGTGATTTCATCCGTTTTAGTTCTTCCTACTTCAAAGAAAACATCGAAAAATAAAAGCTATGTGATTAATCCAACATCAACAGTTAACCAAGGTAATTAACACACAAACTAAATCAACAGAAAAAAAGTTGAAAATAAAACAAAAACAAAAAACAAACAAAAAATCATAAACAGGTATTAATTGGGAATGTTTTTGATTGTATTTTAGTTTATTTATTTATTAATTTGTTGTTGTTGTTCTAATTTTTTTTCTGTTTTCCACGTTTTCCCAGTTACTTTAGCTGATTATGATGTCAAGGTTTGCAAACAATTAATCAATCAAACAATCAGATAAACAATCATAAACAAAATATAACAAAATATATCATGTATAAATGAATAACGAGCTGTACAATGAATTGTTTTTGTTAGGTCATACTTCTAAGAGGCGAGACATCATTTTGATCAATGTAGTATTTTCAACAGCAAAGATAAAACAAGGTAAAAGCTTAAAACTATTTTTCCTTAGGTGTATCTTAATTTAACCAATAACAAACTCAATATACTCTTTCCTTTTGTTTGCTTCTTTTTGTCAATAACTTTTTGAATATATATTCTTGTTTTCATTGTCATTTGCTTTTTTTCTTTTCTTTCTTTCATTTTTTTTTAAGGTTTGTATTTACTTATGAGTTCATCTATATTTTCTTGTTTATACATATATATATATATATATATATATATATATATATATATATATATATATATTTGTATCCTAGCGTGGACAACCAGTCCTTTTAGGGGAGATGGTATCAATAAGGACATTGTTTTATTGGCAGCAGGTGGAACAGTGATCTTTGTCTTGATAACGACAATCACCATCCTCATTGTTATAATCTTTAAGAAGTACAGTAAAAACAGAGGTATATTATTTTAGCAGGAATTTCTTTTTAATGATGCGGTAAATAAATAATTATATGCTCCCTTTCCTGCTCCTGCTCCTGCTCCTGCTCTTGTTATTGTGTCTGCTGCTTTGTACGTTCCTTCTCTTTTTCCTCATCCCCATCATGAACTTCACAACAGCCCTCTCTTTCTTAATTTCCTCCTCCCTCTTCATCTTCCTTCCATCCATAGTTCCTTCCTCCGTTTCCTGTTCTGTGCATTTTCCACTATACCTTTCATTTAGTCCTTATCGTGCGAGTCAATAGGTATAAATCAAATTATTTTGATCTACTGCAAGGATCATTGATTGATGCCATATTATGGTATATCTTTATCAGCAGGTTTAAAAGAACGGCAAGAAGAAAATGAGTATGAATTTATCGATGAATTGAATGAGTTTCATTTTCAAAAGAATTTTCTTTTGAAGAACTATATTTTAAAGAAATATTAAAAACATTGTTTCTATTGACCTTAGAGTGCCTTCTTTCCCTGCGGAGGCTGAAGAAAATGACATGCCCATATATGCAAAAGTTGATTTGTCGAAAAAGAAAAGAAACAGACAAGAGAATATACCGATCTATGCCCAGGTTGACAAAAGCAAGAAAAAGGTATGCAATAGATATCGTATATTAAGCATATAATCGGGATTTTTTATACTTCTAACAGCTTTTCCTGGATTGACAAAAAGGGGGCCATCGAATATTAAGGGTTTAGTTAGTGCGCAAAAACAAAATTCTCAGTTGCATATAAAGACGTAACGGCAAAACAGCTCATTTTGGAGGACAAAACAAGATAATTTCAATCTGCTGAGAATTGGAAAACAATTTTTTCTCTCGGAATTGATCATGAGCTGCATTCCGACGTGCTGCAAGGTAACAAGGGCTCTTTGATTCAGTGATCTCGTGCAATTTTATAATTCCTCTTTATTACAAGCACATAATTAATTCAATTATTCTATCTTATTCTAACTTTAATTAAATTTTCTATTTCAATGTTTTGAGGTGACTGGCTACTTTTGACCGACTTCGCCTCGTGGTTTTAAACCTGATAAAACACTCTTACTCGTTTATTAAACAGTACTATAATCTTTGTCCATTAAACCATGTTGATGTTTCAGCGTCCAGGTCAGATCATCTATGCGGAGTTGGGTGACCTTCATTCAACTGAAGTCATTCCAGCTGTCGTCTCTCCAACACTGCCAAATCCCGACGAGTATGGTGAGATTGATTTCACCCAAAGTACGAGCCATCCAGGCAATGCTGAACCTCTATATGAAGCCATTCCACTAGTATGAGAAGCTATTTTACTGATCATGATATAATGAAAGGCAACCAGACAAAATAAAGCTCATTATAATAACGAGAGTATTAAAAAAATGTACGTAAAAATTCATAATTGTTTCTTTATTCCTAAAGTGATTTACATAATTGTGTCATTAAAAGTATATAAATATACTTTGTATTTGTATTTTTTAAATCGGTTTGATATTTAGCGTTGTGATTGGCTGTAACCAGTACAATCACAAGTACAATACAAAACCTCATGGTTAAGGTTATGGGTTAAAACGTGTTCAGCAAAATAATTGATGCTATCAACTGTGAACATGATATAATGAAAGGCAACCAGACAAAATAAAGCTCATTTTAATAACGAGGGTAGTAAAAAAAATGTGCATAAAAATTCATATCAAAAATTCAAAGCCAGAGCTCACAACTGTACAGAATAAATACAGAGCGTTTTAAAGAATTTTTTTATTAATAGGCTGTATTTTAAATATAATTTATATTTATGCTGCTTGTTCGTCTATAACAATCATAAACATTGCATTGGACAAGCCATGTTTGATAAGAACACAGAATAGTAATAAGACGCCGATGTTGGTAAACTTTTGGCCACGAGTGTGGCCGTTTATTAACTTAACTAATACCACTGTATTTTGGGATTTTCCCAAATGGGGTAAGTCCACTACTTACAAAACAATGTTCTAATCAAAGGTGAGGGTCATTCCGTTACAATTGACGGAATAATCTACCAGAAAGAATAATATTTGGGAGGAAGAAGGGGTGGTGGAGGGAAAATTCGCTCAATACTGTTGTTGCAAGGACGAGCAGGAAGGATTCGTTATGGGCACTTCATATATTAGGTCCCTCGCCGATTGTACCGGAAGCGAAACCTCACTGATGCCCGCATAAAAACATTTAATTTATTGTCTAAATTAAATTACCTCTTAATGAACTATTATTTAAATGTTATAGATATATTATCTCTTAATATTTAGGTATTGAAGTTGTCCTTCAGTAGCATGATTAATAAATAAGTTGAGATTTGAGATTTGGGGCCATACACTACTGTAAAAGGTTTTTATTTTATTTTCTTCTCGAGCTTTCGTCGGACGCCGACATCATCATCCGACATCTTAATATTTAGATTTTTTGTAAACTGATTGGTATGTATTTTTACTAATTGTTAAATAAAGACATTATTATTTTTACTATTATTCATAATTGTTTGCTTATTCCTCAGATGATTTACATAATTGTGTCATTAAAAATATACATTAGTATAAAAATATACTTTGTGTTTGTATTTTGTTTTAACCGGTTTGATCTCGCGTTATGATTGGCTGTAACCAGTACAATCACAAGTACAATAAAACCTCATGGTACAGGTTATGGTTAAAAACGTGTTCAGCAAAATAATAGATGCTATCAACTGTGAGCAAACGTTTTGTTCATGTTTTCAAAAATCTTGATTAAAAAACTCTTAAAGTATTCAGAGCTTTGGAGAATAGAACCATTTCACGTGACATCAAAGCGAGCAATTGCATTGGCAAGCTATACTCCCTTAACCCGTGGATAAAATGATTATTAAATCATTAAGGCAAGGACGGGGGGAGTGGGGTTAGAGGGGGGTGGGGGGGTTAGGTAGTGATGTTTAGTTTAAACTACGATATAAATGCTAAAATAAAGAGATAACGAAGTGTAGATAGAAAAATACATCAATAGTTTTGTATATATCCTTATGGTTATCATGGTCAGCCCATTCTTGATCACTTTCTAATTATTGTCGCTATTTCATTTTAATCTATAAAATGTTTGTTTCGAAACTAAAATATATTACCACCCCCCCCCCCCCCCCCCCTCTCGGGCTTCCTTCAGCAGCAGCACCCTCTTGCATCCTTGACCAAATCCTTTTCGTTTAATTAAAAGATGGTAAAGAAGTTCCAGATGATTATGTTCTTCAGATCTCGGTCACACCTTTTCTTTTTGTTGCTTTTAACCTCGTTTGAAATACAGCAAGGTAAGGACTGTCTTATCTACTATTCAAAAGATCTGCTGATGTTCTGAGGGTCGTAGTTTTAGTCTGGGCCCGGTTGTACGAAGCCTGAATAGCGCTATCCACCGGATAAATCCTTATCCAGAGGATAAAACCTATACAAATTCTATACACTGGATAACTCTTATTCGGTGGATAACTTTATCCAGGCTTCGTACAACCGGCTCCAGACTGATAGACACTCAGTCGTGCGTGAAACGAATGCTTTTTTCAGTTACACTCCAATTCCATGCGCTTTGATTTCTTGTATGGAACGTTAAGTCAGAAGATAAGGCTGTATTGAACATGGGAGTAAGATGATCCTAGAACTAGGACTTTCTTTCAGGCGAATCAACCAAGTGTTCAGTTTTCCCGAGCTAAAATACATGCACTAATGATTGCGTTCATCAAAGGTTTCACGGAAACATGGTGTGTTTGTCCATCCCTTGATCTTCCTTGCAGTAGGATCTTTATTTCTCATAGACAGGACTAGGGACAGACTATCCTAGAACTAGGAATAAAGTTTTTACGCCTTGTTCGCCATGCAAATGGAAAAAAGTAGAGATACCTCGCCTACTAGGGATTCTAGGTTTATCCTCAACCCATGTAAACAGGGCCTAAACTTACTAGCCAGAAAATTATAGAACCCATAAAGGCCATGGCGTAGTACAAAAATGCCAAGCTGAGATCAAAAATATATCCAAAAATACATATAGTTTCGCTCAAAAAAAGGTTTGCAATTATTTCAACCTGATGTTGTAAATCATTGTCCACACTGAAGACATTGTCTTCTCAACAAGAATTGAATATGTTTTAAAAGGGATAAAAACATATCAGCTTAAGGAGGCATATATAGGCTTAATGATTTAATGCATACTGTATTTTTTCTTATTTTGCTTAGCATATAGCCTTTGAATTGTAGCCTTGTCGATTTGGTTTCATAAACCGGGTTTGTAAACATGTCGTTTTATGTCAATAGACCAAATTCGATAATTTCCATACGAACATCTAGACAATCTACGCTTATAATACCAGTTGTATATCAGGCGCCATTTCCAATGTCGAAACAAATTGTAGTTTTAGAGAATGTACTCCTTCTATTTGGCCATGATAGTGGAACTCATTTTTTGTTCCATTATACCTGTATAGAACTTTTTAGTTGGCTTTCATTTTTAGGCTATTTATCTTTAATGTGAAACCGAAGAATGCTGTTATAGTTGTTATTTGGTGAAACACCTTGAAGCTGACAAATTTGAATAGATAAATATAGAACTCTTAAAATTTGAATTTGATTTTCCATTCTCGATCTCTCCTTTTTTAATTTTGTGTCTTTTATCACGTGCACTCCAAAGCCTTCTCTTCTTCCCTTTTCGCTCGTTTCCGTTTTATGACTCTGATCTATCAAGCGTGTGATGATGAGACAACACTCGAGAAGATGGATACATTCAGATTCGATCGAGTCTTGTTTTCAATTCCTACTTTCTCATGTCCTCTCAGCATCTCAAGTGTTCAGATCAGAATTTAAAAAAACTGAACCGTTTATTTAATATTTCTTAATTTTTACTACAAGTAGTTGAGTTTGATATGCAATCATTTTAGTCATGGGCCTGCATTATAAGCCTTATACAATATTATTATAAATTAATATATTAAATTTGCTATCTTGCTTTTGACTTCACTTGTCATCTACGTATACGTTTAATTAAAATTGCATTTACCTATTATATAACAAACAAAGCAGCTTTCAAACACAACGGCTTAAGGTATCAGGATACGTTTGAGGCCTTCGAGATTACTTTACGCGCGAGCCAAATTTCTCGCTGCCTTTTCAATATTATTATATAAAAGTATACATTTTCTGAAAGCTAAATAAACGTAGTTTTTAAAAATCAATATGGAATTTTCTGTTTGAAGACACTTAAAAAGTTATTGGCTTTTTTCGCAGTTTTTGAGTGACCAAAATATCGTTTTAAAAACATTCTAGCTCTTTCGGATTACATTGGATCGAACTGAAACTTTGAATTAGGATAAATAACAATACGATCTAAAAAACAGTGTCTCAGATTTTTGAAATGTTTTTTCATTCAAAAGATATTGTCTATTTTGCAATCATAACCACCGAAATTTCAAACTTCCGGATTTAACGCGTCATTGCGGACGGTCTAAAAAAGATATCAAAAATCTGAGACACCGTTTTGAAGCTCATTATCCACAGAGTATGCTAATGTAATTTTGATTGACATAGCGGAAATTCTGACCCTGCGGGAAGTCGTCGAATGAAGTGAGGTAGAATGTCACTTTGAACCCAATAACTTTTTTTGTGTTCCAAAACAGATAATTACAAATAGATATTCGAAAACTACATTTATTTAGCTTTCAGAAAATGTATACTTTTATGACAAAATATTGTAAAGCCCGTGCGAAATTGAAGGTAGCGCGTATAGGGGTCCTAATCATATCCTGATACCTTAATTAATAGTAATATTTATTTTAAATATAAAATGGTACTATTTTGTTTTTCAAATAAGTAGTTTTTGTCGATGTTTTGTACTGAAAATCGATAATAAATATTTTAAAGTATAATATTCAAAATGATAATAATTATTTTATTACGTCATCGTATTTTTTTAAATGGTATAATACTCATTTTTGTAACAAAATAAACCAAAAGCCGTAAATGTTATTGGATTCTGATTCCCCAAGATATTACTTAGGTCAACAACACTAAGGAATCTTAAAACCGTTAATATATAGATTTAGGCACTGCCTAAAAGCGGAGCTCCCATAAATAGTATATATAGTGCTAAAAACGTGACAATTGTATGACGCGGCATAACGCCGATTACAGCGTTACCACTTCTTCTGATTTTACCAGAACTCATGCAGAAGGAAAAACTGAAACGTATAATGCAGTAAAAACGACAAACAACCGACTATCAGACAGTTTTTCTGACAATGTTTGCCGAAGCAACGTCCTTGGCTTGTAGCTAGTTTTTTTTTTTAATTTACCTTCTATGAAGTGTTTTCTACGGAACTGGAATATTATTCTTGCAGTATATTCTGGTTTTCCTTGTCTACAGGACACGGCTTAGAAACCGCTGCGCAAGCGCGAAATTGTACAAAACAAGATGGCGGACACGAAAGCTTTTCCCCGGCTGCAAAACCTCTGACTTTGTAAGGCCACCAGCGTTTTATTTTGACCGTAATTTCATGTCTTACTGAAGGAGAATAATTACCAATATCTATTTTGACTATCCAGGTTCTTTAGAAGGTCATCGAAAAATTAAACGACGGGATAAATTATTCTGTAGTTTGACACTGTTGAACAAAATCACAAATCATCGAAAATACTGACTGAAGTCCCCTTCGTGTTTTTGAATTTATAAGGTCAGGACAACATATATAAGCTTGAGATTTTAATATATTGCTTATTATTTGCCATTACACAAAATATCAAATGAGCTCGTTATTCTGAGTTTGAGCTCTTGAGTAATTTCTGTTTCATTAAGTAAATTTTTCATGGCTGAGATTATCTGATAAAATTCAAGAACTAACGATCATCAATCCTGCTATTTTCTTGCTAACACACCTGTCCAAAATCCTCCAAAGCGATTCAATATTAAACAATATGATAGCAATTCCTTAATTTAAAATCCGAATACAATCAACTGTTATAAAAATATTACTATAGCTGTTCTGCACCATGTGTTAGAAGCAAGGGTTAATATGATGCCATGCAATTTAGAACAATCACAAACTAAATCAATAATTTACATACATAGCTAATTCCTTTTTGCATTTTCACTAAAATATTTCACCCTTTTTTTTATACTCATTTAATAGGAGCATTTCAGTTATACAGTAGGTCTAGTTTCCATAATTTATCCAGATTTTTTTTGGGGGGGGGGGGGGGGGAGGGGGTCACGATTTTTCTAGAGTAGTTTCTTTTTTGGTGGTGGTGGTGGGGGAGGGAAGGCCCATGGAAACTTTCCCAAAAATTAGAACAAGGTATAAGAGGGGGGGGGGGGGGGCATCAAAAAAATTCAGTTAAAAAGGTTATTTGTTTTCATTATCAGTTCTGATACATCACAAATTTTTAAGAACATAGATCTCAGAGAAAACTGAGAAAACTTTGTTTGGCAAAAGTATTCAGACTCAGGCAAAGGTGGGGATAAAAAGGGAATAGAGAAAAAATAGGATATGAGTATATAATCAGGGTGCATGTGTGTCTGTGGAGAGGGGTAATTTTATGAAAAAAAATTATAAAATCATTTTGATGTTGTGAATGCAATAAATGTGAAGATAAAATACGGTAGCGGGTGAGTGATGAAGGGGGAGGAAGGATGCATGGTATGTGGACCGAAGCATTTGGTCGTGTTAGACGTATAAAATGGTAATGGTATAATGTAGATTGATAACAATGGTGCAATAAATAGTACTTAGTAGATTTTTTTGAAAATAACATTTATCATTTATCATGATACAAAAGTCTAATGCAAAATGTTGAGACTCAAAAAATGCTTGAATCAGCCATTTTAGACTGCATGAGGTTTAGTTAAACAGGATAGTGGGAAGAGGGGGGTCATGGTATTTCACCATGGTTTCAGGATATCTCATGAGGGGGGAGGGTGGCAGAAAAAATTCACTTATGACATCAGGGGGGCTTCCAAAAAATATAAGGGAAAAACATTAAAATCGTCATAGCCCCCCATCTACAAAAATTATAAATCCTCACCCCTTTAGCCTGTTGTGAAAAGAGTATATCAGTGTATGTCACTCTCTTTTTCTCTATTTATTCCATATAATATCATTGTTCTGATAGAAATATAATGAATGAAACACAGTTGCCTGACTTCTGTAGTTTATCAATAAACTATTCCAAAATAGCTTTTAATTTTTTTAGTTCCAAAAAAAAGCAGCATTTTCAGTATTAGAAACTGAAAATATTTAAAAAAAGGAATTAATGACTGATTATTCTATTTCCTGAAAGGCATACGCAGTGTTACAATATTTATGCTTTCAACAAAAGTGTGACCAGGATAATTTTACAACTATCTTATCATCTTATCTACTAAACTAGTGTCGGTATCAAATGAGGTATACTCATAAAGCAATGTAAAGGATCGATACTATCATAAATGGGTTGTTTCAAGTAAAACTTACATGAACTGAACCCCTTCTAAGGCTTCATGCATCATAAGGGACTTACAGTATATTCCTTTAATATATTTATACATTTCTTGTATGATTGGTAGATGAAAAGTCTATCTACTTTGGGTCTAAACTTCCATAACATGGGCTTTCTACTGTGTGTGTCTGTGTGTCAAAATAATGAAGGATATATTATTCATGAGCTATTACCAGAAATGAGGAAAACTAAGACTTTTCTATTTTTAATGTTTTTGCTAGTACTTATCTAGGAGAGTATCTGATTATAACAGGCTTTGGACACAACTTTTGACCTTGACAAGTACTGAATAGAGAAAAAACACTGTATGCAGAGTTGGCATTGACTTAAGTATAAAAACCTTTGTTTTCGAATGATAACCCACAGTTATCATACACTATACACTATACACTATATACTAGTTCACTTCAATGCTTCCAGTTCACAACTACAGCAGTTCCCACTTTACAAGAGAGATTCTCCCATTTACAATAGACATAATATCATGAGTTTTTCATTGATATTATAATATCAAAATGACATCAAAGCAAAATAGCTGCTGTAGCATCATGTTGCTAATCATGAAAAGCCTCTCTTTCCTGCCGCATATGTTTTTGATAACTCTTCATGTCTGCTTTCAAATATGCCTTGAAACTCATTTAAAGCTGGTTGAATAACCAGTGTCCCCATTTTTTCCCCGAGAAACAACCGAAAGGAAGAATTATCAAGGATTGTATCACATTTACCAGAATTTAAACAGTACAGCGGCTCTGTTGAAAGTATTTTACATAATATTCGGGGTTTAGCATTCTCATCTATAGCTTTTATTACGAATTTTAAAACTTACAGCATCCATGACTATATTTACTTGATTATCTTTGAAAATCAATCAGCATTTGAAGTTCAGAATCTTGAAATAGAATTGGAACAAGAAAGCAATAATTTTATTTTTTATCGAAGTATCTGCACTTTGACGGCTTGTTTTTGTCCGAATCAGAAAGAAAACTTGACAATTCACTATTCACATGACATCGTGATGCTTATCTGTCTCCTTTCCTTGATTATCTACTAACTATAATCCATCCATATGAGAAAAAACTGCGGTTTTGGAAGAAAAATTGCTCGACAATAATTCCTTCCTCGTCCGCCATTTTGTACTGACGCCTGCGATAAACACACTGCGCACCCTCACTTAATATTTACATTAGCCAATCAGCAGTTTTTAAGCCGTGTCGGTCTACAGGCCACTTTTTTCTCTCACTGAAGTTTCAGTCACGAAACTTCATCGTAAGACTAATAATCTTCTCTCGCTAAATCTTCTTTAACAAGTCGCTAAAGGCGAAACATTGTTTTTGTTCACTTTAAAACAGACATGACTTCGTTTAAATTTATTTTTCGCTTTGCTATACTATAGCTCCGCTATAAGCAATTTTATATCACTGGCTTATGGTGATTTTTTTATTTCTTTACAGCATATTCCATCATAAAGGGTCCAACTAATATTGAAGGTTTCATTGGAGAGAATGCAAACTTTATGTGGAATACGACAAACCAACAAGAACTCCTTTCAGTCAGCTGGGGGATAAGAAAAGGCAACATCGCTGACCCTCCTTTTATCAATGTTAATGGATATACTGGAAGAGTGAATTTAAACAGTGATCTTGATGACACGATTAAAAGAAGAGTAGCTTATCTTGGGGATTTGAAAAAAGGTTTCCTATGGTTTGTGTTGAGGAACATTACGGTCAATGACACGAACGAATATATTGCAAGCATCACTGACAATGCAGATAGAGTTCTACCATATCCTGTACGCTTAGTGGTTGCACGAAAGAGGGAAGGTAAGCTACTGCATTGATTTACAATAATATTTTAACAGCATGTCTTTTCTTAGTTCAGATATTTTCAAGAAAATGCTGTGAAAAAAAATCTAAACATGTTATCGCAGCAGACGCTCGATCATTAGGCCACGACAGAAAAAATGGTCACTTATACGCACGAATTCTAAACTCATGCCTTCATTTATTCTTGTTTGGCGTTTAGATAATGATGACATGATAGCTACAAAACATACAACAAAACCTATTAACTAAGTTATAATCTACAAAAAGGAATAAGGAAAGGAAAAAGGTAGAATACTTACAAAACGCTGTTTACGCTGAGAACGGTTACATGCATTATACTGATGAACGATCCCTCAAGTAAGCATTACAAAAAGAACAAAAGAGCAGGAAAAAAATAATAAGATAACGTCAATTTGGGCAAAGCGCTCAAAAAGAAAGGGAAATAATTGAGTAATGGAGAATTTGAAGGCAAAGTATAAATATTTTATATCGGAGAATACTGATTGGGACAAACATATCAGGATTGATTAGAAATTGTAGAGTTTCAAATTACAGATCATAAATATTGATTATGTTTTTTGTCTCGACAGTAAAACCAACAACAGGACCTTCTGCTTCTACAGACACAACAGCTGTATCTCCGAGCATGACAAGTAAGTATTTAGCTTGAGTAAGGCACAAAAATGTTCTACAGGTAAAGCTTGGTAACATTTATATGCCAGATATAAGCGTTCCTAACTCTAAAACCTATATAATTGGCTTTGTTTAGGTTGTAATTAGTTTTTTAGATATTAAAATATCTTATTAATTGCTTTTCTTTATTCTTTATTTACTTGGGTATTAGTTTTTGAACCTTAGCCTTTAAACATTCACACTTTGCAGCTTTTCTTTATTCCAGATGGAATTCCCAAATAATGCATTTGCATCAGTTCCCTGTTAGTATTGCTTAAACTTTTATAAATTCAAGACGCATCACTCAAATTTATTTTTTTGTCCAGTCAACAGCTCACCTCATGTAGAATCTATACAGAGAATATTGTCAACTATGTTAAAATTATTGGGGTAACTTTAGCTTAGGTTACACAAAAACTACACCTTCGCTATAATTAATGCTCTTCAACTTCTATAACCGATAATGTGTATATGATACACGGGGTCTGCCTCTTCCAAACAGTAATGCAACCCTAACTATAGGAATTTGTTGAGCTTCCAAATATAAGCAAAAACACTTTTATAGTAACTTTTGGATTACTAGTATTATTTTCACTTTATGCAGATGCATGTAGGCAAAAAATCACTAAAGATTCTGGTGTAGGCTTCAATTTAGACCAGTTTGGATGTCTATCACACACGCACGCATGCCGATCTATCAATCATTCCTTTGCCGCAATTCCATTAGCACTGACATCTTGATTCCGCATACATGACTATTACTGAACAGCGTTTTTACTGGTCATGTTTTCTTCTGCTCTCCTTTTCGGAATCAAAATATTCGTGTCTCTTTTCAGACTTTCTGGCACTGCGGCTTACAACAATATCTGTTTCTCTTAATAAATGTAATTAATTTTTTTCTGTTTCCCATTTTCCTATTCCTATTTGTGTCACGTCCTTTAGGAAAAATCTCTCTTTACTCATGGGTAGTTTACAATAGAAGTTATTAAATTTTTTGTTCGTTCGTTGTTTTTTTGTTTTTTTTTGTATTATCGCTAGTTACAACCAAAAATACCAAGTGTCTTGTCTTGTCTTGTCTTGTCTTGTCTTGTCTTGTCTTGTCTTGTCTTGTCTTGTCTAGATCAGAAGATTATAGGTTCAATTCCCATTAAGATCATATTTTTTTCTCTGAAACATAGAGAAATATTTCCAGTGACACTCAAAACACAACCTCCGAAAACAAATTTATTCAAAATTGATTTTGACAAATCCAAGATAAAACATCATGTGTTGATGGAAACAATAGCTTTTGCTTGCTTAAACAAAGTAAAGTACACTGTGATATTCATGTGTACACAATGAACAATAAATCAGTATCTCGAAGATTAATGTGTACAATCAAATTAGAAATACCACCTGTTGAATAGTGTCTTTCCATCCAGGCTAGTAACATAATTATGAATTTTAGCTGTTTGGAACCAAAAAGGACCTTATAGTGTAATGGTTAGCATCTCTGACTCCAGATCAGAAGTTATGGGTTCGAATCCTATTAAGGTCATCATATTTTATTCAAAACATGGTGAGTGAATAGGGGTATGATTCCAAGGCTAATCCCACAAGATAAAGAAAAATATGAAACAAAACAGCATCCTTACTCATGATGTATAATCAATCAGTCTAGCGACAGACTGTAGTGTAAAAAAACAGCCATCTGTTGGTCGCTGGTTCGATCCCGACTCGTGAGACTAATATATTTTATGATAGAGAAAAAACATCAAAATCCTTGATAGTACAGTGGTTAGTATAATTGCCTGTCGAGCAAGTGACCGGGGTTCGAATCCCCTCCCCTCCCCCAGCACCTCAGCATGAGCGTACCTCAAAATGGAACATGTACCTCACTGGCACCTCACTCGTACCTCAAAATATTGATGTAGAATTGGTACTCTCATACTACTCTTGTCTTGTCTTGTCTTGTCTTATCTATATATTGCTTATTGGTTGTCCATAGGTAATCCTCAATTTACTCGAAACCCTCAAAGTGTTTACCATGTGTCCATTGGAAGTACAGCAAGACTTGTGTGGGATCACTATGTTAAGAATAGAATTGCCCATTACCTGGCATATACAATGTGGTGGTTGTTACATGACAGATATGGAGGCACAGTAGTAATTGGTGCTTTCACTGGATCAAAGTTTGTTACTTCAAAGGACTGCCCCGCAAGACTACGAGGTCGAGTCAGTAAAGAGTCCACTGCTACTCTGGTCATCTCTAATGTCAACACTGCTGATAGTGGGATATATTCATTTCATCTACGTTGGTTTTCAACAAGTGAATCGGACGTAACAAGCTTAGCCCGACTCATCGTAACTAGTAAGTTTCTGACATATTGTCATGGTCATCTCATTTTTATAGTAAAACACCAATAAGATGTCAATGAGAGTTCTCGAAGTGATCAGTTTTTAATTTATTGATCACGGTGTAGTCAATTATAGTGTATTCTTGTTTTGTTATGCTTGTGACCCACATACGCTTAAAAGCTGTCAACCAATGCACCATTTCAAGTAGCCATTGTTTCGAATTAATGCAATTAACAACAGATAAACATGAAAAGACTCCCCTGACGTAACTGTCTTTAGCATATGGCATGGAAAAAAACCTTTATAACTTCAACACGTATCGCTCAAACTATATGATTTTTTTTTGCCAGTGAACAGCTCACCTCATGTAGAATCTATACTGAGAATATTGTCAGATGTGTCATAAGCACTTTAAGAGCAAGTGTCTGTAAATCTCGCCTGGAGTGGTGCAAAATGTGAAAAATCGAAATCCCCCAAACTTTGTCAGTTTGTAGGTATAGATAAGCTATAACTATTGGTGTCATTTTGAACTCATTCCGATTATTATTTGGGGAGAAAATAATATTTTTCTGTTGGGCCGTTCTCAAGCGGGTTTCAGAGCTCATTACCATATCGTACATCGAGCAAATTTCAGAACAAACCAGAAAAACAATGGCAACAATAATAGCATTTATGAAGAGAAGACATGTTAACAAACAATCTCAGTGAGTTTGTTTGAATACCTTGCAAAATGAATATTTTTGAGATTTTTGAATTTTAACTATTTTTAGGTCATTTATCATACGCAAATATTACCTAAGTTTAAAGGCCAAAATCTCACACTGGCATATGACTAGAAGCTCTAAAACTGTATCCAAGTGAAAGAGTATTGTTTCTACTTGCTAAATGTGAAATAAAATTGTTGGGCTATTCAAATGTCGAAATTTTAGAAGACCCCGAGCGCGTGACATTTACGTTAAAAATTGCCGTCACTTCTTCAGAGTCAGAGAAGATAAACATCAAATATGACTGAATAAACTCCAGATACTTACATTCATTGAGCTAATTTCATCTTTTCTATAGTCTAGAACCTCTAAATTGTAGATTGGATGTATCTTTAAATTAGCAACATTTGACATTTTCAAAGCGAGATTTTTTAACTGACTGACCTGAAATTGTTGTCATGAAGTAAGTGTCAAACGATGGTCTTCAATTTGTCACGAAATATCGACCAATTTTATCACTGTAGTCTCATAGATCATATATAATTGCTATTGCAAAACATTAAAGTGGATTTGGTAATAAAATAATGCTTTACATGCATGTTTTTTGTTTATGTAGACCACCACTAATGCTGAGTATGTGATCATATGTTACTGACTCGGTCATTGTGTGCGTGACACACAGGGTGACCAAACAATTATATATTTTTACGGTTGTGATAAAATGGTAAATTTTACACCCTCAAAAATAAGAAAGATCACTTACTGACGTTTTGGACGCTAGTCCTTCGTCCAACTGTTTCATTAGAAATACCAACGCATCCCACACGAGCTTACCGCTAGTTATCATATATTTTTTTCACAGCCTGCTAACAAGATCCGGCCTAAATTTACGGTGCCTCGGGGAGGACTCCGGTGTAAAATTCAAGGATGCCCGTCTGAAATTTTCACAAATACCCCTAAAGTTAAGGATACCAGAAGTTCGACAGTGCTTGTATAAATGTGATTGAAAACTTATCAGAAATTAGCGGGAGGGAGGGTGTGTGTGAAGATTTTTAATTGTGCCTTGAAAATGATGTGACCCTCCCTAGCGATGGGAATGAAATTTCCTGTCCCTTCCATAAAATATAAAATATATCGAACAAGCTAACCTCCTAATTATATCGCGCAACCTCTTCTGTGCAAAAAAATATATTGCGCAGCCCCTTCTGTGCAGAAAACCAAATCTAGCAAGCACAGGTCAAGGATAATGGTATGCAATAATTATTAGACCTATTAATAGCGGAGCTCCCGCGCGGGCCGAAGGCCCTCGTGAGCGGAGCACCATACTTAAGAAAAAATGGTAATCCATCGAGTTGATTTTTTCATGGCTTGATTACGTCATTCTATTGTCCATACATACATACATACATACGTACGTACATACATACATACGTCCGTCCGTGTACCACTTTGCACAGGGTTCCCACGCGCTTTGCTTACTCACAAATGCACAGAAATGTATTCAAAGATGGATCAAGAAGTATTTTTTCTTATTCTTACAATACGAAAAATACGTTTAATCGAAGTCATGTCTGTCTTAAAGTGAACAAAAACAATTTTTCGACTTTAGCGACTTGCTAAAGAAGATTTAGCGAGGGAAGATTCTTACGATGAAGTTTCGTGACTGAAACTTCAGTGAGAGAAAAAGTGGCCTGAAGACCAGAAAACCTGATTATACTGCAAGAATAATATTTCAGTTCCGTAGAAAACACTTCATAGAAGGTTTGTCGTTTTTACTGCATTCTAGATTTTTATCATCTCTTTCTTCATTACTTGTTAACCAAAAAAGCGATATTTGAGGCTTTGAGTTTTTGTTTTTTAATCCTATTTGAAGAAAAAAAGGCTTAGTAAAGGACTTAGTTCTTTGAAAAAATATATTTGACGGCCCGAGAGCCTCACGCGAAGTCAAAACAAGATTCCATATTTCATAATCATATGGATATTTTGACATTTTTATAGATAATTTATTTTAATGTTGAATGAAATATGAAAAAGGAATACATACCACACCAAATATTTGCTATTTATCGGGCTTTTCCAGCTGTTACTATTACACAATCGCAAAAATGATGAGCTTGTTTTTTTTTTATGGATATGCTTATGTTTTTGTAAGGTATTTCGCTAGATAATAAAGTTAAGAATAAATCTGAAAAAAAAAAAAACTTTTCAAAGATCAACTTACTAGCAAAAAAAAAGAAAAAATTATCTTGCATTAATGAACATGTCTCTTGTTTCATGTGAAGTTCAAGTGAACATAAGCTTTTAGCACAAAATATACTATTTATGGGAGCTCCGCTTTTAGGCAGTGCCTAAATCTGTGTTATGTTTGGAATGCCGGCCCCTCAAATTACCAGCGGGAAATCGTATTTTCGAGGGTCTCAATTTCCTTTTTTTTAGGTTATCCCGCCTTAGCCGGTCCTTAGTCCCCCTCCCAATCAAAATTACGCTTTTTAAAATACCAAGTTCTCCAGCTCTTCTCAATAAATTAGCTGTGTAAAACATGAAATGATCAAATGTCAACTCAAGAAGCCAGTTCTTCAACGGATCCAGCAGTGATTAGACTAGTCTCTAAACCAATGATTTATTACGGCGACACGAAAACCTAGCCTAGAGCCTAGAGGTATCTTTTATTTTAGGGGTATTTTTGAAAATTTCAGACGGGCATCCTTGAATTTTACACCAGAGTCCTCCCCTCCCCGACACGGCTCAAAAACCGCTGATTGGCTAATGTAAATATAAACTGAGGGTGCGCAGTGTGGTTTTCCGCTGAATTTATCGCAGGCGTCAGTAAAAAATGGCGGACGAGGAAGGAATTATTGTCGAGCACTTTTTCTTCCAAAACCGCAGTTTTTTCTCATATGGATGGATTATAGTTAGTAGATAATCAAGGAAAGGAGACAGATAAGCATCACGATGTCATGTGAATAGTGAATTGTCAAGTTTTCTTTCTGATTCGGACAAAAACAAGCCGTCAAAGTGCAGATACTTCGATAAAAAATACTATTATTGCTTTCTTGTTCCAATTGTATTTCAAGATTCTGAACTTCAAATGCTGATTGATTGTCAAGATAATCAAGTAAATATAGACATGGATGCTGTAAGTTTTAAAATTCGTTATAAAAGCTATAGATGAGCATGCTAAACCCCGATTATTATGTAAAATACTTTCAACAGAGTCGCTGTACTGTATAAATTCTGGTACTTGTTCCAATTTCGATATCGTGTACATGTGATAGAATCCTTGATAATTATTCATTTCGGTTGTTTTTCGGGGGGGGGGGGGGGGGGGAATGGGGACACTGGTTATTCAACCAGCTTTTTCAAGGCATATTTGAAAGCAGACATGAAAAGTTTCAAAAAATATGCAGCAGAAATGAGAGGCTTTTCATACTTTGATGTCATTTTTATATTATAATATCAATGAAAAACTCATGGTATTATGTCTATTGTAAATGGGAGAATCTTTCTTGTAAAGTTGGAGCTGCTGTATATGTGAACTGGAAGCATGGAAGTGAACTAGTGTATATAACAGTGTATATAACTAGTGTATATAACAGACTAACTCTGATGTACAAGACACTACATGGACAAGCAGTAATAAACATACCACCTGAAAACAAGACAATCTGATCCAATGAAGTTTGTTACATTACAAACATCTTGCGACGAATATAAGTATAGCTTCTGGACACGAACAATAAAAGGCTGGAATAGTCTGCCATCTAATATTATAAATGTTACCTCTACATGTCATTTTAAGGAAGCTGTTGACAACTTTTTTAATCTAAGTTATAATTCTAACATTATTTAAATTATTTGTTTACATAATTTGCTTATTCATTCATTTTTTTTTTACGTACTACACTGGAATTTGCTATATATGATCCATGGATTGTTGCAAATAAATAAATGTAGATGTAGATAAATGTGGGTTATCATTCAAAAAGAAAGGTTTTTATACTTAAGTTAATGCCAACTCTGCATACAGTTTTTTTTTCTCTATTCAGTACTTGTCAAGGTCAAAAGTTGTGTCCAAAGTCTGTTATAATCAGATACTCCCCTAGATAAGTATTTTGCAAAAATATTAAAAATAGAAAAGTCTTAGTTTTCCTCATTTCTGATAATAGCTCATGAATCATATATCCTTCATTATTGTGACACACAGACACACACAGTAGAAAGCCTATGCTATGGAAGTTTAGACCAAAAGTAGATAGACTTTCCATCTACCAATCATACAAAAAATGTATAAATATATTAAAAGGATATACTATATACTGTAAGTACCCTTATGATGCATGATAATAATAATAATAATTAGAAGGGGTTCAGTTCATGTCAGTTTTACTTGAAACAACCCATTTATGATAGAATATATCCTATACATTGCTTTATGAGTATACTCATTTGATACCGACACTAGTTTAGTAGTTAAGATGATAAGATGGTTGTGCACTTATCCTGGTCACACTTTTGTTGAAAGCATAAAATATTGTAACACTGCGTATGCCTTTCAGAAAATAGAATAATCAGTCATTAATTCCTTTCTTTATATCTTTTCAGTTTCTAATACTGAAAATGCTGCTTTTTTTGGAACTAAAAAAATTTTAAAAGTTCTTTTGGTATAGTTTATTGATAAACTACAGAAGTCACGCAACTGTGTTTTATTCATTTATATTTCTATCAGAACAATGATATTATATGGAATAAATAGAGGACATACACTAATATACTCTTTTCACAACAGGCTAAGGGGTGGGGGCATAGTTTATGTAGATGGGAGCTATGATGATTTTAATGTTTTTCCCTTACATTTTTTGGAAGCCCCCCTGATGTCATAAGATAGTTACTATCCTGTTAACCTTGGTCTAAAATGGCTGATTCAAGCATTTTTTGAGTCCCAACATTTAGCATTCTATGACATTTGCATTATGATAATTGGATAAATTCTATTTTCAAAAAAAATCTACTACTATTTTTTCTCTATTCCCTCTCTATCCCCACCTTTGCCTGAGTCTGAATACCTTTGCCAAACATAGGTTTCTCTGAGAAATATATCTGAGAAATATCTGTTCTTAAAAGAATGTGATGTATCAGAACTGATAATGAAAACAAAATTAATAACCTTTTTAACTGATTTTTTTTGATACACCCCTTATACCTTGTACAAATTTTTGGGAAAGTTTCCTTAGGCCCAGGGGCGGATCCAGGGGGGTGATTTGGGTGACAAGTCACCCCCCTTGTAGTTGAATATGATAAGAATAAAGGATAAGATAAGAGCAAAAAATACACTATGTAATGCCTTGCTAGGTACCAGTCACCCCCTTGAAATCCTTCTGGATCCGCCACTGAGGCCCCCTCCCCCCACCACTACCACCAAAAAAAGAAACTACTCAAAGTACAAACAAGTTTTAACTTTACCTTTCTCAATGACTTTGATGTCATAATGTAATGCTGAAACTCTACTTATTACTACTTACTACTGTTGGAAAAACATCTTTATTGAAAAAAGAATTACACTTGCATCATAAATCTGATCTAAATTATTGCGAATCATGTCTAATTGGAAAACATTAAGCAAAATCATAGCTTTTTGAAAGGTTTGAATTCCACTGATGGATAATCGATCATCGAGTTTTTTACCTCGAATACCTAGGTCTAGTCTTGTCTCGTTATGTAAGCTTTAAGGATTCGTTCGATTCGTACAAGAAAAAGGAAATTATGCAAGTTTGATACAAATTGTGTGAGTACTCCACCTTTAAATTTTTTACTCCATTTATATTTTGTTAAATGACAAATGACGAACAAAATATCACAGTCTTGAGCTTAACTCTGTTGTCCTGACCTTAACTCGGCTCAAAATACGAAGGTGATTTGCATCGATTTTCGCCACGACTGTTAATCTTGTTGTCCAAAAACAGCATCGTTTACCATAATGATTAAAAAGTCAAGATTCTTCCAAAAGACCATGGACATTTTGAATAGGATATACAGATTAATCTACTTCCTCTCGAACTCCGATCACAGTTAAACTGAAACGCTGGGAGTCATCGAAAGTAAAGGCGTTTTGAAGCCCGGGAAACTCTCGCACGTCCGCCATCTTGTTTTTTGAAATTTAGCGCATGCGCAGCGGTTTTTGAGCCGTGTCCCCCTCCCCTGTAAAAATATAATTGTTTGGTCACCCTGTGTGTCACGCACACAATGACCGAGTCAGTAACATATGATCACATACTCAGCATTAGTGGTTGTCTACATAGAGAAAAAACATGCATGTAAAGCATTATTTTATTACCAAATCCACTTTAATGTTTTGCAATAGCAATTATATATGATCTATGAGACTACAGTGATAAAATTGGTCGATATTTCGTGACAAATTGAAGACCATCGTTTGACACTTACTTCATGACAACAATTTCAGGTCAGTCAGTTAAAAAATCTCGCTTTGAAAATGTCAAGTGTTGCTAATTTAAAGATACATCCAATCTACAGGTCAATTTAGAGGTTCTAGACTATAGAAAAGATGAAATTAGCTCAATGAATGTAAGTATCTGGAGTTTATTCAGTCATATTTGATGTTATCTTCTCTGACTCTGAAGAAGTCACGGCAATTTTTAACGTAAATGTCACGCGTTCGGGGTCTTCTAAAATTTCGACATTTGAATAGCCCAACAATTTTATTTCACATTTAGCAAGTAGAAACAATGCTCTTTCACTTGGATACAGTTTTAGAGCTTCTAGTCATATGCCAGTGTGAGATTTTGGCCTTTAAACTTAGGTAATATTTGCGTATGATAAATGACCTAAAAATAGTTAAAATTCAAAAATCTCAAAAATATTCATTTTGCAAGGTATTCAAACAAACTCACTGAGATTGTTTGTTAACATGTCTTCTCTTCATAAATGCTATTATTGTTGCCATTGCTTTTCTGGTTTGTTCTGAAATTTGCTCGATGTACGATATGGTAATGAGCTCTGAAACCCGCTTGAGAACGGCCCAACAGAAAAATATTATTTTCTCCCCAAATAATAATCGGAATGAGTTCAAAATGACACCAATAGTTATAGCTTATCTATACCTACAAACTGACAAAGTTTGGGGGATTTCGATTTTTCACATTTTGCACCACTCCAGGCGAGATTTACAGACACTTCAAGTGCTCTTAAGTGTCAGTGTGTAGTTTACAACAGAAGTTGTTATTTTTATGTTAGTCATAGTTTGGTCGTTCGTTCGTTTTTTGATTGTTTTTGTATTTGTTTGCTTTTGCTTTAGATTTGTCTTATCGCTAATTACCCTCAAAAATACAACGTGCTTCTCGTTTGGGTCATTTACCCACTTACCACCCACTCCGTGTACGAAATCTCGGAGCTATATACTAACGTTTGAATAAACGCAAATCCTAATTTTGTAACTATTTTACCTATTTACCTACAGCGGCCTATAACAAGACAACAATAAGCCCGGAAATTACAAGTAAGTCCGGTATTGAGTCACTGTATTATTAAAATACTCAGCCACTATGTGCAGCCACTGCATGTATAGCTTTAGACTCACCGTATAGACTCTTTAGACTCGTGATGTCAAAGCAGCTCAATTTGGAGGACAAAACAAAAGAATTTCAATCTCCTGAGAAATGGAACCGTAGTGTTTTTCCCTCCAAATTGAGCCGCATTTCGAAGTGCTGAAATGGGTCTATAGTAGAACTTTGCACTTATCGCCAAGAAAGATAATATAAATTAAAATTGTTGCACAAATACCCAGGATAAGGAATTAACTCTGGAAATGAATTTAATTTATATTGTTATCCAACCTATCATGATCATTCAACAATTGTCATCTGTCATTCAACATGTAAGATGATTTTAAGAGACAACACGGCACTTTTGAAATTTTTTAGAAGACATGTTTTGGCAGATTCAACTGCCATCGTCAGTTGGTAAGTACAGATCTAGAGTGGAAATCTTACGATATATAACCAAAGGAACACAAAAGAAAACCGCGAATATGCGACTATTTAAATTGATCTGGCATACAGTGCACTACATATTGGAAACCGTTATACTTGAATTCATTCGACAACAAATTAAGGAAGCTTTGGTAGTGAGGAAAGGATAATACTATGATGGTATTGAAAACCTCAAGGTCAACAGAAACAAACGAGAAGCTGATCGAGTTGACTGAAAATATACCATATTATAAAAACAAACCGTCAAAGACGAAATTTCACAAAAACGCTTTTATATTTCTCTCGACCAAGGGTATCCTCGCACTCTGCCTCGCTATGATGCACTTGGTTGCGTTCATAATAAACTAAATATCATGTAGAGTTCAAAAATCCTCGTTTACAGTTCTTCGTGGTTTCAGCCGCTACTCCACCAGCTGCCAAACACACATTCCTATCACATTCCTTTCCCAATTCCCTCTCATTGCCAGAAATTTCGTGCACCGAAACAAATACTTTCCAAACTATTGAAAAACGTTTGGGAGACGTAGTTTACCGTCGAATTAATCATTCCAGTTAAAGAATATTAAAAAGTTGAACCTCATAATGGGGTATCAAGCACATGGCCTAACGTAATGTAAAAATATATCTTGTCTTTTTACGAAATTTATCTTACCTTTTTCGAAATATAGTTTTCCCATCACGGCTCTAATGCCCGTAAGGGCCGTTTGCCATTTTCATTGCCACTCGTCTGTAAACCCATGATTATATCGTAAGGACAAACGAAGAATTCCAAAAGTTGAACCTCAAGCACCGTCGTTCGATAGTTGGAAAAGCAGTTGACGTATTCTTTACGTCTACAGGTGAAAGAAAGTTATTACCTTTTTCGAGCCGAAAAATCACTTCCCCAAATCTTTCTCTAAAAGTCTGCAATTCTGTCACAAAATGTCCAGTTTCGATCACAAATATTTTAGGAAATATGTGGCAAAAACCATTTAAAAACCCATCATTTTGAAGCTTGTAAACAGCAAATTTTAGATTTTGAAAACACCGCTGCTCTTAGAATCTGTCAGCGCATAGATTTACTGGGGAAAAACGCTGTTAGACCATAATTTTTTGGAAATTTTGAGCCCGTTTGTCTTGTGGCCAGCGAAGATTTCATGGCGCGAAAGATTTCGCGGGTTAATTTTGAAAAGAAAAACAAAGAAAAACAAAACAAAAAACAAAACAAAACCAAAAAAAGACCAAAAAAAAAAAAAAATTGCCTGAAGTTCAACTTCTTATTTAGAGTTTTGGTATTGACCGCTGAAATCTTACGGCGGGCGCGAGGGTTCCGATTTCTGGCCATGTTTTTCCCCAGCCCCAAAGAGCCGCTACGCAGGCTACTATCACAGCAACTTTGCAGCATTATCACGTGACTTATCGTTTATTGTTTCCCTTTTATGTTTGTTTAATTTTAAGCACCTGAACCGAGCTCAACGTACAAAATAAGACACATTGATGACCACCTAATGTTAATGACTATTGCACTGGTAATGTCGCACTTCTAGATTTATAATGGTAATTGAACTAAGTGGAGTGCAATTTGGTCTGATATCAAACGCGCGATAACAAAATCACACGACCGCGTAGCGGGAGTGTGATTTGTAATCGCAAGTTTGATATCAGACCAAAATTGCACGACACAAAGTTCAATTATCACTTTATTATATCCATTTTGAAATCATACTAGATAGACACTAAATTTGTGATAAATACAAAAGTATTTATTCACAAATAGCCAGTATTTTGTTTCTTTTTGTAACAAAAAATTCCAGTCAAACTTGAGAAAAGCTACATTTTATGTTCCTTATTTGCTGTAATCTGATTGGCTGATTACATACAATCCTGTAATCTGATTGGTTACCTTTTCTAGTGTTGGATTGTGATTGGCTGACAAAAAGATGCGATTCGGACTCAAAATAGTGCGATTCGGACTCAAAATAGTGCGATTCGGACTCAAAATAGTGCGATTCGTGCTTGAATCAATCTACTGAGAGCCAATCAGATTACAGGATTTGCTAGTGATTCCAAAGTGGATATAATAAAGGTAAATATTACACTAGCATTATTAATGACTTACTTTCTCTTTTTGTTATTATATTTGATAATATTAATGGAAGACAAGCTTTAGAAAAAAATATTATCGAGTATACTCTGAGCTCGAGGCTTTGAGAATTGAGGCCGTGTCGCTATTTTTTCTTCTTCTTTTTCAGAGTCTGCATTTGATTCCTTGGATCAGCACATCAAAAGAAAAGATGAAGAGAGTCGTGTCCGGCTTTTGTGCGTGTATTAAGGCATCATCTAACTTGCAATTCAAATATTAATTGAAAACATTTTTTAAATACAATTATAATTATAATTATAATTATAAAGAGGTTTACACGGAAATGGGTGGGGGAGGGAATTGAAATTTGGGGATTTGAAAAACAGTGACGGAATGAGAATTAAGTCAGCAAAATGGAGCATGTTAATGTGAAAAATGCTAGAGGGTGATCAGCTATACATTAACACGATTGAGTTCTGAAAGTCAGTAGCAACAATTATCGAGGGAGGTCATAAAAAAATAGCTCCTGATCTTTGAATCAGTTGATATTCAGTTAGTAAGAAAGTATGTAGCACTTGTTGATGATTATTATTTATGACGTCGCAACTCCCCACCCCCTCCCCCAAAGAGCAGGCGTAGCTCGTAGACGTATAGGAGTAGGCAGCCCAGTAGGTTAGTGCGCGGGTTTCGGTGCAGGAGGTTCACGGTTTGATGCTCTGTTTCTCAACGTCTGTTACAACTTCTATTTTCCGTGTAGCTTTAACTTATATACTCGTTATAAGGAGCACTGATAGAGTGAATGGGCAAAGGAGGCACCTTCGAGTACTTTAAAAGGAGCCCCTGACTCGGGAGAACTGGGCAACCATTCCCCGTGCTTCGAAGTAAAATAAATTACTTTAACCTTTATAACCTTTAGCAAGGCGACAAATAATGACCGGTCCTTAACAAACACCGGTCCCGAACTTCTTATATCTACTTGTTATTACATTATGCTAAAAAACAAGCAAACTAAAAACAATCGTAATTTAGAGTTTTATTACTATAAACCATTTCCTGCTACAGTCAAAAAGATGATAATAAAAAAGGAAGCTTGAAGTTCCACAATTATTGTCCGTGTGATATATTTAATCTGATTTTGTTTTTGTCTTCATAATTTATACCAAATATTTTAGCTTTTAACTTCAAGTAGGATTAACTGAGATCTAAGAAGGTAGTGCATGGTGCTAATCTAGTAAAATTTATGATCCTGCTAACCAGTAAGCTTCTACTGGCATATTTAATGCTATATAATAAGTAATAATGCCAAACAGCAATTGTTTACTTATTGAACTAGCTAGTATACCAACGTTCCTTATCTTATTGACCCGGCATGGGACTATAATCTGTTTTGTCCCCATTCGATGTGAACAAGTCTTTTCCTCGAACTTTCCGTACAGCGATTGCTTCTCATCATGGAGAGCAAACGAACATCACTTCTTAATGCGAGAGGGATTTTTGGTGTAAAAATTGCTAGTGGGTTCTTCATACTTTCTCATTATGTAAAATAGGCTATAAAATAGGCTGATTGAAGTACTGTGTATTATTGGCAACATTTTGATGATCAATGAGTTTAAGGTATTTTTTTTGCTGAAATTAGCTGACGACTGGAATCCGCAAGATCATCGGTTGAAAGCCTTCTCTAATCTTCAGAGCTAGCCTTTAGAGCACTTAGGCAAAACCCCAATGAGAAACACCTAGAAATATTAAATATTAGGAAATAATAAACTTGATTTCTAAACACTATGGTATATCAAAACCGATAATCTTGATATATACTAAACACTTAAGATCAACGTAAAGTAAAACAGCTCAACAAATAAGCCACACACAGAATAGGTCTAAAAGAGAGAGAAAAAAATATTTAACCTAAAAAAAAAAAAGGTCAAAAAAAAAAAAAAAAGAAAAGTGCATCAGAAATTATGGGATATCATTCTCGATATTTTTTTCAGAACGCCCGGCGTGATAGGCAACCCGAAAAAAAATATCAGCGATAATATCCAATAGTTTCTTTGATGTGGATGTTCGTAAGTCGAACATCAAGTACTCTTTCAGTTCTGATAACATTTTTACATCATATGACCGAGTAAAAGGAAAACATGCCTCCATCGACCCGACATGGAAAAAACATTTGTAAGTTGACATCTGACAACAAGCCTTATGAATTTTTACTATTTTCGAAAAGAGCCTTGACCGTTTCCATGGCAACAATGTATTTGAGGACCCCAACACTAGGTGTTTTTGTGCACCCCCCCCCCCCCCCCCCTGGGTTGCCCAGCTCAGGGTTAAGGTTATGAGTCAAAACGTGTTCAGCAAAATAAATGATGCTATCAACTGTGAGCAAAATTGTTTGTTTATGTTTTCAAAAATATTGATTAAGAATCTCTCAAACTACTCAGAGCTTTGTAGAAAAGATCCCTTTCGCGTGACATCAAAGCACGCAATTGTATTGGTAAGTTATACTCCCTTCACCAGTGGATAAAATAATCATTAAATCATTAAGACAAGGACGGGGGGGGGGGGGGATTCTGTAGTGATGTTTAGGGTAAACTAGGATATACATACTAAAAAGAAATAACGAAGTGTAGATAGGGAGATACATCAATAGTGTTGTATATATCCTTATGGTTATCATGGTCAGCTCATTCTTGATCGCTTACTTATTTTCGTCGCTATTTCATATTAATCTATAAAATGTTTGTTTCGAAACTAAAATACATCTTTTACCCATCCCCTCTCGAGCTTCCTTTCGCAGCAGCACCCTCCCAATCCTTGGCACGGCCAAACCCTTTTCGTTTAATTAAAAGATGGTACGGAAGTTCCAGAAGATAATGTTCTTAAGAATTCAGTCACTCCTTTTCATTTTGTTGCTTTTAACCTCTTTCGAAATACAGCAAGGTAAGAACTGTCTTCTCTACTATTCAAAAGATATTTTGATGTTCTGAGGGTCGTAGTTTTAGTCTGTTTGATAGACACTCAACGGTTCGTGAAACGCATGCTTTTTTCAGTTACACTCCAATTCCATGCGCTTTGATTTCTTGTATGGAACGTTAAGTCAGAAGATAAATTATAAAAGCCATAAAGGCCATGGCGTAGTACAAAAATGAAGCTGGGATCAAGACAATGTCCTTTTGTTACATCACCGAACCAAAAATACATATTACGTTTGCAATTAGTTCAACCTTATGAAATGTTCAATCATTGTCCACACTTCAGACATTGTCTTCTCAACAAGAATTGAATATATTTTAAAAGGGATAAAAACATGTCAGCTTTCATTTCGTTTGAATCAACACATGGAAAGGAAGTTCCAGATGATTATGTTCTTCAGATCTCAGCCGGTCAGACCTTTTCTTTTTGTTGCTTTTAACCTTTTTTTCAAAATACGGCAAGGTAAGGACTGTCTTATCTGCTGTTCAAAAGATCTGCTGATGTTCTGAGGATCGTAGCTTTGAGTCTGACTGATAGACACTCAATCGTGCGTGAAACGCATGCTTTTTTTCGGTTAAACTTCAATTCCAAGCGCTTTGATTTGTTGTATGGAACGTTTAGTCAGAAGATAAGGCTGTATTGAACATGGGAGTAAGATGATCCTAGAACTAGGATCTTTCCTTCATGATCAGGCGAACCAACCAAATACATGCACTAATGATTGCGTTCATCAAAGGTTTCACGGAAACATGATGCGTTTGTCCTTCCCTTGATCTTCCTTGCAGTAGGATCTTCATTTCTCATAGACAGGACTAGGGACAGACTATCCTAGCACTAGGGATAAAGTTTTTACCCCTTGTTCGCTATGTAAATGGAAATAAAGTAGAGATAACTCGCCTACTAGGGATTCTACGTTTCTCAACCTATGTAAACAGGGCCTAAAATTTCTAGTCAGAAAAAGGCCATGGCGTAGTATAAAAATGAAGCTGGGATCAATGTCCTTTTGTTACATCACCGAACCAAAAATACATATAGTTTAGCTCAAAAAAAAAAAAAAAAAAAAAAAAATGGGTTTGCAATTAGTTCAACCTTATGAAATGTTCAATCATTGTCCACACTTCAGACATTGTCTTCTCAACAAGAATTGAATATATTTTAAAAGGGATAAAAACATATCAGCTTAAGGAGACATATATAGGCTTAATGATTTAAGGCATACTGTATTTTTTTCTTATTTTGTTTAGCATATAGCCTTTGAATTGTAGCCTTGTCGATTTGGTTTCATAAACCGGGTTTGTTAACATAGCGTTTTTAGTCAATAGACCAAATTCGATAATTTCAATACGCACATCTAGACAATCTACGCAGATAATACCAGTTGTATCGGGCCGCTAATTTGAATGCCGAAACAAATTGTAGTTTTAGGAGATGTACTCCTTCTATTTGGCCATGATAATGGAACTCAATTTTGCTTCCAATATATATTTATATAACTTTTTAATGGGTTTATTTTTAGACTTTTTATTTGTAATGTCAAATTAAACAGAAGAATTCTGTAGCCTATAGTTGTTGTTTGGTGCGGAAACACCTTGAAGCTGACAAATTGAATAGATAAATATAGAACTCTTAAAATTTGAATTTGGTTTTCCATTCTCGATCTCTCCTTTTTTTAATTTTGTATATTTTATCACTCCAAAGATTTATTTTCTTCCCCTTTTCGATCGTTTCCGTTTTATGACTCTGATCTATCAAGCGTGTGATGATGAGACAACACTCGAGAAGATGGATACACTCAGCTTCGAGTCTTGTTTTCAGTTCCTACTTTCTCGTGTTCTCTCAGCACCTGAAGTGTTTAGATCAGAGTTTTAAAAACAAATCGTTTTTTATAAATACTTCCTAATTTTTACTACAAGTGGCTGAATTTGACGGATATGCAATCCTTTAGTCCTGGGCCTGCATTACAAGCCCTATACAATATTCTTGAATTTTCTACCTTGCTTTTGGCTTGTCATCTAAGTTTAATTAAAACTATTACATTGCGTTTACCTAATATAAAACAAACAAAGCAGCATTCAAACAAAACGACTTCATTAATAGTAATATTTATTTAAATTATTTTTTATATTTTTTTAATATTTTTAATATTTTTATGTATTTCTCTCACATGTTAAATATAATTAATAAGTACTGCATGGCCTTAGCTCTGTTTACTGGGCAATAAATCACACATGTTTGGCATTCAATGGCTATGGGCACATCCCATAGCCTGTTTATTCAATTCAAATATCAAAATTCAAATTATATACAATTCTAAAATTACGCCCAAGTAAAGGTGTGGGCATACAAAACGCCAAAAGCATGATTTCTTGAAAAGGAATTATGCCGCCCCACCCAAGGCTATGCAGTACAGAAAATATAGGAACTATAACAATAGTAGGTGCTGCCCTTGCAGGATACCCATTTAAATATATGACTAATATACAATATTGTCTAGATGTAAATATAAAATTAGTAGGTGTTGCCCCTGCAAGACACCCAGTTTAGAGATATCATCAATATAAAATATAGTCTTTATAATGTAAATATAGTAACTATAACAATAGTAGGTGCTGCCCCTGCAGGACACCCATTTTCAAGATATCAATATAAAATATAGTCTTTTTGTAAAATAGTAAATATAAAAATAGGAGGTGCTGCCCCTGCAGAACACCCATTTTCAAGATATCAATATAAAATATAGTCTTTTTGTAAAATAGTAAATATAAAAATAGGAGGTGCTGCCCCTGCAGGACACCCATTTTCAAGATATCAATATAAAATATAGTCTTTTTGTAAAATAGTAAATATAAAAATAGGAGGTGCTGCCCCTGCAGAACACCCCGTTCTAAGATATTATCAATGTAAAAATATTGTCTAAAAGTTAATATGGTAAGTGTAAATTTAAATCATAAAAGGAATACTGCCCCTGCAGGTTATTCCAAGGATATATTGTCACCCCTACTGAATAAAGACTAAGTTGTAAGATTTGGAACTCAGATGTATTTAAGGAAAGCATTAGATTTCCATCGCCAAAGGAGGCGAATTTGTGTGTCCGAAAAACCTTTCTCTGCGGCATGCGATGCCGCACCTATGCGGAAACTGTGACCTTTGTAACGGGAGGAATCTAAGCTGCAGTATCTGAGAGCAGATGCTAAACAATTACAAAAGTTTCCCCTCGATACTATTCCACCTGATATGGTGATAAATATTGGACCAGGCTGTGAACCTCTAATTCTCAAGTAATCTAAGATAATATCAACTGGACAAAATTGCTGTTGACGGGACATAGTTATAGAAAAAGGAGTTTGGTTGTAACTATGTTTATAATTCCCGAATGTAAGTTTCAATCCACAGACAAAATTCTTCGCGTCAACAAGTTTAACAAGGTTATGCAGTTGCAAAATAGAAGCGGTGTTCTTTGAAGTCATAGTCATTTCCCCCACACGTAAAAAGGCATAAAAGGCCAAAGCACACATAGCCTTAAACATGGTAATTTGATAGGGACTGCCGGTTATGTGAGGGGAAGCAGAAAACAATTTGTGCAATATAGGCAAAGTAATTGGGAGTCTAGAATCTAGACGAAAACCCACCTTATTGTAACCGCTTAATAGTTGTAACACAAAAAAGACTTTGGATGGATCGGGAAGTTGATAAAGCTTGTGAGTGTAGCCAATTGCTGAAACATAAGTGTTCACTGTCGAGGGTGCATAATTCTTATCGTATAAATACGCAATGAAAAGAGCAATTGTAGAAGGGGAGATGGGCAGTGTGACGACTGCATGTTGAAAAACTGAACTTAAAAACAAGTGAAAAAGGTTCCATGCCCTTTTATAGGTGGGAACAGAGGATGGCTGTAAGCTAGATTTTATCAACATGGAGACTATATTAGCCAATTTTGTGGTAACAGATGTACCGGGATTGTTGTGGGGCACAGGTGCACAGAGGCTGGTGCCAACTGCTTGAAGGTGGAAACCTGTTGACGAGACAGAGCGTCAGCCATAGAGTTTTTAATGCCCGGTATGTGTTTAACTCGGAACATAATATTCTGCCTTAAACATATTGCAACAAGCTTGCGAACAAAAGACATCAAAGATTTATCTCGACAAGATTGTTTGTTGATCACATGGACCAGCGCCTCATTATCAGTGAAAAACAAAATGCATTTGTTTGTTAGTTGTTCACCCCATAGATATAAGCTAAGAACTATTGGGTAAAATTCTAAGATGGCAATATTCATTCCAACCCATTCATCTGGCCAACTGCCATAGCACCATTCATTGCCAAATATCGCTCCATAACCAAGTGAACCAGCTGCGTCAGTATACAGACTTAGTTTATGAGAGTTAGCCCACACTTCATCAAGGAAAAAGGATTTACAATTGTACTCAGAGAAAAAAGATGACCAAACTCTTAAATCCTCCTTTACTGATTGCGTTAGTCTAATAGAATGATGTTGAGCGCGGATGCCAATTGTCAAGTCAATAAGGCGACGAAGGAAAGCCCGTCCAGGTACAACCACCGAACAAGCAAAATTAAGGAGGCCAATCAAAGTTTGAATTTCTTTTAAAGTCACCTTTTTCCTCCTAAGGAAATTAGATAAAAGACCTAAAGATTTATCAATTTTTTCAGCTGGTAGCCTAGCTTCCATTAGACAAGTATCTAACTCAATCCCAGCAAAAGATAAAACTTGAGAAGGCCCAAATGTCTTGTCAGGTGCAATAGGAATACCCAAATAATTGCAAACATCAATAAAAATTTGTAATTGTTTTTGGCAAAGGGATTCAGTAGGGGCAACAATTAAGAAATCATCTAATAAATGTAAAATGTTTGGAATGCTACATTTGTGACGAGCAACCCATTCAATTTTCTAGTGCTGAAGGTTTCAAAAATCTTGCAGGAACTAGAACAGCCCATAGGCATGCATTTATCATAATAGTAAAGGTTATCCCAAGACATGCCGAGAATGGAATAATCATCAGGATGAACTGGAATTATACGAAAAGCATTTTTGATATCAGTTTTGGCAAGGTAACAATTTTGACCAACGGATTTAACAGACATAATTGCATCCTGTATAGTAGAGTAATGAACTGATGAATTTTCTGGTAAAATGCCATCATTTACTGATAAACCTTTAGGAAAAGATAAATGGTGAATCATCCGAAATTCGCCCGGCACTTTCTTAGGGACAATGCCCAGTGGTGATACCCGAAATGTCTCAAATGGAGGAGTGATAAATGGTCCAGCAAGCCTATCAGCTTCGAGCTCCTTATGCAATTTAGAAACTACCACTTCAGGGTTACTCAGGGCTGACAACAAATTGTTTGCTTTGAAAGAGACCTTTTCACCCTCAAATTCAAGATGAAAACCCTCAGCAAAACCTGTTGTCAGATAAGCAGCAATTGAAGGGGTGTACCCGTCAAGCATTTTTGTTAAACATTTAAGGCTTATTGGTGTTGGAAGAGGTTGTTGTCGATGACCTGGCAGCACGGGGTTGAGTTCTTGTATTTTGATAGGGACGAAAAGTACAAGATGAAGCTTTGTGCTGACCGTTACATTTGAAGCACTCATGTTTATAACTGCATCCTGTACATTCCCTCCCCATGTGAAAATTATAACAAAAGCCCTTTGGAATTTGCATATAAGGACGAGATTGAGAGGAAGTACCTGGTTTGGGGGCCTGAGATGTACGGTGTATCTGAGACCGAAGCCATAGCTCCCAATGAAGCTGACCCCATGGGTGGGAAGCCGAATTGCTTTGCCTTAAAAAACGAAAATTTTCGTCGTAATAGTGCCAATTGTGACCTCTAGCTGCCAGGTCATGTATTATTTCACCATACTTCATTAAAAAGGGGGCTTCATGTGGAAATTTCTGGGTGTAAACCCCAACAAAAATACGAAAAGCATTCCCCCACATTTCAGTGGAATTGACTTTCTTGGGCTTTACCGTGGACTCAAGACTCAGCGCCGGTAATTGCCCCTCCCCTGCATTCTGGAATGTCAGATGAAATTTGTTGGCCAATACCGGATTAACCAGCAGGCTCCCAAAATCTATAAACTCGTTTGACCAAATCTTTTCCTTAATTTTGTTGTTCACTTTTGCATCAATGGAAAGCGTGGATGATTGAAATAAATCATTTGGTGTGGTACCTGACACATGGGTTGAAACATCATCAAGGGCGCGTGCAATGGGAACCTCGGTGAGTGAAGGGATTGAAGGTGGTACACTGCAGGAGCCAGTGGAGGGCTGCGTCTGCCTCATCAGCTGATTTGTTACCTGCTCGGTAACCCTTTGGACGATGGTTGTAATAAGGCTGTCAGGAATGACAGGTTGATCCTGTACAGTTGGGGGTTGATCCTGCACAATTAGAGGTTGCTCCTGTACCACTGGAGGTTGATCCTGGACAATTGGAGCATGCTGAGGAGAGCTATCCTCTCTTGGTCTCTGTGAGGACAATCTTTTCGATTGCCTTGTCCCAGCCTGTGAATTGTTTGACCGCTTTCGGCTCCTGGTAGGCATCTAAAAACAAACATAAAAGGAAGAAAATACCAAGAAAACCATTGGATCGAAGCCCTCAAAGTAAGAAAATGGTAGAGGATTGAAACCCTCAAAGTAATAAAATGGTGGAGGATCGAAGCCCTCAAAGTAATAAAAATGTAAAGGATCGAAGCCCTCAAAGTAATAAAATGGTAGAGGATCGAAGCCCTCAAAGTAATAAAATTGTAGAGGATCGAAGCCCTCAAAGTAATGAATAATAGAGGATCGAAGCCCTTAAAGTAATAAAATGAGAGGATCGAAGCCCTCAGAGTAATGAATATAATAGAGGATCGAAGCCCTCAGAGTAATGAATAATAGAGGAACGAAGCCCTCAGAATAACGAATAATAATAGGAAAACATACTAAGCCTAACATTAGGATTAAAAGTAAAAATTATTGAGCAGCAATGCTCTAAAATAAACGCTTAATTCTACAAATAATAGGGGGCCCACGTGGCGGACCACCACTGAGGCACTACGAAGCGTAGTTAAACTCAAATTGCAAGCCGATGAAATGAATACCAGCGTCGCGTGGCTTAAATTAATACTACAACAATATACGGAGTAAAAGGATATGTCCAAACAATAAGGACAAAGCACTAGAGCATAGAAAGTGACTTTAAAATAGCGCCACGATAACTCCGATACAGGCGAAGCTGACCAGAGTGATTCAAATGAACCCCGTCCCGTAAAAGAAACTTACTAGAAACCCTCTTATGAAACCAAGAAAAAACATACGGAATCGGTTCTAATAAACTATGGACGAGTTGGTTGAAAACTGTGACCTTAGCATTAAAATCGGTGGACGAGCGGCGAGGGATCACTAAACAAAAACCCACAATCTTAACCCCAAAACTGTCGTGTAAATAACGAACTAAAACTTCGATTGAGGCAGCTACGACGTTAGGATTTTCAACCGAAAGATCATTAGTGCCAATTTCTAAAATAACAATGTCGGGATGAAGACGAGAAACATATGATAAGTCGTGTTTCCACAACTTTGGCACAGTTCGCCCGCCCACGCCATGAACGCGAACGCTTGCCCGATCCTTAAGATTAAAATCTAGGGAAAAACTATGATGTGATTGGTTTTTAATGTCCAAAAATAGGCGCTTCACAAAGGAGTGACCTAATATTAATACTACAGGCAAGCCAGAAGACATATTAAATTGAAAAAACTCACCTTAAGAAAGTATTGTTGTTGACTTGCTGATGACTCCACGCGACTGAAGCAAGCAATGTGATAGTCACGTGGCAAGCCAATACTACCCTATAGGGGGTATTGCGAATTGACCTCATTCCTTCACCCTCTCTTGGTTATTCAAATTAAATCTTATGAAATTCGAGTAAATACATAAAAATACTATTTGTATACAAATATTTCATTTGTTTGGTACTGAAAATCGATAATTAATATTTCAAAGATTAATATTCAAAATGATGACAATTATTCTATTACGTCATCGGTTTTTTTTAAATGGTTTAATACTCACTTTTGTATTAAAATAAACCAAAAGTTATTATTAAATGTTATTGGATTCTGATTCCCCCAGATATTAATTAGGTCAACAACACTGAGGAATCTTAAAACCGTTATAAGCAATTGTATATCACTGGCTTATGGTGATTTTCTTTTTCTTCACAGCATTTTCTATCATAACGGGTCCAACTGATATAGAAGGTTACATTGGAGAGGATGCAAACTTTATGTGGAATACGACAAACCAACAAAAACTCCTTTCAGCAAGCTGGGGGATAAGAAAAGGCAACATCGCTGACCCTCCTTTTATCAATGTTAATGGATATACTGGAAAAGTGAAGTTCAACAGTGATCTTGATGACACGATTAAAAGAAGAGTAGCTTTTCATGGAGACTTGAAAAAAGGCTTAGTTTGGTTTGTGATGAGGAACCTTACCGTCAATGACACGAATGAATATATTGCAATCATCATTGACAAAGTAGATAGTGTTCAACCATACCCTGTACGCTTAGTGGTTAAACAAAAGAGTAATAAAGGTAAGCTGCTGGATTGATCGATTTACAATAATATTTTAACAGCATTTCGTTTCTTAGTTCAGATATTTTCAAGAAAGTTCTGTTAAAAAAATATTGACATGTTATCGCATCAGACGCTGGATCGTTAGGCCACGACAGAAATGTGGTCACTTATACACACGTATTCCAAACTCATAGCTTCATTTCTTCTCGTTTGACGTTTAGATAATGACGACACGGTAGCTACAAAATACACAACAAAACCTATTAACTAAGTTATAATTTAAAAAAAGGAATAAGGAAATGAAAAAGGTCGAATACTTACAAAACTCTGTTTACACTGAGAATGGTTAACGATACTGACTCGATACAAAAAGGCTACTTGCATTATACTGATAAACACTCGTAAACAGTACAAAAAGAACAAAAGAACAGAATAAAAATTAAGATAACGTCAATTTTGACAAACCGCTGAAAAAGAAAGGGAAAAAATTACTTAACAAATTAGGTAATGGAGAATTTGAAGGCGAAGTATATCTTATATCGGAGAATACTGATTAAAACAAACATAACACGATTGGTTAAAAATTGTAAAGTTTCAAATTACAGATCATAAATATTGATTATGTTTTTTTGTCTCGAAAGTAAAACCAGCAACAGGACCTTCTGTTTCTACAGACACAACAGCTGTATCTCCGAGCATGACAAGTAAGTATTTAGCTTGAGTAAGGCACAGAAATATTTTACAGGTAAGACTTTGCAACATTTACATGCCAGATATAAGCGTCCATAACTATAAAACCTATATAATTGGCTTTGTTCAGGTTGTAATTAGTTTTAAATTCTTATTAATTGCTTTTCTTTATTCTTTATTTACTTGGGTATTAGTTTTTGAACCTTAGCCTTTAAACATTCACACTTTGCAGCTTTTCTTTATTCCAGATTGAATTCCCAAATAATGCATTTGCATCAGTTCCCTGTTAGTATTGCTTAAACTTTTATAAATTCAAGACGCATCACTCAATTTTGGTTTTTTGTCCAGTCAACAACTAACCTCATGTAGGTTCTATACAGAGAATATTGTCAACTATGTTAAAATTATTGGGGTAGCTTTAGCTTAGGTTACACAAAAACTACACCTTCGACTATTAAGCGATCTACAAGGTACTTAACTAGAACTTAGTCAGTAAACAAAATTCGGCGAAAATGGCTAGCTCCAAAGTTGGGATATCAGGCGTTAGCTGACAACGTCCATCTATGAATATTTCAACTTAATTTGAGCTAGCAAAACCCTAATCTGTCATTTAAAAAAAACAAGATAACATTATCTAAAAACGTAATTTCGGCAAAATTTCTAATTAAGGTTTTTTGTTTTGCATCTGCCGATCTGTCAATCATTCCTTTGCTCTCAATCATTCCTTTGCCAAAATTTCTTAAGCAATGACATCTTGATTCGGCAAACAAGACTATTACTGAACAGTCTTTTTACCTGTCATGTTTTCTTCTGCTCGGGCCTTTTCGGAATCAAAATATTAGTGCCTATTTTCAGACTTTCTGGCACTGCGGCTTACAACAATATATGTTTCCCTTAATTAATATAATCATTTTTTCTCATTTTTCTATTCGTGTCACGTCCTTTAGGAAAAATCACGTCAAGTCCTTTAGGGAAAAACAAAATCTCTCTTTACACATGGGTAGTTTATAATAGAAGTAATTATGTTTTTGTCCGTTCGTTTTTGGTTTTTGTTTTGCTTTTGTTTGTTTGTATCGCTAATTATCACCAAAAATGCAAAGTATCTTGCCTTTTCTTGTATTGTCTTGTTCTGTTTTGTCGTGCATATATCTAATATCGATACTGCAATTGCAAATCACTTATCGCCATTCGCCGTTCGCCCCTTAGCTATATATTGCATGGTTATCCATAGGTAATCCTCAATTTACTCGAAACCCTCAAAGTGTTTATCATGTGTCCAGTGGAAGTACATCAAGACTTGTGTGGGATCACTATGTTAAGAATAGAATTGCCCATTACCTGGCATATACAATGAGGTGGTCGTTACACGACAGAAATGGAGGCACAGTAGTAATTGGTGTTTTCACTGGATCAAAGTTTGTTACTTCCCAGGACTGCCCCGCAAGACTGCGAGGTCGAGTCAGTAAAGAGTCCACTGCTACTCTGGTCATCTCTAATGTCACTACTGCTGATAGTGGGATATATTCATTTCATCTGCGTTGGCGTTCAATAAGTGAATCGAACATAAAAAGCTTAGCCAGACTCATCGTAACTCGTTCCTGACATATTGTCATGGTCATCTCATTTCTATAGTAAAACACCAATAAGATGTCAATGAGAGTTCTCGAAGTGATCAGATTTTAATTTATTGATCACGGTGTAGTCAATTATAGTGTTTTCTTGTTTTGTTATGCTTGAAACCCATAAACGTTTAAAAGCTGTCAATCAATGCACCATTTCAAGTAGCCATTGTTTCGAATTAATGCAATTAACAACATATAAACATAAAAAGACTCCCCTGACGTAACTGTCTTTAGCATATGGCATGGAAAAAAAACCTTTATAACTTCAACACGTATCGTTCAAACTACATGATTTTCCTTGCCAGTGAACAGCTCACCTAATGTAGAATATATACTGAGAATATTGTCAGATGTGTCATAGGCACTTTAAGTTGCAGTGTTTAGTTTATAACAGAAGTTATTATCTTTATGTTAGTTTTGTTCGTTCGTTCGTTTTTTTGTTTTGTTTTTGTTTGTTTGTTTATTTGTTTGTGTTTACTTTAAATTTGTATCGCTAATTACCCCCCCAGATACAATGTGCACCTCATTTGGATCATACACCCACTTACCACCCAGTCCGTGTACGAAATCTCGGAGCAATCTGCTAACGTAATTGTGTAACTATTTTAACTATTCATGATCCACAGCTGCCTATAACAAAACAACAATAAGCCCGAATATTACAAGTAAGTCCGGTATTGAGTGACTGTATTATTATGTAATGTAAAGTAATGAGTGAAAAACTTACGATATATAACCAAAGGAATACAAAAGGAATCTATTTAAAATGATCTGGCATATAGTGCCCTACATATTGAAAACCGGTATTCTTGAATTTTCGACAACAAATTAAGATAGCATTGGTAGTGAAGATAGGATTATATGGTATTCAAACCCCAAGGGTAACAGAAACAAACGAAAAATTGATCGAGTTGACTGAAAACATACTATTTTATATAAAAAAAAAAAAAAAAAAAAACGGCAAAGACCAAATTTTCACAAAAACGCTTTTATATTTCTCGCGACCAAGGATATCCTTGCACTTTGCCTCGCTATGATGCACTTGGTTGCGTTCATAATACACTAAATATCATGTAGAGTTCAAAAATCCTCGTTTACAGTTCTTCGTGGTTTCAGCCGCTACTCCACCAGCTGCCAAACACACATTCCTATCACATTCCTTTCGCAATCCCCTCCCTTTCCTCAGCCCCAAAGAGCCGTAACGCAGGCTACTATCACAGCAACTTTGCAGCATTATCACGTGACTTATCGTTTATTGTTTCCCTTTTCTGTTTGTTTTAATTTTAAGCACCTGAACCGAGCTCAACTTACACAATGCGACACATTAATGACCACCTAATGTTAATGGCTCTTGCACTGGTAATGTCGCACTTCTACATTTAGGTAAATATTGCACTAGCATTATTAATGACTTACTTTCTCTTTTTGTTATTATATTTGATAATGTTATTTGAAGACAAGCTTAAGAAAACAAATTCTCGAGCATACTCCGAGCTCGAGGCTTTAAGAATTGAGGCCATGTCGCTATTTTTTTCCCCTTCTTTTTCAGAGTCTGCATTCGATTCCTTGGATCAGCGCATCCAAAGAAAAGATGAAAAAATTCGTGTCTGGCTTTTGTGCGTGTATTAAGGCAACATCTAACTTGCAATTTAACTATTGATCGAAACACTTTTTTATGTAAAATAATAATTATAATTATAGAGAGGTTTACACGGAAATGGGTGGGGAAGGGAATTGAAATTTTGGGATTTGAAAAACAGTGACGGAATGAGAATTAGGTCAGCAAAATGGAGCATGTTAATGTGAAAAATGCTAGAGGGGGATCAGCTATACATTAACTCGATTGAGTTCTGAAAGTCAATAGCAACAATTATCGAGGGAGGTCATAAAAAAATAGCTCCTGATCTTTGAATCAGTTGATATTCAGTTAGTAAGAAAGTATGTAGCACTTGTTAATGATTGTTATTTATGACGTCGCAACTCCCCACCCCCTCCCCCAAAGAGCAGGTGTAGCTCGTAGACGTATAGGAGTAGGCAGCCCAGTAGGTTAGTGCGCGGGTTTCGGTGCAGGAGGTTCACGGTTCGATGTTCTGTTTCTCAACGTCTGTTACAACTTCTATTTTCCGTGTAGCTTTAACTTATATACTCGTTATAAGGAGCACTGTTAGAGTGAAGGGGTAAAGGAGGCACCTTCGAGTACTTTAAAACGAGCCCCTGACTCAGGAGAACTGGGCAACCATTCCTCGTGCTTCGAAGTAAAATAAATTACTTTAGCCTTTATAACCTTTAGCAAGGCGACAAATAATGACCGGTCCTTAACAAACACCGGTCCCGAACTTCTTATATCTACTTGTTATTACATTATGCTAAAAAAAAGCAAACTAAAAACAATCGTAATTTAGAGTTTTGTTACTATAAACCATTTCCTGCTATAGCTAAAAATATAGTAATAAAAAAAGTATTCTTGAAGTCCCACAAATTTATATAATTAATATAACAATATAACAATATAATTAATCTGATTTTATTTTTGTTTTCGTAATTTATACCAAATCTTTTAGCTTTTTTCTTCAAGCAGGGTTAACTGAGATCTAAGAAGGTAGCGCATGGCGCTCAACTGGTAAAATTCATGATCCTGCTAACCAGTAAGCTTCTACTGGCATATTTAATGCTATATATAGGAAATAATGCCAAACAGCACTTGTTTACTTATTGAGCTAGCTAGTATACCAACGTTCCTTATCTTATTGACCCGGCATGGGACTATAATCTGTTTTGTCCCCATTCGATATGAGCAAGTCTTTTCCTCGAAATTTCCGTACAGCGATTGCTTCTCATCATGGAGAGAAAACGAACATCACTTTTTAATGTGAGAGGGATTTTTGGTGTAAAAATTGCTAGTGGGTTCTTCATACTTTCCTATTATGTAAACAGGCTATACTTCTGATTGAAGTACTTTATATTGGCAAAACATTTTGATGGTCAATGAGTTTAAGGTTTTTTTTTTTGCTGAAATTAGCTGACGACTGGAATCCGCAAGATTATCGGTTGAAAGCCCTTTCTAGTCTTCAGAGCTAGCCTTTAGAGCACTTAGGCAAAACCCCAATGAGAAACACATATTAGGAAATAATAAACTTGATTTCTAAACACTATGGTATAAAGTGTTATTATTTGTCATATTTCTGTTTTTAGTAACTTTTATCTTTGACTATAACGTGCAATATATTTGTATTTTATTGTTTGGCTTTTCAGGAGGTCCATCAGTTCGATTTCCATTTTCCTTCACAATAATTTTAGACATAATGAGGTACTGAACATAATAAAATGTATTTACTATTACAACTGAATATATTTATATTAAATATCTATGAAAACTCCATGTTTTAATTTCTGTGTGGATTATTAGGATCTATATCGCTATATCGCTATATCGCCCCTATCTAGATAGGATGGCAAGCTACCCAGTAAATACGTATACACTGTAGTCTGGTTTTCTTTACTTTCTTAACTTAAATTATGAACATGAAAAACAACAAAAAATTAAAAAAATACAGATGACTTTGCTAGACTCAACGCTTAGTATTTATGGAAATAGCTATAGGAAAGATGTACTCTGTGGGTGTGGTCACAAACAAAAAGTAATTACCTTGTCGACGTTAGTAAATATTTCTTAAATAGTTTCCGGATCGAATTCCAGTATGGAAACTAATGTTGTAATTCATTTTCATTCCTTTAGTTATTTTTTTCCCCGAAGCATTTGAGTTCAAATATATGGGAGTACATAGATCTCAAATCCAAACTAATGATGAGACTAACTACTTACCGAGCTAACATAGTGACTGCCTTAACACAACTATTCACAGGTTTATGTTTTGTTCAAGGTATGCTATGGTCATTGCTTTTTTTTAAGATACAATTTATTGTTATTGGTAAATATAGCATTGATCGTAATCTATAGGTATCCCTCGGTTTACTCAAGAGCCTCCAAGTGTTCTCTACGTGTCCAGTGGAGGTACAGCAAGACTTGTGTGGGATTATAATGACAATAATAGAAGTGCACTGTTTGATCCGTATTTATCAGAGTGGGCTTTATATAATACAAGTGGAGGCAAAGTACGTATCGCTGTCGAGGATGGTTTCAATGAAAGGAAATTTGTTGTTCTCAAAAGTTGCCCCGCAAGACTGCGAGGTCGAGTCGGTAAAGAGTCCACTGCTACTCTGGTCATCTCTAATGTTACCAATGCTGATAATGGCGTATATGTGTGTACTTTGGTGTTATTAACAGGATTTCCGATAACAAGCAAAATACAACTTATCGTTACAGGTACGAATTAATCGGTTATTAAAAAAGCTCTAAAAACCCAAAGCATGTTCCAAAAAAAAAGTTTTTTTAGTGGAAGTTTTTGGAAATTTGTAAGTGATGATTAATATATTCACTAAACAATTTATTTAGTTGGCCCGGAAATATCCAACTACTTTTTAAATGGTTTTGGATTTGTTATTAATTCATTGTGTCCAGATCGTCCCCGTTTTACTACTCTTGTCAATTCAACGACGCCTGTCATTGAGGGATCAAATCTGTCCATCCAATGTTCTACAATAACAAGTCCTATCCCCAACGTAACGTGGGTAAGAATTATGGAGAGATTAAGATTGATCAGCGTAGGAGTTGGTGAAGCATTTCTCATGATCAGATTCAACAACATCACGATACAGCAAGGTGGAACGTATGAGTGTCAGGCTACTAATAATCCAAACGAGCTTCCCCTTCACAATGGAAATTGGAATCTCAGTCAAATGTAATTAGTTCAGGGGAAAGCAGTGTAGTTGGCTAGGACTTCACCTTTCTTCATACTTAAAAAACAGCCACACCTCAATTCTATTGTTTTATGTAGGTTTTGAGATCCAGGGTACGACCTTCATTCTTAAAGCCGCGGGCGGCTTTGATTATCAGCAGGGAAGTGCGGGCTTAAATTCGAAAACCGGGCAAGGTTTTTAATTTGAAATTCAAGACCTGTCCCCGGCTGGTTTTTAAATCGGTTCAAACTCACGAGCTCGCGTGCTTTCATTGAAATTCAATAAAAGCCCTAGCCTCGCCCTATAGTTTGAACCTTTATATAACGCATATCATTTTCTTTTTTTCTAAATATATTAGCTGTTCCAACCTTGTCATCGCTACGAACATTACCTCGTCATCTTCTGACATCATCAACCATTTTTTATAAAGGTAATTAATTTGATCTTGTTACAATCTCTTCACAATATTGTATCTCGTGAATGTAGCTACAACGTTTTTTCCTTGTAGTTACTACAAAATCAACGACAGTAGTCACTAAACGAGAAGGCAAAAGAAAAGAGTTACCATGTCGGTCTACATTGTCTTTCTTCCAAGGTAAGTTTTGAAAGCAGTTAAATCTGTTTTTGAGCTCGATTCAATAAGACTCGTTGGAAATATAACAATACTACGCAATTGTAACGTTCTTAGTTCCCTAAAATAGTATATTATTATGCATTCTAGTCAGTGATATTTTCCCCGCTGTTTTACAGGAAGAACCTTTGCAATCATCCACGTGACGATAACATGTGTATTAGTGGTAATAATTGTCGTCCTCATTGCATGTTTTTACATCAAATTTAAAAGTAACTCTTTTAAAGGTACGTATACACCCTTTGCACGAATTCCCAATCTGGGTGTCAAAAAAAAATCTCTTCTCTTGATAATTGAAATCTTGTTAATTATTTTCATTGTTTTGTCCAAAAGGCAGGGAATTAGTACAAGGTGGCTATTTTACATGCTCTTTTGCTTGTATTGTATTCCCTTCTTTATTTTGTAGTTTACATGTTTTTTTATTTATTTTGTTTTGCTTCCATTTTTTGTTTTGTTTACTTTTGTTTGTTTGTTAGTGTAGCTTGTCTGGTGCTGCTTGTCTAGAGTTGTTTGTTTAGTGTTGTTTGCCTCTTGTTATTTGTTTGGGGTTTTTTAGTGTTGTTTATCTATCGTTTTTTTATTATTGTTTGTCTAGCGTTATTTTTTTCCTATTGCTTTTCCCTGTGTATCGTTAGCATTATCATATGAGCTTTTACTAGACCTTTAATCAATAACGTGGTTGCATGTTTTAGTTTCAGATAACCGAAAAGAGATTACGAGGTGATGTAAGAGTGGCGTTTCTTACTAAACAAAAACGACATCCACTGATAAATATTGTCATAGAAGATTAAGAATAATTAATTATACCATGAGTATAACAACTGACCTTCAAAATTCTAAATTATTTATGTGTTTTCTCCGATAGATTTGCCCGTCCCGTTTTGGCTCGAACAGCCAATGAGGTATACCAATGATCTTTTTGCTCAAATGTTTTCTTCCCTTAATTCGACCCCTTAATTGGAAATTCAAATTATCTATATTTTCTATCCTTCCTACCTTCTTACTTACTTCCGCTCCTTCCTTTCTTTCCTGCCTTCCCTTTATCCCCATATTTCTCCATTTCATTGTTGATTTTTCCAATTATCGGTATTTTGATATCAGGACCCAAATGCAGTTGCCTTAACATCAATAGAGGAATCGACTACAAACAACGATTTATCTGGTAGTGCATCAAATATATCACCAAATAAAGACTACGAGAATTTACCAGAAAAATCAGAGTCATCCTCTGATTCCGGGAATGCAGCACAAGGAACAACTGTATGTGACGTTCAACGTTCACAAACTCACCATGATTATCAAGAGCTTAATACTGATGTTTTATTGTCGAACATTCAAGGATACCAGACTCTTAACAGGACAGGAGAGGACACTGTGACAAAAATAGAACCTGCATTGCCTCCTCCAAAATATGAAGCATTAAAATGTGTAAATCACCCGCAAAGTTCTGATTATCAGAAACTACATCTGTATGCAAGTATTGGGGATAAAAAGTAAAACATTTAACGAATATTTAGTTTTTTGTCATATTTCAGTTTTTAGGCAATTTGATTTCTTTTTCGTGACTATAGCATGCAATATTTGTATTTTGTTTTTGTTTCGCTTTTCAGGAGGTCCATTTTCGATTTCCATTAGTTTTCTTCACAATAATTGTAGACAGAATGAAGTACCTAAACATGAGAAAATGTATTTACCCTTATTACTGAATATATTATTATTAAAATGTATAAAAAGATTCCTTTTTTTCCATTTTCTGTGTAAATTGTATGAAAAACAATGTCGCTCCAATCAAGATAAGTAGATGGCCAGCTACCTAGGACTGCGGTCTGGCCTTGTTAACTTTCTTAACTTATTCTGTTGATATCAGCAACAACAAAAATGTAATTTAACCAAAAGACAATTGCTTGGCTAAACACCTTGTTCGTATTGATGGAAATAGGGACGAGTTATACTGTGAATAAGGTCACGAACAAAACATAAAGTAATAACTTTGATGTTTATACCTATTTATCAAATAGTTTCCCGATCGATATTCCAGTTTTGAAACTGTCGCAATTCGTTTTAATTTCGTTAGCAGGCCCATCGCGTGCTTTCAGAGCAGGGGTACGTTCCTACGGACCTTTTTTTGAGGCATTTCAGTTCAGTAAGATATATAGGAGTATATATAGATCGATCTCAAATCCAAATCAACGATGAAATTAACTGCTTACCGAGCTAGCATAGTGACTGCCTTAACACCACTATTCACAGTTTTATGTTTTGTTCAAGGTAGGCTATGGTCATTGATTTTTCTAAGATACAATTTATTGTCGTTGGTTGATATAGCATGAATTGTAATCCAAAGGTATCCCTCGGTTCACTCAAGAGCCTCAAAGTGTTCTGTAAGTGTCCAGTGGAGGTACAGCAAGACTTGTGTGGGATTATAATGCCAAGAATAGAAGTGCACTGTTTGATCCATATTCACACAAATATATTCAAAAGCGCTGGAGTTGTTAAAGCATTTCTCAGATTCAATAACACCATGCACGAGACAGTAAGGTGAAACGTATGTAAGTGCCAATGAAAACTATCAAATGTAATTATTTCTAAGTTTGGATATTTTACATGGTATTTGTATTTGATCTCCAATGAGATGTAACCATTTTCCAGAAGAAGAAGAAAAGAGGGGGGGGGGGGAATGATTCTATTAGGACCATCACTCCTAAACGGTGGTAAAACGCTAAAGGGAGCGGAAGTTTATAGGCTATGCAGGGAGGTGGTTGGCTCAGCGGCTGTACTCATTCTTGAGTGATTCCAGTCGACAAAAAGTGACGAGTATTAAAAAACGATTGATCTATCATATAATATCAGTGATCAGTAGTGATTTCTCGTGTGGATCTGGGAAATGTTTGATATATTCCCAACCATCGGCCGACCGACCAACATATATCAACATTATATAAATCAACTTATAAATGTTTTTAGAATATGTTAAACTTGATGTTGACTTTTTTAAGAAAGAACAATATTTGAGCTGGTCTAAAATATACGACAAAATAAAAAGGGCTTTTCAAAAGCAAATGTACCTAATTGTTAGTTGATAATACGTTTCTTTTTTCTTTTTTGAAAAACAAAACAACAAAATTAAATTTGGTAAGATGGAAGGGGCAGAAATGCGTAGAATTCTATTTCGTTTTTGGAGAAATACCATAAAAATAAATAATAAATAATGTAACAAATAACAAAAAAAATATTAGGGATAATTTAACAGATTGTTCTTTTTGTCGATGATGATTTTTGCTTCTTTTATAATTGATTTCTTTCTTTCTTTCATCTTTTCCTCCAGATAAACCAACTACTGTGTTAACAAACTCTAATAGTACCGCTACGTCACCAGATGGAAAGAGTCACTCTCCACTGCCTAGCAGATGGTCAGCCAACTCCATTGATCACGTGGTATAATCCTACAGGAAAGCAAATCACCAAGGGGATAAGGATCATTACAGGCGGTAGCATACTGACGCTAGTAACATATTACAGTAATTAGTACGGAATGTACAGATGTCAAGCAGAGAATAAAGTTGGATTTGACGAATATCTGTTCAACAATAACTAAAAGATTAAGAAGTAATAATTATATTTTCTATATAAAAATAGCATTTTTTATTAATTCCTCTTTCTATCTAATGAACTGGCTCCTATGAAAGGGCGGAGGGATGGATAAAGCAAAGGCGATAGGGAAGATTGTTCTCTTTCCTCCCAATACCTTTCACCTTCCCTCGAAAAATTTTCATTAATTTCTTTATAATCTTTCTCTCGGGTATATGAGAGTAAAATTAGCCATCAACCATGGAAAAGCACTTCTCATGCATGTCTTATTTTCCCTCTTGCTTGCTTTCTTTTAGTTGTTCCAGTCTTGCCGCCGCCACAAGCAACACCCTGCCTCTATCAAGTACTGCCATTGTCAACCTCTTTTTATCAAGGTATGAAGACAATGCACCCCATAAACCCAGTCATGCCCAATTCCCTTGTGTCTGATGTTGTTTTCATTCTGTAGATTTTTAAAAGCAGTATGTATAGATTATGATTGTGATAATAATTTTCTAAATGTGGTAATAATTATTACTTTAGAGGTAATGCTTTCCCATTGCAAGCCAGGTGTCATTCTCTTGAGAATTAAAGATTATTTATTTAAGCTATATTCATATTCATGTATCTTGTCATGTGAAAACGCTAAACATGAAATTGATACTCTAGGGAATGACACGTGACCTGATATGGAAAGTCATTACGCTCGAGGTAAACAGGTCTGAATAAAGTGTTTGCAAAGTGAATGACGATCAAATAACAAAACAACAAAACAAATAGATAATAATGTGGAATATTTATAAATTTGTAACATATTATAAAGTTATTATATAAAGCTATTAAAAAAAAAAAAAAAAAAAAAACTGCATACTGAATTTTGCATTCCATGACATAAGGGGAATGTGTGAAAATTAATTTGAAATAAACAGTGAATATAGAGCGTTTTGCTCTCTCTCTATGTAGTTAGTATATTGTTTCGGATGGAATGCACTTAAAATAAAATAAATAATTATTATTTATCTTACTTTAGAGAATAGTATATGACCCAAAAGGCATTTCGGTCTTGGAATGCACTATTCAGTATGCAGTATTCAATATTTAACTCTTTTGGAAATGGCTGTATATACTTACCTTTTATGCATGATTCTTTTGGCTGATAAGAAGAAAAAAAACAATGTTATTAAGTAACAATGCGCGTAAGAAGTAGGCAACTCTCTATTGTTCTGCGGCAATTGCAACTTCCCCACATAAGAATGTCTTAGTTTTCAGACTGAAAGTATATCAGCCTATAGGTAACACATTTTAAAAATAAAATGTGCAAAAACTCTGTTTTGGAACAAAGTTTCTTTTCTACTAAAAGATCTCGTCCAATCATAAGTGCTCAAAACAATAGCCAAAAGACGTTTATAATTCGATATGTTCCCCACATAGAAATTTTGATATATAAAGGCACAAGCAATCTTAGATGAAAAGTGAATCAGATATCAAATTGAATCTTAAGAAATCCGCTTAGTTTTGAAAATATGGCAGATTTTCATGTTTTATCCAATGAGATGGACGGATTAGACAATACACAATTAGCACCTTTCTACATTCCATTGCCGTTTGCCTGCCTAGTTCTTACTAGGACCATTACTTAATGTCATCGCAATATGATAGTTACTTGACTTCTATACTTGCCAATATTAGTCACGGATTAGAAGTAGCTTACAATGAAGACAGATTACGATTTCGGGTTTTCCCTATTTGGTTGTCACACCGTTTTTTAGTGACTGCTTGATAAAGAGCCCTTCGCAGTACACGATTACATGACTCTTACCTATTTCCTAATTAAGTGCTTAGCATCTTGGAGATCGTGTCATTCGTACTCCAACACAAGTTACTTCAATCTATTAAAAAAAGAAATTACTTCAAGTAGGTAAGAATCATGTAATCGTGTACCGTGAAGGGCTCAAGTCAAGATGCCCAGCATTTTAGAATTTGTTTGCCATGAGCGGAGACTTTTTAAGGGAACTCAATCAAGCTTGATTCAAAAGTTAGCGAGGTGACATACAGTACATGAGTGGATGGCCATGGCTGGTACAAAAGACAAATGAATGTAGGATATCTAGCTACTGGGAACACGATCGAGGCTTTATGCAGATCATGAATCAAGAAAATGAAAGAGTGTGGTAAAAGGCTATTCACCGCGTTGAATCTTTCGGCAAGTGGTTAAGAAATGAAAAGTGTCATATTTCCATATCAACCAAGCTGAACAAATTTGGAAAGTGTCTCTGTGCATCCTTATCTGTTTTCTTGATTCGTCTTTACTTTTAAAGTGTTTTGCAGCTGAATGATACTTCTTTCGTTCGTTCGTTCTTTCTTTCTTTTTCTGGTTATCATTTCCTTTCATTGTCTAAACCATTTCACAAAGGAATTCTACTCACATCAATGACATGTACATAGTTCTTTTGAACACGACAAACATTTTTAGACCAAAAAGGTATCGTTCTTGATCATGTGTTTTGCGTTTTATCCAGGATGAAGAGATATTGTAACCACAAGAACCAACAGCTTTGGAAACAACATACGAAACATCGAATTTGAAAGCACCGAATATAAACATCAAAACAGCATCAAGAGTATCTAAACCCACCTTCTTCATCGAGAGTAGTAAAAATAAACACTATGAAGCAGCACTTTCTATAAGGAACTCGTTATTTTACCAGCAGGCGTTGAGAGCAAGAGTAACAAACATTATCTAGAAATTAAAGATGATTAACATTAATTAATGCTTAATTAGCATGAAGGCCATTATATTTCGTTCTCAAAAGGCAACCAAACGTCGTAAGTGTTTCGTAACTCACGACACAAGACAGATCAGTATCATGGATCTACCTCGCACGACTATTGTTATTTTTCACACGTTCTTCATCCATTTCTGCTTATTTAGCTGGACTCAAGGTATACATTCCATTCCATATATCTTAAGTTATACTTTCTTCTTACAATACTCCTTCATGCTCATCCTACGCAAACACTGTTTTCATAAAAAAGTGTTTTCATATTTCAGGTTTAACCCTGTTTACCGTAACTCCTCCAAGAGTTCTCTACGCGACAGTTGGCGAGACGGTTAAATTAAAGTGGGACTACAGTGTGGATAACAAGATAGAAGAATTTGCTGTTTCTTCGCCAAGATGGAATTTCCATTATGTAAACGGCACTGCATGGATTTCTAATTGCATAAGAAAATGTATTCAACAACTGGGAATGGCACTTAAACAGCGATACATGTCCTGCCAGACTACTGAACCCTGTTCGAGTGAGTAAGGAATCAACTGCTACACTGGTAATCCATAATGTAACTCTGGCTGATAGTGGTACGTATGGATGCGTTCTGGTGCTGGCAACTAGAAGCCCCATATCAAGTAGAGTCTTGCTCGTCGTAACATGTAGGCATGTAGGTTCGAATGTTTTTACACATTATTCTGCCACATGGTTCAAAGGACAGGTTTCAAAGGTAAACACTACAAATCCTTACAGTCCCCACCTTCCCCTATAATCTGTGAGAAACAAAATACTTCATCCATTTTTTTTTTTTTTTTGTGGTGAGAAAATAATAGAATGAGGTAAAATAACTAATAATACTCGTGGATAATTTTTAAACATTATCTTAGTATCTAATTGTATGTTTGTTTGTTTAACTGTATGTTTTAGGAAGAATCCCGACAACCAAAGGTAAGGCAATTGATCATTTTTCCTCATTCTGGAAAATCGCTCAGTCTTTCTCCAAGAACAAAGAATTCATACCAGGCGTCTCTTGTCATGACTTTAAACTACGTACTTTTAAATGGTCTTTAGGGCTTTACAACAAAAATCTTTCGCAATGGATACGGTGAGTTTCAACTATAACTCAGATTAAATCAAAGATAAACAGGGAAGGAAATTAGCGAAAAAAGGGAAAAGAAAACTATAAGGGGGACATTATATGAGCACCCAAAACCTTTATGAACCTTTGAGCTCACCAGAAACCACAACTAAAGTTGGACTACAAATGTTTGCTTTTGAAGATAGAAAACTAGGGAGATCGGTGAATAGACTACCACCACACATCAGAAAGGAAGAAAGAAAGAAAGAAGAGAGGAATTGAATGAAAGAACGATCCATTAAATAATTTATTTCTGGACTAAAATGAACTTTTCATATTTAATTTCCCTCTCTATGTTTTTTTTTTTACCGTTGGTTTCCAAATCCATAGGAAAGTAATGAGGAGTACTTAGATGATTTGAGTTAATTATAAAAATCAAAATTTGTTTAATATTAATGTTTTTCTTACAAAATGGAATAGAAGTGGAACCACAAGAACCAGAGATTCCGAACACTCCTCACAAATCACCAAGCCCGATACCATCGAATATTGAAACAGTGTCAAGAGAATCTGGACCCACCTTAATGGACGAGAGGTAATCAAAAGAAAACTCTGTAAAGCAGCACCTTCTAACCGGAACTCAGCATCTTTATCAACAGTTAAACGATGGGATGTTATCGTCAAGAGAACAATAGTATCAGCCCCTAGAAAGAAAGAAAGGTCCCAAGGCTCAACCAAAACTTCCTTCTATGATGGCGCAAAACCACGATACCCCAAATGTTAATTATCAGCAACCAAGCTCTGAATACCACCCACTGCATTTGTGCTCAAACATAGAATAGTATATTTTTGAAAGTGATGGTGATTTCAACAATATCATGGAGGTTCAACAATACAACACACCCCATCCCCCATCCCCCATCCCCATCCCACCTCTCCCCTCTCTGCAGAGAAAAAAAAGGAGAAGAGGAAAAAAGAAAAAGAAGAGGAAAAAAGAAAAAGAAAGAAACAAAATTAGAAAGAAACCAAAAAAAAATTAAAAATAAAAATAAAAATAAAAAGAAAGAATAAATAAAAGAAAGAAAGAACAAGATAGCTAAGGAATAAATTGAGCTATTCAAGTATCTGCCAGAATATCCAAATAAAACATATAAACAAGGAATTCTAACTATGATAGGTTAAACAGATTTTGGCTTCAATTGCATGTAAAAAGAAGGAGATTTTTTTAGAGTCCAAGACAAATTGCTAGCATTAAAGTAACGGATTGCATCCATTATTCACACTTGGAAAGATGTATCAATATTAACAAATAAAATGATTGCAATCAGTGTTCTGTAGCGTGTCGTAGAGTATAGCGTATATGCAAAAAAAGGTTTCTCATCTTTCCTGGGATATTTGAAGATGCAAGTTCATTGTCTTCTAGAGCGTTGATTTAACAATTCCTTTCAAATTTGAAAGATTATCAAAAAGCTTTGCGCCGTCAATAAAAAGTCCCCTTTCCATCACAATGATATGCTTAACAATATGGGGATTTCCCCATAAAGACGCTTTCGAAAGCCTTGTAATACGTTTAAGGTATTCAATAACAAAAGGTGGTGAATACGAGGCTGAGATTATTCATTCTAACTAACAATAAAACATAACAATGTTGATGACCCTTACAGCAGTTATCAATTGTAACATTTCCGAATAAAGTCGCGCTTTTCTTCAGGAAAGATGCACCATATGCATATTAAAGTCAAGGGTGGATACCATCACCACAAAGCCACTGGAATAAGCCACAATCATGCTTACGCCATGGCAATCAATTCGTTATTTGATTTGAATAAATAAATTAAGGCAAATACAATGGAAAAAATAACTAAATAAATAACTATGATTAACTTTGGTTATCATTATTAACTTGATATTAAAAAGTGACCTTACCTATCATTCTATTCTGATAATGGTACCATGATCCAGTGCTCCCTTGACTGTAATATGATTTAGCTGGTCTTGTTCCACTATAATGGAAGGCGAACTAACGGTTTCATGTAGTTTCGAGAAAAATCCCACACATATACATAAACCTCTGAACCATGAAAGTGAAACGCCATACCTATTCAAATATTATATAATCTTGATCCGTCGATGCTTTTGTCTATTAGAACAATGAGGTTCTCTGCAGATCTATTGATTTTAGTGATAATAATGTTACTAGTGAGCAGGACTAAAGGTAAGACTCATTTCTTTACTTTTCCAGTGTTCGTAATAACAGGAAAACTCACTTGTCAATTAATAACTTATCGTCATTTTTCCTGGTGGATATTTCAGGTGCAACTCGTTTCACAGTAGTTCCAACAAGTGTTTCATATGTGCCTGAAGGAGAAACAGCTAAGCTCGTGTGGGATTACAGTGTGGATAATAGGGCTGAAGAGTTTCAGTTTTTTTCACCAAGGTGGTTATTTTATGATGACAATAACGATCCCATTATAATCGCACAAGAAAATGTATTCAGCAATCTGAAATGGCACATAAACAGCGATACATGTCCTGCTAGACTACTGAACCCTGTTCGAGTGAGTAAAGAATCAACTGCTACACTGGTAATCCATAATGTAACTCTGGCTGATAGTGGTACGTATGGATGTGATCTGATGCTGGTAACAAGAAACCCCATAACAAGTAAAGTCAAGCTCGTCGTAACATGTAGGTTTAATATGTTTTTAGAGGCTATACATCAGTTATGACTTACATTAGAAAAATATAAATAAACATGTAATTTTAGTTTTTCAAGTTGTCTTTTTTTAACATATTTTTTTAAAAATTCCTTTTATTTGTACTTTTCGGCGTTTGTTTATAATAGCTTGAGCAATAATTTTAATTAATTTAAATGATCTTCATTTTTTTCTATACAGCTTTTTCTTATATCACTATGAATCCTTCGTCTTCAAACATTCCTATAAATGAATCCCAAGAATTATCTATCAGCTGTTCTGCAGTTGGAACCCCTCTGCCAAACGTCACATGGCTGAGATTACTGGATGGTGGCAAGTTTCATAAGAACGAAGGCGTAGGAAATGTGACATTTAACATACCAAATATCACAAGAAATGACAGTGGGATATATAACTGCTGTGCCACTAACAACCCGAACCCGACTCCAATCTGCAGGAGCACCACAATATCTGTCCACTGTGAGTTCAGTACATAGACATTATTTTGTTATTAACGATGTCATAATTTGAGTCCAAATATTGAAGTTTTTTAATTGGGTCGCATTGGTGAGAGGTGTGCGCTGCTACCACTACGCCACCCGCTCTTCCCTATTACGTAGAACATATTAGCGTAATACAACTCTGGCTCAAACAAATAAATAAACAGAACGACAGAAAAACAAACAGACAGAAAGACAGACGGGCAGACAGAGAACATCATTAAGCTATCCATTTATCAATCTTTGCGAATATCTATTTCATTTTAATTTATCGACAGCTGTTTGCAAAACGTTTTGCCCACAAATCTTGCGAACACTTATCAGAAGGTATATGGTAATTCTTTTTTTTCTTCACAGATAAACCAGAGATTGATGTAGTTCAGTCAAACAACACAGTGTCTTCATATAATGGAGGTACAATCAGGTTATACTGTCTGGCACGAGGCGTGCCCTCTCCTCTGTTCACGTGGTTTGATCCCCGTAATCGATCAATAACTACAGAAGTACGTAATGTTACTGGTGGCAGTCTATTAATCATCAACCCAGACAGCTATGGGTTGTACAGATGTAAAGCAGAAAATACACTTGGTTATAATGATCACTTCATCAATGTCACTCAAACAGGTTTGGAAAACAGCTATTTAGTTCGTTCGATCTTTGGATTTGCACATTAATTACTTTTTTTTATTTTATATTATGTTTTTTATTGTTTTATTTATTTATTTATTTATTTATTATCTATATTATTTTGATTATAATATGAGCAACTAAAAAGCCACAAAGCGTTTTTCGGAGAGGGTGAGAGGGGGCGATGCTATAGGTTAAGTCAACATTAAGTAATGTTTATTAAACAGTGCAAGCATATATCGAGTCTGTATGGAAATTGAATAATAATAATCTTTTAACTCATTGGGCTTACATTCTATATTCAAATGCACGATAAAAGGATAACGTGTGATTTCGTCGGTTTTATTTAGTTCTTTCTACTTCAAATGGGACATCGCTGAAAAGTAAAAAGTAATGTTATTAGTGCAACATCAGCAGTTAAACGAGGTAATTAAAAAGAGAAGGAAAAAAAATCATAGACAGATATTAATTTGGAATGTTTTTGATTGTGTTTTAGTTTATTTATTTATTTATTTATTTTTTCTAGTTGTTGTTGCGGTTTTTTTTTATTTGTTTTTGTTTTTCTATTTTTCACATTTTCCTTCTCACTTTAGCTAATCATGATTTCAAGGTTTTGCAAACAATGCATGAATCAATCAAACAATTAAATAAACAACCAAAAACAAAATATAACAAAATATATCATGTATAAATGTATAACGATCCATGCATTGAATTGTTTTTGTTAGCCCATACTTCTAAGAGGCAAGACATAGTTTCGACCAATGTAGTGTATTCAACAGCAAAGGTACAACAAGGTAAAAGCTCAAAGCTAATTATCCTTAGGTGTTGCATAATTAAACCAATAACAAACGCTTAATATGATTTCCTTTTTTTCTTGCTTTTTTAATTATTTTTCCCGTTTTCGTTTTCATTTTTTTTTTCTTTTTCCCTTCTTTCATTCTCTTTTAAGGTTTGCATTTTCATATAATTTTATATCTATTTTCTTATTTATATATATTTTTTGTATCCTAGCTCGGACAACCAGTCCTGTTAGGGGAGATGGTATCAATGAGGACATCGCTTTATTGGCAGCAGGTGGAACAGTGATCTTGGTTTTGATGACGACAATCACCATCCTCATTGTTGTGATCTTTAAAAAGTACAGTAAAAACAGAGGTATATTATTTTAGCAGGAATTTCTTTTTAATGATGCGGCAAATAGATAATTATATGCTCCCTTTCCTGCTCCTGCTCCTGCTCCTGCTCCTGCTCCTGCTCCTGCTCCTGCTCCTGCTCCTGCTCCTGCTCCTGCTCCTGCTCCTGCTCGTCTTATTGTGCCTGCTGCTCTGTACGTTCCTTCTCTCCTTCCTCATCCCCATCATGAACTTCACAACAGCACTCGATCTTTTTCTTAATTTACTCCTCCCTCTTCATCTTCCTTCCATCTATAGTTCCTCCCTCCGTTTCCTGTTCTGTGCATTTTCCCCTCTACCGTTCATTTAGTCCTTATCGTGCAAGTCAATAGGTACGAATCAAATTATTTTGATCTACTGCAAGGATCATTGATTGATGCCATATTATGGTTAATTTTTATCAGCAGGTTTAAAAGAACGGCAAGAAGAAAATGAGTATGAATTTATCGCTGAGTTTCATTTTCAAAAGAATTTTCTTTTAATGGACTATATTTTAAAGAAATATTAAGAACATTGTTTCCATTGACCTTAGAGTACCTTCTTTCCCTGCGGAGGCTGAAGAAAATGACATGCCCATATATGCAAAAGTTGATTTGTCGAAAAAGAAAAGAAACAGACAAGAGAGTATACCGATCTATGCCGAGGTTGACAAAAGCAAGAAAAAGGTATGCGATAGATATCGTAGATTACGAATATAATCGGGATTTTTTTTTTTTCCTTTTTGGATGATAGCTCTAACTGCTTTTCCTGGATTGACAAAAATGGAATATTAAGGGTTTAGTTAGTGCGCTAAAAAAGTTATCAGTTGCATATAAACGATCCCTTCGACGTAACGGCAAAACAACTCATTTTGGAGGACAAAATAAAATTATTGCTGCAAGCTAGCAAGAGCTCTTTGATTCAGCGATCTCGTGCCATTTTACATTTCCTCTCAATTACATGACAAGCACATAATGAATTCAATTATTCTAACTTATTCTAACTTTATTTTAATTTTCTATTTCAATGTCTTAAGGTGACTGGCTACTTTTGGAAACCACGATTTTTTAAAGTGAAATTTAATGCTGATTCCGAGTATGAAAAGAAAAATGGGGTGTCCCGCGCTCGTTTTCAAGATAATCAGCATTTAATGGATACGCTCGAGTTTTTTAGGCAAAAACTGCGCCACTGAAAGTGATCATAAAAAAAATTACAACTCATAAGATAATTGTTCTTTGCAGACCTTATCATGCACAAATGCCAGCTAGTGAATTATTCTACAATACGACATGGATATTTTTGAATAAAATACGAAGAAATACGATTCGTCATATTTTGCCCTTTCAGTGTTCTCAAAAATCTCATAAAGTCAAACAAAAATTCCTACAAAAATCAATTTTTTCATGCGTTACAAAAATCAACTTTTCTAAAAAATTTGATATAACGTAGATTTTTAGAAGTTCTTTCAATTAAGCTAATAAAAAGTATAGAGTCCCGTGTATCTAGCGTTTAAAAGTAGGCAGTCACCTTAAAACTATCCTGGTAAGACTCTTTGACGTGCAGCAAAGATCTGCCATAAACTAAATTGAATATAATCTTTTTTCCAATAAAACATGTTGATGTTTCAGCGTCCGGGTCAGATCATCTATGCGGAGTTGGGTGACCTTCATTCAACTGAAGCCATTCCAACTGTCATCTCTCCAACACAGCCAGATCGCGACGCGTATGGTGTGATTGAATTCAACCAAAGGTCAAGCCATGCAGACAATGCTGAACCTCTATATGAAGCTATTCCACAAGTATGAGAAGCTATTTTACTGATCATGATATACTGAAAGGCAACCAGACGAAATAAAGCTCATAATTGTTTGCTTATTCCTCGGATGATTTACATAATTGTGTCATTAAAAATATACATTAGTATACAAATATAACCTGGAATTGTATTTTTTTAACCGGTTTGATCTTGCGTTTTGATTGGCTGTAACCAGTAAAACCACAAGTACAATAAAACCTCATGGTTAAGGTCAAAACGTGTTCATCAAAATAATTAATTGATGCTATCAACTGTAAGCAAACTTTTTTTAAATGTTTTCAAAAATATTGATTAAAAAACTCTTAAACAACTCAGAGCTTTGTAGAAAAGATCCCTTTCACGTGACATCAAAGCAAGCAATTGTATTGGTAAGTTATACTCCCTTCACCAGTGGATAAAATGATCATTAAATCATTAAGGCAAGGACGGGGGGAGAGGGGGTTGGGGGTTATGTAGTGATGTTTAGGGTAAACTACGATATAAATGCTAAATGCTAAAAGAGATAACGAAGTGTAGATAGGAAAATACAGCAATAGTTTTGTATATATCCTTATGGCTATCGTGGTCAGCCCATTATTGATCACTTTCTTATTATCGTCCCTATTTCATATTAATCTATAAAATGTTTGTTTCGAAACTAAAATACATCCTTTACCCACCCCTCTCGGGCTTCCTTCAGCAGCACCACACTCATGCATCCTTGACAATGCCAAACCCTTTTCGTTTAATTAAAAGATGGTACGGAAGTTCCAGATGATTTTGTTCTTCAGAATTCAGTCAGACCTTTTCTTTTTGTTGCTTTTAACCTTTTTCAAGATACAACAAGGTAAGGACTGTCATATCTAATATTCAAAAGATCTGCTGATGTTCTGAGGGTCGTAGTTTTAGTCTGTTTGATAGACACTCAATCGTGCGTGAAATGCATGCTTTTTTCAGTTACACTCCAATTCCATGCGCTTTGATTTCTTGTATGGAACGTTTAATCAGAAGATAAGGCTGTATTGAACTTGGGAGTAAGATGATCCTAGAACTAGGACTTACTTTCAGGCGAATCAACCAAGTGTTCAGTTTTCCCGAGCTAAAATACATGCACTAATGATTGCGTCCATCAAACGTTTCACGGAAACACGGTGCGTTCGTCCATCCCTTGATCTTCCTTGCCAGTAGGATCTTCATTTCTCATAGATAGGACTAGGGACAGACTATCCTAGCACTAGGGATAAAGTTGTTACGCCTTGTTCGCCATGCAAATGGAAAAAAAGTAGAGATACCTCGCCTACTAGGGATTCTAGGTTTATCCTCAACCCATGTAAACAGGGCCTAAACTTACTAGCCAGAAAATTATAGAACCCATAAAGGCCATGGCGCAGTACAAAAATGCCAAGCTGAGATCAATGTCCTTTTGTTACATCACCGAACCAAAAATACATATGGTTTAGCTAAAAAAAAAAAAGGGTTTGCAATTATTTCAACATTATAAAATGTTCAATCATTGTCCACACTTCAGACATTGTCTTCTCAACAAGAATTGAATATATTTTAAAAGGGATAAAAACATATCAGCTTAAGGAGACATATATAGGCTTAATGATTTAAGGCATACTGTCTGTCTTCTTACTTTGTTTAGCATTTAGCCTTTGAATTGTAGCCTTGTCGATTTGGTTTCATAAACCGGGTTTGTAAACATGTCGTTTTATGTCAATAGACCAAATTTGATAATTTCAATACGAACATCTAGATAATCTACGCTGCTAATTTTGAATGTCGAAACTAATTGTAGTTTTAAAAAATGTACTCCTTCTATTTGGCCATGATAATATGTCTCTTTTCAGTTTGCTGCATTACAAACCTTATACAAAATTCTTAAATTTGCTACCTTGCTTTTGGCTTGTCACCTACGTTTAATTAAAACTATTACACTTGCGTTTACCTAATATGTAACAAACAAAGCAGCATTCAAACAAAACGACTTAATTAATAGTAATATTTATTTTTATTTTTTTATATTTTTTGAAATAAGTAGTTTTTGTTGATGTTTGGTATTTAAAATCGATAATTAATATATTAAAGTATAATATTCAAAATGATGATAATTATTTTATTACGTCATCGTAAATGGTAAATGGTATAATAATTATTTTAGTAACAAAATAAACCAAACGCCATAAATGTTATTGGATTCTGATTCCCCCAGATATTAATTAGGTCAACAACACTGTGGAATCTTAAAACCGTTATAAGCAACTGTATATTAATTGTATATCTTTTTCTTCACAGCATATTCCATCATAAAGGGTCCAACTAATATTGAAGGTTACATTGGAGAGAATGCAAACTTTATGTGGAATACGACAAACCAACAAAAACTCCTTTCAGTCAGCTGGGGGATAAGAAAAGGCGACATCGCTGACCCTCCTTTTATCAGTGTTAATGGATATAATGGAAGATTGAACTTAAACGATGATCTTGATGACACGATTAAAACAAGGGTAGATTATCGTGGGGACTTGAAAAAAGGCTTAGTTTGGTTTGTGTTGAGGAACCTTACCGTCAATGACACGAATGAATATATTGCAAGCATCCGTGACAATGCAGATAGAGTTCTACCATATCCTGTACGCTTAGTAGCTAAACAGAAGATAGAAGGTAAGTTGTTGCATTGATCGATTTACAATAATATTTTAACAGCATGTCGTTTCTTAGTTCAGATATTTTCAAGAAAGTTCTGTGAAAAAAAATGTAAACACGTTATCACTTGATCGTTAGGCCACGACAGAAATATGGTCACTTATACACACGTATTCCAAACTCATAGCTTCATTTATTCTCGTTTGACGTTTAGATAATGACGACATGGTAGCTACAAAACACACAACAAAACCTATTAACTAAGTTATAATTTACAAAAAGGAATAAGGAAAAGAAAAAGGTCAAATGCTTACCATCGCCAGAAATTCCGAACGGACATGCGCAGTTAAAGTCATGATACTTAGAAAATTCAGGACTCAAATAGGTTAGGAAAAGTATTGAGAAATTTCGATAAAGTAAAATACTTTAATTTTAACTGGATAAATAAGCCAGCCCGAACCACAAAAACCATAAAGTGTATTCGAACTTTCATTTGATCTCAATTTAATTCCGTTGTTGATTGTTTTCAGCTCGGTAATTACATTTTAATGTCAAAGACTAATATATAGTCAGCCATTACAGTGGATCATCATAAGAATACCTGAACCTGGTCTCACATCTTCGGCTTTCAGCTCAAAATAGTCAAACAGTTTTTCCTTTTCGAACTTCCAATCGATTGAGGAAGTATGTCTTGAGCATTTCCCAAAATTTCTAAAGAAATATTTAAATTTTCGTGTCGGCTTTACGAGTTGAAGTTTAAGCATTAACAGGGCTTCCATTTTTCTATTTCCATTTGAAATGATTCAGTGCTACGTCATTTAAGAGCGCGCGCGCTTGTTCAACGAAAACCATTTCGAGCTTCCTTAAGTAAACATTACAAACATCGGACAGCAAAAATTATGTGAAATTTGTTTGATTTTTTCCCCATACGGAACGAAAGCTTATTATATTTTCAACTACCTCGTATTAAAATAATTAAGTGCAAAGGTTTCTTATTCGTATAATCATGTCAGCATTCGAGCATGTTAAACTGGTTGGTTAAACATTGACGAGAATAGCTTTTATACTTTTTTGCCTATGTAGCCTTTGTAAAACACAGGATTTTGGAAAAGTTCAGTTCTTCTTTCCTTTGGTGAAGGATTTCTTTTGAATGAACAAGTTTCAGTGACCAAATTTTAGAAAGTTGGAATTAAAGTCGTTCGAATGATGTGTTTTTTTTAAACCTAAGAACAGAACTTTAAAGGGGTTCCTTTGGCCTCCGAATTTCATGATAAACGGCGAGTTCAACAAGTTAAATCATTCGCCATGTTTAAGGGGAAGCAGGCCCTAATTTTAAAGAAAATTCGACCGAAAACATCGAGAAAGCACTCCATTCTGTCTGCCATGTTGTAAACATGTACCCAAGCTTCTCCAGTCAAGATAAACAGAGGTTTCCTATTAAATTTCTGTCTCATCACGCTCTGTAAAAGTTAGAGTTTGGGTTGCCTGTGGTGATACGAAGTAATATATAGGAAATATAAAATGGATTTTGATAAAATTCTTAAAATTGTCTTAAATGAGGTAAAATTTATTGAAACAGACAAACTTTTGATTGAAAGCTGTGGTGTGTTGTTTACATGGAGATAAAAGCGTTTTTCTGTGGGTTTTTCTTACGGGCTCGGAATGTCCCATATTCTGGCGCTCAAAAAGAAAGGAAAAATATCATCGTGCAGCAACACGCGTAACTTAACAAATTAAGTCATTGGGAATTTGAAGGCGAAGTATATCTTATATCGGAGAACACTGATTGAAACAAACGTTAATATTAGGATTGTGTAAAAATAGGCGCACATTAGGCGCATGTTTCTACTGCTTTTTAGACCCCTTCCACGTGACGCCAGAGCAGCTCAATTTGGAGGACAAAAGAAAAGAATTTTAATCTCCTGAGAATTGGAACCTATTGTTTTGTCTTCCAAATTGAGCTGTATTCCTATGTGCTGCAAGGGGTCTATAGAATAGAAAGGTAAATAGCAATGATTTATTTGATTGGCAGTAGTGTTTGCCCATTAACCTGTTGTTCCTTTTAATTATGTCTAGATCAGTGAATGATAATAAATAAAAATTGGCTGTGTTATTATGGACTATCAGGAAATAATAGCTAAAAAATTGTTTACTGGCTGATGTAGGAAATTATTGATTTTTAACATGTAAGTAGTGGATTCACAAGTAGTTCATAGTTATTTAGATAGATTTGTTATATGTCTAGTTTTTTCTCATTTATTTAATGATAAGATCCTTACAAAATATTGTTCATCTAATAAGCTCTCTGGGCATTCGCAATGTTTGAGATTAATTATAGTCTGCTTTTTGTGTAGAACAAGCTAGGCACAGGCTTCATTGAGTTGCTGTAGCATGTGTGTGTGTGTGTGTGTGTGTTTTATTTTTTATTTTTTTACTTTCAATTCCTATAACTGCCATAAGTGCTTTCAAGTATTTCCAAGAATTGAATATACGAGAAATACGTTAAAGTACTTGTAGAAAACCGCTCTTTAGACAGTCGATGGATCCAGAGCCAAATTTGTTCTAAAAAAGTAAACAAAACTCATGACAAACATGGCGAATTTACCACATGGGATGAACGTATACCAAATGTATCGATCGATAAAAAGTTGTGAACAGGCGGATAATCAGCCAATCAGCCACTGACTTGAAAGGTTACGATTATCATCGCATTGGGCTCGGCATGGGTCGTTGTCTATGTGACGCCATTTGAAGTTTTACATTACTTACTAACTTTCTTACGTCCATCGGTATAAACTTCATGTCATTCAAACTTTATGTCATTTGCTATATATTACGATTATCGAATACAGATATGAAGTATTTCTCGGTAAACTCGATAGCATAGTGACTCTACAGCTTCTTATAGAAGCAGTAGACACAAAAATTGTAAAGTTTCAAATTGCGGATCATAGATATAATATTGATTATGTTTTTTTTTTTTTTTTTCGACAGTAAAACCAACAACAGGAACTTCTGCTTCTACAGACACAACAGCTGTATCTCCGAGCATGACAAGTAAGTATTTAGATTGAGTAAACCACAAAAATATTTTACAGGTAAAGCTTGGTAACATTTATATGCCAGATATAAGCGTTCCTAACTCTAAAACCTATATAATTGGCTTTGTTCAGGTTGTAATTAGTTTTAAATTCTTATTAATTGCTTTTCTTTATTCTTTATTTACTTGGATATTAGTTTTCGAAACTTAGTGCATTCACACTTTGCAGATTTTCTTTATTCAAGATGGAATTCCCGAAATAATGCATTTGCATCAGTTCCTTGTTAGTATATTGCTTAAAGTGCATATGACATGAAATATTTCTAGAATATCGAAATCGAGATTAAAGGCCTGGGAAACAAAAGCCATATTTGCATCTTGTTATGCCATAAGCATTGCAAACAAAATGACCTCACAAGGCTTAGTTACATGGTTATTCGGTCGCTTGCTGAAGACATTTTTCAAGGCACAAAGCGATTTGTGAAAAGAAATTTGTGAGTGCTATTTCTTTTTGAAACTATGCTTTATGCCTTGAAAATTGAGAATTGTGACGTCATGAGGGTGAGTCAGCATTTAGTATATAAAACTTTTAAATTAAAACTGCAACATACAGAGAAATTGAGTTTGGAATGCACCACTGTTTTACCCATAACTTTTTGTTGTCCAGTCAACAACTCACCTCATGTAGAATCTATAAAGAGAATATTGTCACATGTGTCAAAGGCACATTACGGTTTAGTGCATGTGTCACGAAGGAATTTTCTAGGGTCCAACTCGTCCTCCGCAGCACACGAGATTATTTTTGAATTCTTGGTTGTTCTTTATTGTTATTTCTTCTTCACTGCTTTGCACTTCAGCTCTGAACTAAACTATTAAACCTTTAATAATGGTTGTTGCAAGATGATGTCAAGCCCAATGTCAGCTGACGTCATTTACAAGCATTGGGATTGGTTGCTAAGAACGATGAAATATAATTAATCGACTAGTTCCCAATTCCTGAGGATAGAATTTGAGTTATGTCTTGTCTTGTCTTGTCTTGTCTTGTCTTGTCTTGTCTTGTCTTGTCTTGTCTTGTCTTGTCTTGTCTTGTCTTGTCTTGTCTTGTCTTGTCTTGTCTTGTCTTGTCTTGTCTTGTCTTGTCTTGTCTTGTCTTGTCTTGTCTTGTCTTGTCTTGTCTTGTCTTGTCTTGTCTTGTCTTGTCTTGTCTTGTCTTGTCTTGTCTTGTCTTGTCTTGTCTATATATTGTTTATTGGTTGTCCATAGGTAATCCTCAATTTACTCGAAAGCCTCAAAGTGTTTACCATGTGTCCAGTGGAAGTACAGCAAGACTTGTGTGGGATCACTATGTTAAGAATAGAATTGCCCATTACCTGGCATATACAATGAGGTGGTCGTTACACGACAGAAATGGAGGCACAGTAGCAATTGGTGTTTTCACTGGATCAAAGTTTGTTACTTCAAAGGACTGCCCCGCAAGACTGCGAGGTCGAGTCAGCAAAGAGTCCACTGCTACTCTGGTCATCTCGAATGTCACCACTGCTGATAGTGGGATATATTCATTTCATCTGCGTTGGCGTTCAATAGATGAATCGAACGTAAAAAGCTTAGCCCGACTCATCGTAACAAGTAAGTTTCTGACATATTGTCATGGTCATCTCATTTTTATAGTAAAACACCAATAAGATGTCAATGAGAGTTCTCGAAGTGATCAGTTTTTAATTTATTGATCACGGTGTAGTCAATTATAGTGTATTCTTGTTTTGTTATGCTTGAAACCCATATACGTTTAAAAGCTGTCAATCAATGCACCATTTCAAATAGCCATTGTTTCGAATTAATGCAATTAACAACAGATAAACATAAAAAGACTCCTGACGTAATTGTTTTTAGCATATGGCATGGAAAAAAACCTTTATAACTTCAACAACTATCACTCAAACTATATGATTTTTTTCGCCAGTGAACAGCTCACCTCATGTAGAATATATACTGAAAATATTGTCAGATGTGTCATAGGCACTTTAAGTTTCAGTGTTTAGTTTATAACAGAAGTTATTATCTTTATGTTAGTTTTGTTCGTTCGTTCGTTTTTTTTTTTTTTTTTTTTCGTTTTTTTGTTTGCTTGTTTTTTTTTTTTTTTTTAGGGAGCTCCGCTAATAAAGAAGAGTTGCACAAACACCCAGGATATAGGGAACTAACTATACAATGGTTGTCTGTCGTCCAACTGTCACGCCATGAATGCTTTTTTGTGGTCATCTGAATAGAGCGATCAAGTCGTGCAGATCAATCGTTTGTTTTCAGGCGACTGAAAAATGTACCTTCAGAAGGAATATGGTGAATAAATTTGTTCTCTTCACAGATAAACCAGAGATTGATGTAGTTCAGTCTAACAATACAGTGTCTTCATATAAAGGAGGTACAATCAGGTTATACTGTCTGGCACGAGGCGTGCCCTCTCCACTGTTCACGTGGTATGATCCCCGTAATCAATCAATAGCTGCAGGATCACGTAATGTTACTGGTGGCAGTCTATTAACCATCAACCCAGACAGCTATGGGTTGTACAGATGTAAAGCAGAAAATATACTTGGTTATGATGAACACTTCATCAATGTCACTCAAACAGGTTTGGAAAATAGCTATTTAGTGCGTTCGTCCTTTAAATCTATTTGGATTTGCACATTGATTTTTTAAAAATATTATATTATATTTTTTATTGTTTTATCTATTTGTTTAAGTGTTTATATTATTTTGATTATAATATGAGCAAATAAAAAGCCACAAAGCGTTTTTCGGAGAGGGTGAGATGGGGCGAAGCTTTAGCTTAAGTCAAAATTAAGTAATGTTTTTAAAACAGTGCAAGCATATATCGAGTCTGTATGGAAATTGCATAATAATAATCTATTAACTCATGGGGCTCACATTATAATTCAAATGCACGAAATGTCTTATGTCTTTTTCAATTTTAAGGACCTGAACCGAGCTCAACGAACAGAGCAAGAAAAACCAATGACCACCTAATGTTAATGATTATTGTACTGGTGATGTGGCACTTCTTAATTCAGGTAACGATTGCACTAGCATTAACAATAATATATAAAAAACGTTTAATATTTAGAACTTAATTTCTTCTGATTTCATGTGACACTATTATTTGAACACGAGCATTTTTGACCTTGTGCCTGGCTCGAGACCTTGAGAGTTAAGGCCACATCGCTTTATAGGTTAAACTATTTTATCTTTCTTCTTTATTTCACAGTCTGCATTCGATTCCTAGGATCAGCATATCCAAAGAAAAGACGAAGAGAGTTTTGTGCGGTTTTTATCCGTGTATTTTTAAAAGCATTTTTTAATTTGCATTATCTAATTTGCCATGTTATTGTTAATTGAATCAAAATATTTTGTACATAAAATTATAATACCTGTAATATAATTCCTTAACACATATTTAAAATGGAGAGGTTTGCACGAAAAGGGGTGGAGTAGGGAATTGGAATTTGAGATTTGACAAAGAGTGAATAAGAGCATAGAAATATTGTATTGGGAATGTGAAAATGAAATTTATAAATGCTTCGCTGTATAAAAACATGACTTGTGTATAAGATCGCAGGAAAGCTTTTACTGAATTAAATCGGAATAAATGAAACTATGTATTTTCCTTCAAATTCAAAGCATTATTTCTTGTCGCTTTAAAACAGTATGTTATCCAAGGCAGTAGTAAGCATTATCTCGCCCCATGTAAGGGAGTCCGGAATTATGCTGGATTCCAGATACCATGGAATGGATTCCAGATCCTAAGGGCTGGATTCCGGATTCCATGCTCCGGTGTCGGGATTCCAAAAAATTTAATACATTTAGAGATAAGGGACGGACCCTCAGAGAAATGATTGATTTTGAAGAAACAAAATAAATTGTGAGTATTTTTGAAGCAAGCAATTTATCGAGGGGGATCAGTGCCTCTTTGATACGAAAGTGGTCTTTTTATTGACCAAATGATTCAGAGTCAGCAATTGGCTTTGAACTCATTTTTGCCTCATTTTTCAATAAAGAAAACGAATTACTCACAAGAAAACATGTCTAAACGATTGCTTAGTCCTATTCATGGATGCAGTCTCATGCTCACGACATAAGATCCCATCACAAGTAAAGCGATGCTTGTTGTAACACGTAAGAAGCTTACTCTTTAATTATCATATTTTTTTAAATTATAAGTTCGCAAGGCACAGGACAGAGGTCATGAATCTACCACGCACGACTATTGTTATTTTTTGCACGTTGTTTATCCATGTCTATTTTTTTAGCTGGATTCAAGGTATCCAATTCATTCCATATATATTACGTCATACTTCTGTCTACAATATTCATACTTCAAAGTACAAAGTACAAATTAAGAAAGAAAGTAAAAAAAAAGAAAGAAAGAAAGTAGAAAAAAGAAACAAAAAAAGGAAGAAAGAAAGCAGAAAGAAAGAAAGAAAGAAAGAAAGAAAGAAAGAAAGAATAAAAGTAAAAACGTAGAAAGATAAAATAGAGAAAGAAAAAATAAAAGAAAATAAGAAAAAAAAAAAGAAAATAAGAAAAAAGAAAGAAAAGAAAATAAGAAAAAAAAAAGAAAATAAGAAAAAAAAAAGAAAAGAAAAGGAAAAAGAAGGAAAGAAACAAAGAAAGAAAGGAAAATATAGCTAAGGAATAAATTGAGCTATTCAAGTATCTGCCAGAATATAACAAAACATATAAACAGGGAATTCTACCTATGATAGGTTAAACAAATGTTGGCTTCATTTGCATGTAAACAAATGAGATTTTGTTACAGTCTAAGACAAATTGCTAGCATTAAAGTAACGGTTTCTCATCTTTCCTGTGATATTTGGAGATGCAAGTTCATTGTCTTCGAGAGGCATCAAAAAGCTTTGCGTCGTCCATAAAAAGTCCCCTTCCCATCACAATGATATGCTAAACAATATGGGGATTTCCCCATAAAGACGCTTTCGAAACCCTTGTAATACGTTTAAGATATTCAATAGCAAATATTGGTGAATATGAGGCTAAGATTATTCATTCTAACTAACAATAAAACATAGAAGTGTTGATGACCCTTACAGCAGTTACCAATTGTAACATTTCCGAATAAAATCGAGTTTTTTTTTTCAGGAAAAATGCACCATATTAAAGTCAAGGGTCGATACCATCACCACAAAGCCACTGGAATAAGCCACAATCATGCTTAATTACGCCATGGCACTCAATTCGTTATTTAATTTAATAAATAAATTAAGGCAACTACAGTGAAATAAATAACTAAATAAATAACTATGATTAACTATGGTTATCATTATTAACTTGATATTAAAAAGTGACCTTACCTATTTTCTTATTCTGATAATGGTACCATGATCCAGTGCTCCCTTGACTGTAATATGATTTAGTTGGTCTTGTTCCACTATAATGGAAGGCGAACTAACGGTTTCATTGCTATGCAGTTTCGAGAAAAATCCCACACATATACATAAACCACTGAACCATGAAAGTGAAACACCATACCTATTCAAATATTATATAATCTTGATCCGTTGATGCTTTGGTCTATTAGAACAATGAGGTTCTCTGCAGATCTATTGATTTTAGTGATAATAATGTTACTAGTGAGCAGGACTAAAGGTAAGACTCATTTCTTTACTTTTCCAGTGTTCGTAATAACAGGAAAACTCAAATGTCAATTAATAACTTATCGTCATTTTTCCTGGTGGATATTTCAGGTGCAGCTCGTTTCACAGTAGTTCCACCAAGTGTGTCATATGTGTCTGTAGGAGAAGCAGCTAAGTTCGTGTGGGATTACAGTGTGGATAACAGGACTGAAGAGTTTGATATTTTTTCACCAAGATGGTTTTTTATGCTGAAAATGGCAGACCATTTCTAATCGGACAAGAAAATGTATTTAACAACTTGGAATGGTACATAATCCGCAATACATGTCCTGCTAGACTACTGAACCCTGTTCGAGTGAGTAAAGAATCAACTGCTACACTGGTAATCCATAATGTAACTCTGGCTGATAGTGGTACGTATGGATGTGTTCTGGTGCTGACAACAAGAAGCCCCATAACAAGTAAAGTCAGGCTCATCGTAACATGTAGGTTCAAAATGTTTGAAGATGCTATACATCAGTTATCAATAACATTAGGACAATGATAACTATGATTATCGTTATTTTTTCAAGTTTTCTTTCTTTCTGTCATCCATTAAATAATTACATCATGAGTTCGTTTATCCTCGCTACAATTTGTTTATATATTCTTTTTGCTATATCCTTTCTTTAAAGATTTATTATTATTATTTTTTAGGTTTTTGCTTTTTTGCTTTTTTTAGTTTTCGGGTATGTTTTTTTTAGCATGCGCATGAGCAATATTATAACTACTTTTAATGTTTTCCTTTCTTCTATACAGCGTTTCCTTATATTACATTAAATCCGTCCTCTTCAAATATTCCTATAAATGAATCCCAAGAATTATCTATCAGCTGTTCTGCAGTTGGAACTCCTCTGCCAAACATCACGTGGCTGAGATTACTGAATGGTGTCAAGTCTCATCAGAATAAAGGCGTAAGAAATGCAACATTTAGTATACCAAATATTAAAAGAAAGGACAGTGGGATATATAGCTGCTGTGCCACTAACAACCCGAACCAGACTCCAATCTGCAGGAGCACCACAATATCTGTCCAGTGTGAGTTCAGATATAGATACAATACATACATAGTTCAGTACATTGACATTATTTTGTTATCAACGGTGTCAAACAAACAAACAAATAAACAAAAAAACAAACAAACAAACAGACAGACAGACAGACAGACAGACAGACAGACAGACAGACAGACAGACAGACAGACAGACAGACAGACAGACAGACAGACAGACAGACAGACAGACAGACAGACAGACAGACAAACAAACAAACACACAAACAAACAAGCAAACAAACAAACAAAAAGACAGACAGACAGACAGACAAACAAACAAACAAATAAAACAAGACAAGCAAGGAGAAACGAATAAAAGGGGAAAATATAATTTCTTATGTCTATATGTAGGCTGTTTCTAATATCTATATGTATGTATAACACAGTTTTCGTATGACTAAGAAAAGCTTACGCCACGGAGCGCTCCTTGTCGTGACCGTGTCAGTACCGTGCCGTAACCGTGCTGTAGCCATTCCGGGTGCCGTAACTTTTCACACTCTGAAATCTGCACTATAATTCGTTCTCTATACAGATAAACCAGAAATAGATGTAATTCAGTCAATCAACACAGTTTCTTCATATAATGAAGGTTTAATCAGATTAATTTGTTTGGGAAGTGGCGTGCCTTCTCCTCAGTTCACGTGGTTTGATCCCCGTTATCGATCAATAGCTGCAGAAGCACATAATGTTACTGGGGGCAGTCTCCTGAAACTATTAACCATCAACCCAGACAGCTATGGGTTGTACAGATTTAAAGCAGAAAATATACTTGGTTATGATGAACACTTCATCAATGTCACTCAAACAGGTTTGAAATTATGCTGTTTACGTTTGTTTCTTACACGATTATTTATTTAGTTGCCAGGCTTTCGCACTTCTAGTGCATCATCAGGGCGAAAAGTAGGTATTACGTTTTTGTTTCTCTGATTTGTCCTTATATTCGTAAAACGCGTCTTTAAATCATTCGAATCATTGTAATACTTACTTTTCGCCCTGAAGATGGATGAATGGATGGATTGATGGAGGATGGATGGATGGGATGGATGATGGATGGATTGATGGAGGATGGATGGATGGGATGGATGATGGATGGATGGATGGATGGATGAATGGATGGATGGATGGATGGATGGATGGATGGATGAATGGATGGATTGATGGAGGATGGATGGATGGATGGATGAATGGATGGATTGATGGAGGATGGATGGATGGATGGATGAATGGATGGATTGATGGAGGATGGATGGATGGGATGGATGATGGATGGATGGATGGATGGATGAATGGATGGATGGATGGATGGATGGATGGATGGATGGATGGATGGATGGATGGATGGATGGATGGATGGATGGAGGATGGATGGATGGATGGATGAATGGATGGATTGATGGAGGATGGATGGATGGATGGATGAATGGATGGATTGATGGAGGATGGATGGATGGGATGGATGATGGATGGATGGATGGATGGATGAATGGATGGATGGATGGATGGATGGATGGATGGATGGATGGATGGATGGATGGATGGGATGGAGGATGGATGGATGGATGGATGGATGGATGGATGGATGGATGGATGGATGGATGGATGGATGGATGGATGGATGGGATGGAGGATGGATGGATGGATGGATGGATGATTCAGTTTATGGTTAGATAGATATCGTTATTCATTATTGATTGACTTGTAACTTGTACACATTTGTTGCCCTTTTAGTCCAACCAACTTCTCAAGACGCAAGCAGAAATCCACATCTAATAACCACGCCTACACCACAAACCATTACAGGTTAAGATTATCAATAACCCAGTGACCCCGTCACAACTAATTTGCTTGATTTGGCTTAGGGACCGGTCATTATTTATGTGGGGGCGGGGGGGGGGGGGGGGGAGAAATCAAGGGGGGCAAGGCTTATATTTTTCAAAGAAAGGGGGTGGGTCAAAATAGAATTTCAGTTGTAAAAATGCAAGAAATTATTCAAGCAAATGTAAATGTACAAGAATATATTCAAGCAAAAATAGGTATTCGGACCCAAGCTATGGAATGAGAAAGGGTTTTTGGATTGGGGAGAGAGGTAGTTTAAGAGATGTGTAATTTTTTTACGACTGTATAATGAATGGTTTGATATATACAGAATCAAGAAAAGATAACTCTGAAATGAATTCTATATGGGGTGGGTCAAAAATTAAATTCATCCCCCCCCCCCCCCCCCCCCCCACACACACACACACACAAATATAATGACCGGTCCCTAAATTCTTGACAATTTTTTTCTTCACTTCCTTATTATCATCCCTAGGTCACAATTCTAAAACAAAGCAAGAAGAGAAGTTTTGCTCGACACTATATTTCCAAGGTAATGGCAGTTATTATTCTACATATATTTTAATTCATTCGCGTCTCCAATAATAATACAGTGCTATTTTTTTACATTTTTATATTTTTCCTGTACCATCACCACAGACTGTTTGCTTCTTGTAATCAATGTTTTTTTCTCAGGTCGAACCTTTGCAACTGTTCACCTTATTGTGACTTCAATATCAATAGTTGGGAATATCACCATGGCAGTATTAGTCTGTTACATGGTCAAGAGAACAGGTTTCAAAGGTAAACACCAGATATTCATACAGTCCCCTCCCTTTTTTTCTATGAGAAACTAAATACAAGCTGTGTGCTACTATTAAGCATCTTTTACGAGGTATGTAACATAACTTACAAGTAGTATCAATGTGTTTGTTTACCTTGTTTGTTTGTTTGATTCTAGATGTAATGAAGAAAAACAACAAGCAAAGGTGAGGCAACAGGTTCCATAAACGTATCGTATATATTCTATTTACACCAAGCGGAAAAATCCCTAAGTTCGTGAGCGAGAACAAATAACTCATAGCTGACGTCACTTGTCTCGATCATAGCCAACTGTTGTCTAATAATATTTATAATTTCGCTCTTCTAGGATTTTACAACAAGACTCTTTTGTAATGAAAACGGTGAGCTTTCTTTATTAATGAGAAAAATTTCAAGCGAGAAATGAGCTGAAAAAAAAACAAAAAAACCCATGTGTTATAAAAAAAGGGAAACTAAACAGCGTCATCATTCTCTTCGTTTCTTCACTGTAACACAGGATGGAATACAAATAGTGGAACCACACGAACCAGCAGTATCGAACACAAACCACGAATCATCAGATCTGAATATTGAAGAAGTATCGAGAGACTCTGGACCCACCTTATTGGACGAGAGGAAACCAAAAGAGAACCCTGCAGAGCAGCACTTTCTATCAGAAACTCAGCATATTTATCAACAGTTAAACGATGGGGTGTCATTGTTGAGAGAGCACGAGTATCAGTCGCTACAAATGGAGAAAGACGAAATAAGGCAGACATCTAACCTTTCATCTGTGACTGTACAAAAACATGCTACATCAAATGATGATATCAAGCAGCAAGGATCGGAATATCAACCACTGCATCTGTATTCAAAAATAGGAGAAAATTAAAGTAGTTATTTGAAAGTTATTTTGAATATTCTGATGGAAGTTTCAGCACAATAGAACAGTTACAAAAAAAAAAAAAAAAAAAAAAAAGAAAGAAAAAAGGAAATTATTGTTATTAAAATAAAACAATTGTGCAAAAATAAAAATGAAGCATATACATATTTTATAAATTCAAATAAAACATGGGATCAGATAATTCTTGTTATACTTGAATCACTGAGTGGAAAAAAATGGTAATTGATTGTATCTCATCAAGAGCGAATATAGTCATTTTTCTGATACTTAACCTGAATGTGTAAAAGTAAAATAGACATAAAAGAAAACAATGGAATTAGGGTCTACTAAAGTGTACTAGTCTTATTATTTCACAGGTTTAGTGGTTTAACTCTAAATGAACCTAATGTATAGGTATCATTAAAAAGTATGTTTTTTCTCCTTGAATGAAAAGGCTAAATGGTACACATAGTTATTGCGCGTGCGCTGTTCATAGTTGCAAATCCTCTTCGGAATACAATGCTTAACCACAAAGAGCTTCCCCTTCAAGATCTTGTAGTATTAGACACTTTCGAAAGGAATATTTTTGTGTGATACTTTTATGGTATCCAATGGCATATCATAGTGAACACAACCCACGAGTCATCAGATCTCATACCACCGAATATTGATATTGAAGAAGTATCGAGAGACTCTGGACCCACCTTATTGGACGAGAGGAAACCAAAAGAAAACCCTGCAGAGCAGCACTTTCTATCAGAAACTGAGCATATTTATCAACAGTTAAACGATGAGGTGTCATTGTTGAGAGAGCACGAGTATCAGTCGCTGCAAATGGAGAAAGACGATATAAGGCAGACATCTAACCTTTCTTCTGTGACTGTACAAAAACATGCTACATCAAATGTTGGTCTCAAGCAGCAAGGATCAGAATATCAACCACTACATCTGTATTCAAACATAGGAGAAAAGTAGATATTTGAAAGTTATTTTGAATATTGTGATGGAAGCTTCAGCACGAAAATAATAGAACAGTTACAAAAAAAAAAAATGAAATTCTTGATATTAAAATAAAACAAATGTGCAAAAATAAAAAAATAAGCATATGTATATATATATATATATATATATATATATATATATATATTCAAATAAAATATGGGATCATATAATTCTTGTTATACTTGAATCACTTGGAAAAAATGGTAATTGATCTCAACAGCGGATATAGTCATTTTTCTGATATTTAACCTGTGAAATAAATTGAAACAAATGTAGTGAATCCGAAAGTGTAAAAGAAAAATAGACATAAAAGAAAACAATGGAATTAGGGTCTACTATTATTTCGCAGGTTTAGTGATTTAACTCTAAGGGGACCTAATGTATAGGCATCATTAAAAAAAAAACGTGCGAAGTTCCTTGAATGAAAAAGCTAAATGTCACACATAGTTATTGCGCGTGCGCTGTTCATAGTTACGAATCCTCTTCGTAACACAATGCTTAACCACAAAGAGCTTCCTCTTCAAGATCTTGTAGTATTAGACACTTTCGAAAGGAATATTTTTGTGTGATACTTTTATGGTATCCCATGGAATATTATAGTGAACGCAGTTTTCGACTTGTTTTCGACTTCCAACAAACAATGGACATTTTAAATAGCACAGTGAAACCGCTGATAATTAACGTTAACATGTCTGAAAGTGTTAGTTTTCTTCAGTAATGCTGCCTCGTAATAATATCAATATGAGTTGTTACATCTCAAATCCACACGTTTACATTTACGTCTTTATAATAAGTCAATTGGAAAAGATTGATATCATTTGTTACTACAATGACAATGTTGAGAGTATTGAGAAAAAGAATACGCTGTTTCAATAGATTGAAGAAAAAAGATTGTAGGAAGCAAAAGAACATGAAAACAAAATACAAACCAAAACAAAAAACGTAAACAAGGTCTAACAAGGGACGAAACTAGTTGCTTAAAATTAGTTTAATTTGTGCGTAAAAATAATTTTATAAAAGTTAAGAACCGTCTAACAGTGTAAACAAAACGAAATAATGAATAAGGTTAAAACTTTTTGTTTTCCAAAAATAATCCTAGTTCCAAGCTCCCTCCAGCATAAAAAATACATTTCGAATATTTTAAGTAGTGTTGAAAGTTCCACAATAACCAAACAAACCGTCAATGCGATGTTGTTTCGAGAAGAATACCACACACATCAAACACAGAACCACGAAAGTGAAATACGATACACATTTTGATATTATATCATTTTGATCCGTCAATGCTTTAATCTATTAGAACAATGAGGTTCACTGTAGACCTATTGATTTCAATGATGATTAATATGCTACTTGGCAGGACTCACGGTGAGAGATTTATTTACTTTCTAAAAGTTTATTAAACAGGAAAATCCTCTTCACTTGCTCACTGATATTTTTTTCTGGTGGATATTTCAGGTGCAGCTCGTTTCACAGTAGTTCCACCAAGTGTGTTATATGTGTCTGTAGGAGAAACAGCTAAGTTCGTGTGGGATTACACAGTGGATAATAGAAATGAAGAGTTTGGACTTGCATCACCAAGATGGAATTATTACGCTAAAAATGGCAATGCCTCTCTAATTGCAAAGGAAATGATGAACAAAAACTGGGAATGGCGCATAAACAGCGATACATGTCCTGCAAGACTACTGAACCCTGTTCGAGTGAGTAAAGAATCAAATGCTACACTGGTAATGCATAATGTAACTCTGGCTGATATTGGTACGTATGGATGTGATCTGGTGCTGGCAACAAGAAGCCCCATAACAAGTAAAGTCAGGCTCATCGTAACATGTAGGTTCAAAATGTTTGAAGATGCTATACATCAGTTATCAATAACATTAGGACAATGATAAATATGATTGTCGTTATTTTTTCAAGTTATGTCGTTATTCTTTCTTTCTGTCATCCATTAAATATTTACATCATGCATTCGTTTATCCTCGCTACAATTTGTTTATATCTTCTTTTTACTATATCCTTTTTTTAAGGATTTATTATTATTTTTTTTTTCCCTTTTCTTTTTTAGTTTTCGGGTATGTCTTTTTTAGCATGCGCATGAGCAATATTATAACTGCTTTTAATGTACTTTCCTTTCTTCTTTACAGCTTCTCTTCATATCACTTTAAATCCGTCCTTTTCAAACATTCCTATAAATGAATCCCAAGAATTATCCATCAGCTGTTCTGCAGTTGGAACCCCTCTGCCAAACGTCACATGGCTGAATTTACTGGATGATGGCAAGTCTCATAAGAACGAAGGCGTAGGAAATGTGACATTTAATTTACCAAATATCACAAGAAATGACAGTGGGATATATAACTGCTGCGTCACTAACAACCCGAACAAGACTCCAATCTGCAGGAGCACCACAATATCTGTCCACTGTGAGTTCAGTACATTGACATTATTTTGTTATTAACGGTGTCATCATTTAAGTCCAAATATTGACGCTTTGAGCTCACCAGAAGCCACAGTTCGAATTGGAATAAGGACTTTTGCAAATCCTTTTGCTCACAAATTTTGCAAACACAAATCAGAAGGTATATGGTAATGATTTTGTTCTCTTCACAGATAAACCAGAGATTGATTTAGTTCAGTCAAACAGCACAGCATCTTCATATAATGGAGGTACAATCAGGTTATACTGTCTGGCACGAGGCGTGCCCTCTCCTCTGTTCACGTGGTATGATCCCCGTAATCAATCAATAGCTGCAGGATCACATAATGTTACTGGTGGCAGTCTATTAACCATCAACCCAGACAGCTATGGGTTGTACAGATGTAAAGCAGAAAATATACTTGGTTATGATGAACACTTCATCAATGTCACTCAAACAGGTTTGGAAAATAGCTAATTAGTTCGTTCGATCTTTAAATCTATTTGGATTTGCACATTGATTAATGTTTTTTTTTAATTCTATATTATGTTTTTTATTGTTTAATTTATTTATTTTTTGTTCATATTATTTTGATTATGATATGAGCAACTAACAGCCACAAAGCGTTTTTCGGAGAGGGTGAGAGGGGACGATGCTTTAGTTTAAGTGAAAATTAAGTAATGTTTTTAAAACAGTGCAAGCATATATCAAGTCTGTATGGAAATTGCATAATAATTATCTATTAACTTATGTGGCTCAAATTCTCTATTTAAATGCACGATAAAAAGATAACGTGGGATTTCGTCGGTTTTATTTAGATTTTTCAACTTCATATGGGACATTGCTGAAAAGTAAAAGCTATGTTATTAGTCCAACATCAGCAGTTAAACGAGGTAATTAAAAAACAAATTAGATCGACATAAAAAAAAAAAAAAGCTTAAAATAAAACAAACAAAAAAAAATCCGACAGGTATTAATTTGGCATGTTTTTGATTGTGTTTTAGTAATATTTAGTTATTTGTTTGTTGTTTTTGTTGTTCTTGTGGTGCTTGTTTTGATTTGTTTTTTTTTTGTTTTTTTTTTTCACGTTTTCCCACTTACTATAGCTAATTATGAGGTCAAGGTTTGGCAAACAATGAATCAATCAAAGAAACCAATAAACAACCAAAAACAAAATATAACAAAATATATCATGTATAAATGTATAACGAACCATGCATTGAATTGTTTTTGTTAGCTCATACTTCTAAGAGGCAAACCATAATTTCGACCAATGTAGTGTATTCAACAGCAAAGGTACAACAAGGTAAAACCTCAAAGCTAACTATCCTTAGGTATTGCATAATTTAACCAATAACAAACGCTTAATATTCTTTCCTTTTTTTCTGGCTTTTTTACATTTAAAAAAATATATTTTTTCCGTTTTCGTTTTCATTTGTTTTTCTTTTCTTTTTCCCTTTTTCCACTCTTTTTTAAGATTTGCATTTTCTTATAATTTCATGTTTATTTTCTTATTTATATTTTTTTGTGTCCTAGCTAGGACAACCAGTCCTATTAGGGGAGATGGTATCAATAAGGACATCTTTTTACTGGCAGCAGGTGGAACAGTGATCTTTGTCTTGATAACGATAATCACCATACTCATCGTTATGATCTTTAAAAAGTACAGTAAAAACAGAGGTATATTATTTTAGCAGGAATTTCTTCTTAATGATGCGGCAAATAAATAATTATATGCTCCTGCTCCTGCTCCTGCTCCTGCTCCTGCTCCTGCTCCTGCTCCTGCTCCTGCTCCTGCTCCTGCTCCTGCTCCTGCTCCTGCTCCTGCTCCTGCTCCTGCTCCTGCTCCTGCTCCTGCTCCTGCTCCTGCTCCTGCTCCTGCTCCTGCTCCTGCTCCTGCTCTTGCTCCTGTGTCTGCTGCTTTGAACGTACCTCCTCTTCTTCCTCATCCCCATCATGAACTTCACAACAGCACTCTCTTTCTTAATTTACTCCTCCCTCTTCATCTTCCTTCCATCCATAGTTCCTCCCTCCGTTTCCTGTTCTTTGCATTTTCCCCTCTACCTTAATAGGTAGTCAATAGGTACAAATCAAATTATTTTTATCTACTGCAAGATCGAATCATTGATTGATGCCATATTATGGTATATTTTTATCAGCAGGTTTAAAAGAACGGCAAGAAGAAAATGAGTATGAACTTATCGATGAATTGAATGAGTTTCATTTTCAAAATAATTTTCTTTGAAAGGACTACATTTTTAAAAACAATTATTAAAAACATTGTTTCCATTGACCTTAGGGTGCCTTCTTTCCCTACGGAGGCTGAAGAAAATGACATGCCCATATATGCAAAAGTTGATTTGTCGAAAAAGAAAAGAAACAGACAAGAGAATATACCGATCTATGCCCAGGTTGACAAAAGCAAGAAAAAGGTAAGCAATAGATATCGTAGATTATGAATGTAATTGGGATTTTCTTATACCTTTTGGATGATAGCTCTAACTGCTTTTCCTGGATTGACAAAAATGGGCCATTAATAGAATATTAAGGGTTTAGTTAGTGCGCAAAAACAAAATTCTCAGTTGCATATAAAGACGTAACGGCAAAACAGCTCATTTTGGAGGACAAAACAAGATAATTTCAATCTGCTGAGAATTGGAAAACAATTTTTCCTCTCCGAATTGATCATGAGCTGCATTCCGACGTGCTGCAAGGTAACAAGGGCTATTTGATTCAGCGATCTCGTGCCATTTTACAATTCCTCTTTATTACAAGCACAGAATTAATTCAATTATTCTAACTTATTCTAACTTTAATTCAATTTTCTATTTCAATGTTTTGAGGTGACTGGTTTTAAACCTGATAAAACACTCTTACTCGTTTATCAAACAGTACTATAATCTTTGTCCAATAAAACATGTTGATGTTTCAGCGTCCGGGTCAGATCATCTATGCGGAGTTGGGTGACCTTCATTCAACTAAAGTCATTCCAACTGTCATCTCTCCAACACTGCCAGATCGCGACGCGTATGGTAAGATTGATTTCACCCAAAGTACAAGCAATGCAGACAATGCTGAACGTATATATGAAGCTATTCCACTGGAATGAGAAACAAGACGATTTAACTGATCATGATATAATGGAAGGCAACCAGACAAAATAAAACTCATTTTAATAACGAGAGTATTAAAAAAATGTACATAAAAATTCATATCAAAAATTCAAAGCCAGAGCTCACAACTGTACAGAATTTTCTTCGCCGCTGCTACAAGCGTAATTACATTTCATATATTATAGACATACATGAGCTGAGCTAGTAGAGAAATCTGACCGCGCTATTTTTCACAAAGCAAGTAAAGCAAGCCATCCTTTACATGAGCTGCTGCCTACCATGAAGGAGTCGTCTTTTAGACTGAGGAAAACTAGTAGCCTTTTACCTAGAATAAATACAGAGCGTTTTAAAGAATCTTTTATTAATAGGCTGCATTTTAAATATAATTTATGTATTAATTAACTATTATTATAATTTTTTTATTATTATTTTTTATTTAGACACATATATTCTTCAGTTTGCCCCAAGAGCGAATGCTCATCGAGGAGGCTCACTGACTATTTTACAAATAAAAGTTAATTAATCGTGCAACTGAATATGGGACATAATACGATAATACGATATTATTTAAATGTTATAGATATATTATCTTATAATATTTATATTTTTTGTAAACTGATTGGTATGTATTTTTACTAATTGTTAAATAAAGACATTATTATTATTATTATTATTATTATTATTATTATTATTATTATTATTATTAATACTATTATTCATAATTGTTTGCTTATTCCTCAGGCGATTTACATAATTGTGTCATTAAAAATATACATTCTAGGTAAAGTATTTGCGATCAGGCCTGCATGCAATCCCTCCAAAGTTGTTAGCCTTTTGTTAGCCTTTAGCCCGTGCATTTTTAGAATGCGTCATTGTGCGAGAATATAAACAAACCGAAGGGAAACCCAACAACTCTAGTTCGCTTCTTCAGTAAATTTAAAAGAATTTAAAAGAAGACAAGTGTTGAAAAGTTTGCAGCTACTGAAACATTCGCATTATGTATTTCTACAGGTATCAAGATATTCGCAAGCTTTCTATTTCTAGAATTAAAGTGATAACTGTTAAAAAATACTGTTTGAATATGTTAATTCATGGAACATGTTATAAAGCGGCCGGTCAGAATAAGGCATACCGTATAATATTCACAGAATAAAAGCTTAGCATATATACGAACATGTAACTAGTATTAGAATTTAGGTAAGTTCCCTTCAAATGTAAAGGGAGTTCGCGGCGTCGAATACGACTCTCCACAATTCAGTTTTTATTATTGAGTATTATGAGAATTCATGTCAGCTGAATTATTTGTCAGCAACTCAAACTTACTCGATTAGAGCAGCACAACTCGCGTCGCTAGAACTCTTAGAGGAATCCAAAGCCTCTCAAAATGATTTAACATGGCTAATATTGAGATGCTACGGCTAAAACTTCGTTTTAGTTTTTCTATAAACTTCGTGTTCACGAGCTTCTTTGACAAAGTAAAACCCGCATCCAATTATCAAATCAAGGGAGGGGAGCCTGAGCATTTTCTCGAAGCTCGTTCTAGCTCTCCAATTTGAAAGAAAAAATAATTGTATTGATCATAACTTTTTAGTATTTTAGAAACAGTGGATCCTGCGTTTATAATGAGAGAAATTTGAATTCTAGTTCCAAGGAGCTTGTCTTACTTGATGACTGGTTCAAGGCCAACAAGCTAACAGTTAACTTAGCAAAAACAAAGTATATCATCTTTGGTTCTCGTCAAAAACTTAAAAATGTTGCGGGTAACAGTGTTGAAGATTTGATTAGTCTTAAAAACAGCCATTTTTACTGGTAAAGTCAGTAGCACAAAATTTTTAGGTGTTCTATTAGACGAACACTTGTCGTGGGATTCACATATCACATATATCTCAAGGAAGATTGCCAAATCAGTTGGAATCTTATATAAATTTAGAGAGTACCTTAATCTTGATATTATGAAAAGTTTGTACTATAGTTTTATATATTCGCATTTATCATACGGTGCGCTCATATGGGGAAGTAATTATAAAACAAAGGTATTACCTCTTCATATTCTTCAAAAACGAGCCCTTCGTATAATTACCTTCTCACGCGCAAGAACTCCTAGTAGACCACTCTTTCAAAAATTAGAGATTCTAAACATCTTTGAGATAGTCAAGTTTCAGCTTTGTGAAATTGCATATAAACATGTCAATCAACAATTGCTTGAAATTTTCCAGTATTATTTTAAGGAAGTACAGTTGTCTCACAATTATAATACCCGTTCTGCATCGAATAGACATCTTTCTCTGCCCCGTGTAAACCTAAATTACGGTAAATTTAGCGTGAAATATGCAAGTGCAGTAAGCTGGAACGATGTACCCATCGGTATTAAAACGAGCTCATCTCATCGGATGTTTAAAACAAACTATAAAAACTTCTTATTATCTCGATAGTATTTTCGTCATCATTATTTTTGTATAGCATATTATTTATAAGCAATTCCCTTCAAACATATTGTATCTAAGAACTGTTCTTAACTTATTTATGCATTGTAATTTCACCTCTTTCGTCCCACTTTAAATTGAATTACATCTACCTATGAATAGGGTGCAGAAAATTTCATTAACCCCCTCGGGTTGTATTTCTGCGCTCTACCACGATTCTTTGTCTGTATTTATTAATATCTATAACTGTAAATATGTGGAAAAAATAAACCTTGAACCTTGAAACCTTGAATTTTGTTTATACCGAAAAACATTTGCCGTATCCTACCCTACTAAGGCAGTCATTGGTGCGCAATTTTTTCCCGTCATGGGTTATGCTAACAACTTGAGCTTGTTAGCTTCGCGCTGATTGGCTAGTTACATTTTCTTGTATCAGCTAGTTAGTACTAAAATATACTTTGTATTTGTATTTTGTTTTAACCTCGCGTTATGATTGGCTGTAACCAGTAAAACCACAAGTACAATAAACCTCATGGTTAAGGTTATGGGTCAAAAACGTGTTCAGCAAAATAATTGATGCTATCAACTGTGAGCAAACGTTTTGTTCATGTTTTCAAAATTCTTGATTAAAAAACTCGTAAACTACTCAGAGCTTTGGAGGATAGAACCCTTTCACGTGACATTAAAGCGAGCACTGAATTGTATTGGTAAGCTATACTCCCTTTACCCGTGGATAAAATGATTATTAAATCATTAAGCCAAAGACGGGGGGAGTGGGGTTGGAGGGGGGGGGGGGGGTTAGGTAGTGATGTTTAGGTTAAACTACGATATAAATGCTAACGATAACGAAGTGTAGATAGAAAATAAATCAATAGTTTTGTATATATCCTTATGGTTATCATGGTCAGCCCATTCTTGATCACTTTCTAATTATCGTCGCTATTTCATTTTAATCTATAAAATGTTTGTTTCGAAACTAAAATATATTACCCCCCCACCCTTCTCGGGCTTCCTTCAGCAGCACCACCCCCATGCATCCTTGGCACGGCCAAATCCTTTTCGTTTCATTAAAAGATGGTAAAGAAGTTCCAGATGATTATGTTCTTCAGAATTCAGTCAGACCTTTTCTTTTTGTTCCTTTCAACCTTTTTCGAAATGCCACAAGGTAAGGACTGTCTTCTCTACTATTCAAAAGATATGCTGATGTTCTGAGGGTCGTAGTTTTAGTCTGTTTGATATACATTCAATCGTAAGTGAAACGCATGCTTTTTTCAGTTACACTCCAATTCCATGCGCTTTGATTTATTGTATGGAACGTTAAGTCAGAAGATAAGGCTGTATTGAACATGGGAGTAAGATGATCCTAGAACTAGGATATTTCCTTTATGATCAGGCGAACCAACCAAATACATAAATTAATGATTGCGTTCATCAAAGGTTTCACGGAAACATGATGCGTTTGTCGATCCCTTGATCTTCCTTGCAGTAGGATCTTCATTTCTCATAGATAGGACTAGGTTCAGACTATCCTAGCACTAGGGATAAAGTTTTACACCTTGTTTGCCGTGTAAATGGAAATAAAGTAGAGATAGCTCGCCTACTATGGATTCTAGGTTTATCCTCAACCCACTAAAATTTCTAGTCAGAAAATTATAGAACCCATAAAGGCCATGGCGTAGTATAAAAATGAAGCTGGGATCAATGTCCTTTTGTTACATCACCGAACCAAAAATACACATTACGTTTGCAATTAGTTCAACCTTATGAAATGTCCACACTTCAGACATTGTCTTTTCAACAAGAATTGAATATATCTTAAAATGGATAAAAAATATACCAGCTTAAGGAGGCATATATAGGCTTAATGATTTAATGGATACTGACTTTTTTCTTATTTTGCTTAGCATATAGCCTTTGAATTGTAGCCTTGTCGATTTAGTTTCATAAACCGGGTTTGTAAACATGTCGTTTTATGTCAATAGATCAAATTCGATAATTTCAATACGAACATTTAGACAATCTACGCAGCTGTATCAGGCCCCCATTTCCAATGTCGAAACAAATTGTAGTTTAAGAGAATGTACTCCTTCTATTTGGACATGATAATGGGACTCATTTTTTGTTCCAATATACATGTATAGAACTTTTTTGGTTGGCTTATATTTGTAGACTATTTATTTGTAATGTGAAACCGAAAGAATGCTGTTATAGTTGTTATTTGATGATACACCTTGAAGCTGACAAATTTGAATAGATAAATATAGAACTCTTAAAATTTGAATTTGATTTTCCATTCTCGATATCTCCTTTTTAATTTTGTGCCTTTTATCACTCCAATGCATTCTCTTCTTCCACTTTTCGCTCGTTTCCGTTTTATGACTCTGATCTATCAAGCTTGTGATGATGAGACAACACTCGAGAAGATGGATACACTCAGCTTCGAGTCTTGTTTTCAGTTTTACTTTCTCGTGTTCTCTCAGCATCAGAAGTGTTCAGATCAGAATTTAAAAAAACCTGAACCGTTTATTTAATATTTCTTAATTTTTACTACAAGTAGTTGAGTGTGATATGCAATCATTTTAGTCCTGGGCCTGCATTATAAGCCTTATACACTGCCTGGTTGAAACAACCAAAAAAAATGGTTATAACCAATTGAAATGGTCATTTCAACCAATTTCTTATTGGTTGGGAAAACAACCAAAATCAATATGGTTGTTGTTACCAGATTTATTTTGGTTGAAACAACCGTCATACTCATAACCAATTGAAACGGTCATTACGACCAATTTTTTATTGGTCGATAAGATGACCAAAAGCAATATGGTTGTTATTAACAGATCTATTTTGGTCAAGACAAACTATGATACTTGCTCTCTTTATATAAAAAACAACACCTCAAAAACGCATTTTGCTTTCATACAATCTTTATGGTTGTTACAGCCAAAAAAATTGGTTAGTTTTTTAACCCAAAGAAGATAGGTCATAACAACCAAATGTAAGGGGTTGTTAATATTGCCAACGATAGGGTTGTCAGCTCGACCAAATCATTCCGGAATTTTTATTTGTGAACGAGATCAGACATATCTGCAGTTTCAACTGAGTTTCGGTACTAAACTGAAATGTAATATTTGCCTCCATGGGCCCCTTTCAATGAACGGGTATCCTACCAAAACTCGATTATATACTACAGTTAAAATGTCACGCTTTTATGGCTATAATCTCAACCAAGGAACGATTTCCTGCACTATACGAAAAGAAACACGAAAATATGTATATTTTTGTGGTTTTAGCGTAATTTTAGCGAATTAAGTGGTGATTGGAAGGAAACTGGGAACGAGTCCCATGACTACTTGCGAGCGCTAAATACCCATCATGCATCGCGTCTAGCAAGAAGCCCGCCATTTTTCAACGGTCAACGGTCGTTGGTGCTCTTGTGTTCTAGCTCGTTTCTCTAATTTTTATCGCCTTTTGAACGTATAAACCTCCTGGATTATCAGTGGAGTACTTCTAGATGACTCGGAGAAGGTGTTTCGCATTTCAAGTCGAATGGTAAGCAATTCTTTACTCATATAAATGCCTTTCGTTACATCAGAGTTAGTAGTCACTCTAGCTACATTATTCTCTCAAAACTATAAGTAACCTCAGATAAGAGATTATAATCTCTTATAGTATAATCTCTTATTTGAGGACCTTAATATAAGAAATGTTACTAGTTTTGATGATTTATCGATGAAATATTTTTTAGATTTGAACTACTGCTGAAGTACTGTAGTTCTTCTATTTCCAGATATTAGAATCATAGAACTTGAATGACCACTCAACTTTCTGTACTAGTCTTGTTATTAAAGAAGAGCTATGTTTTTTTACTTCTACAGATATTAGTTGAATACTGAAGAACTGGTATAGCGAATTAAGAAGAAAATCAGCTGAGTACCGATCACATCTCACTTAACATCCTGTTTCAAATCCAGTCAAAATGTTTTATTTCTATTCAAGCAATGGATAATACCTATGGAATCTGAACTACCCAAACTTTATTCAAATGGGTTAAGCGAACCCAAAAACCTCTAGGTTTTGTTTTCTACTTTTTGTTTATACTGGAAATAGAATATTAAGGGAGTTTTGTGACACTTAGTAATGATTATCCAAAATCTCCAAACCCCCATGCAGTTGAAATATGTTCAATATTTGCAGTCATTCAAATTCAAACTGCTGGGGATTTTGGTCATCAGAGTTTTACAAACTTTCCTTCATATTCTATGTCCAGCATCAACAAAAAGTTGAAAAATAATCTACAGAGGTTTTTTAGGTTTGTTTCACTCATCAGAATAATGTTTGGGTATAGTTAGGATTCAATAGGTTTTATTCATAGCTTGAACATAAATAAAAAGGCTAGAATGCTTGCAATTTAGGATTTTGAAGACATTGGTAGGCAGTTGGCCATTTAGCCATAGTCTTTAATATAATAACATAGAGACTGAATTATTTAATAATACTAGGTTGTTTACATTCTCGGTAATCCTCAGTTACATCTAAGGATGGGTTGTTTATTGTTAATTTGTATGCTTGTCACAAGTTAAGCTTAAGTTAAACTTATTCTCCATTTAATATTGTGAAATGAAACCAATGGATTGTCAGTAAAAATGTTGTTTAGTTGGAACTGCATGTTTTTGGTGTTGATACTTAAAGATCCTTGCATTGGTATTTCCTACCAATTTTTAATAGTACATACTACCAATTAAATTTTGACCATGATGAATTGGTTGAATTGACAGGAAGTAACCCAAAAAAAACTGGTTATCTCAGGTGCATTGCCTTTACAGTAAACAATTAGTTATATTAACCAATACGTCTGGTTATTATAACCAATGTCGTAAGGTTGTTATAACCTAAAGGTAATAGTTCATAACAACCAATATCACTATGGTTACATTAACCAATGCGTTTGGTTATTATAACCAATAAAATGAGGTTGTTATAATTGTTCATAATAACCAATATTTTTTTGGTTATATTAACCAATTTTTTTATAACCAATAAATACGGTTATTTCAACCATAAAAAAACTGGTTATCTCAGGTGCATGAATTCTCCCAATGTTTTTGGGTTGTTTTAACCAGGCAGTTTTTACAGTGTACAATATTATATTAAATTAATATATTAAATTTGCTATCTTGCTTTTGGCTTCACTTGTCATCTACGTATACGTTTAATTAAAACTACATTGCGTTTACCTAATATATAACAAACAAAGCAGCTTTCAAACAAAACGGCTTAAGGTGACTGACTACTTTTGAACCGTTCAATTTGAGCCCAAGATGCGCGCCCGCACAAAAAACGCTTATAACCGCATAACAACCTTCAAAATTTTATTGAGGGATCATACACGTTTTGAACTTCAACGGGGCAAAAACCCCAAATTTTGCACGGGACTCTATATTTTTCTTTAAATTTCCTAAAACAACCGGTAAAAACCAATCTTTTGAGAAAGTTTGAGAAAAACGTAATTATTAGAAAAAAAGCGTTTTATTTGATTTTGTTGTTGTCGTTTGAGTACGATTTTCGGTTGATTGAACTAACAAGAAGCTGAATTTTTAGCTTATTTTAAAACTTTCTTCAATTATTTTTAGTTAGTCTTCAAAAATAATGTTTGAAGTAGATGTCCTGAGAAAATTGCTTTCAGAGCTTCTTTAATTTTTGTGTGCAAAGCTTGATTTCCGCCATTTTTCTTTCGAAATCTTGTCAAGATGGTCATATTCAAAATTCATTATCTCGAAAACAAGCTCGGGACACCCCATTTTTGTTTTCATTTTTGGAATCAGCGTTACATTCTGTGTAAAATATCTTTCTAAGAACAATTTGTAAGTATTCCTTGCTAAAGTAGTCAGTCACCTTAGTTAATAGTAATATTTATTTTAAATAACGCCGGTTACAGCGTTACCACTTCTTCTGATTTTACCAGAACTCACGCAAAAGGAAAAACTGAAAGAAAAACCATTATTTTAAGCCTTCAAAAGCATTAGAAAACTTTTCAATTCGAAGAAAAATAATCATAGATTGTAGAACATATATATGTATAGAACAAAGGATTTTATTTAGCAAATGTTAAGATTTTTTTTAGATGGAAAGTGAACTACACTGAAAATTGTCGAAAAATATAATAAGCTTAAGCTTACATTCGCTTGAACTTCACATGCAAGAGACATATTCATTAATGCCAGATAATGATTTTCTTTGTTAGTAAATTGGTCAAAATTTTAATATGATTGTGAAATATTAAATCTTCCAGGTGATCTGACTAGGCGCGCAAAGCATGATTTCCTGATCTGAAAAAGAATCAATCCCATCATCCACCGTACGCTCAATTCACTTGAGTTTCATGGCGGCCATCTTGAAAATAGGCTAATTATGAGCGACTTTCTCGCCAATAAGTCTTTTCTTATTGAAAACGAGACACTATAAATAACAGTTAAAAGGATTTTCTTAAGGTTCAAAGCATCCTGGAGATTACCAAGGACAAAACAGCAGCGTAAGGTGTGGAAATTTTAGTTAAATCCTGCCAAGGAATCGAGAAAGCTTTTCGGCGCGCAGCTTCTTCGAGATCGTTTCAACGGTAATTCTTTAATAAAAAACCATGAATATTAACCTAACCGATGAAAATATATTCTTAGTCTCATCTAGACAACATATTCTTTGAAGTAGAAACATTTTTAGCCTTAAATAATCGGCTAAATGACACTTTTCCTAGCATTATTGTACTTGTATGCTATTTGGTTTTGTTTTGAATTCCCTCTGTTAATTCATGATTGAGCTCGAAAAGACGTATGGGATTGATTCTTTTTCGGATATCACGATTCGCAATCTGATTGGCTAATCGTTTTTCCTCAGATCACCTGGTTGTTTTTGACATCAGAATTCCTCGCGTGAGGCTCGCTGGCCGTCAAATATATTTTTTCAAAGAAATTAGTCTTAGCCTTTTTTCTTGAAAGCTTCAAATATCGTTTTTTTTGGATCACAAGTATTGCAAGAAAAAGATAATAAAAACGTAAAATGCAGTAAAAACGACAAACAACCGACTATCTGACAGTTTTTCTGACAATGTTTGCCGAAGCAACGTCCTTGCCTTGTCTGAGAGTTTCTGCAGCTATTTTGTTTTTGAATTTACATTCTATGAAGAGTTTTCTACGGAACTGGAATATTATTCTTGCAGTATAATCAGGTTTTTCTGGTCTACAGGCCACTTTTTTCTCTCACTGAAGTTTCAGTCACGAAACTTCATCGTAAGACTAATAATCTTCCCCCGCTAAATCTTCTTTAGCAAGTCGCTAAAGTCGAAAAATTGTTTTTGTTCACTTTAAGACAGACATGACTTCGATTAAACGTATTTTTCGCTTTGCGATACTATAGCTCCGCTATAAACAATTGTATATCACTGGCTTATGGTGATTTTCTATTTCTTCACAGCGTATTCCATCATAAAGGGTCCAACTAATATTGAAGGTTTCATTGGAGAGGATGCACACTTTACGTGGAATACGACAAACCAACAAGAACTCCTTTCAGTCAACTGGGGGATAAGAAAAGGCAACATCGCTAACCCTCTTTTTATCCATGTTAATGAATATACTGAAAGAGTGAACATAAACGATGATCTTGATGACACGATTAAAACTAGGGTAGATTATCGTGGGAACTTGAAAAAAGGTTTCCTATGGTTTGTGTTGAGGAACATTACCGTCAATGACACGAATGAATATATTGCAAGCATCACTGACAATGGAGGTAGAGTTCTACCATATCCTGTACGCTTAGTGGTTGCACGAAAGAGGGAAGGTAAGCCACTGCATTGATTTACAATGATATTTTAACAGCATGTCTTTTCTTAGTTCAGATATTTTCAAGAAAATGCTGTGAAAAAAAGTCCAAACATGTTATCGCAGCAGACGCTCGATCATTAAGCCACGACAGAAGAATGGTCACTTATACACACGAATTCTAAACTCATGCCTTCATTTATTCTTGTTTGACGTTTAGATAATGATGGCATGATAGCTACAAAACATATACAACAAAACCTATTAACTAAGTTATAATCTACAAAAAGGAATAAGGAAAGGAAAAAGGTCGAATACTTACAAAACGCTGTTTACACTGAGAACGGTTAACGATACTGACTCGATACAAAAAAGCTACATGCATTATACTGATGAACACTCGCTTAAGTAAACATTACAAAAAGAACAAAAGAACAGAATAAAAATTAAGATAACGTCAATTTTGACAAAGCGCTGAAAAAGAAAGGGAAAATATTACTTAACAAATTAAGCAATGGAGAATTTGAAGGCGAAGTATATCTTATATCGGAGAATACTGATTAAATCAGGATTGGTTGAAAATTGTAAAGTTTCAAATTACAGATCATACATATTTATTATGTTGTTTTTCTCGACAGTAAAACCAACAGCAAGACCTTCTGCTTCTACAGACACAACAGCTGTATCTCCAAGCATGACAAGTAAGTATTTAGCTTGAGTAAGGCACAACAATATTTTACAGGTAAAACTTTGCAACATTTACATGCCAGATATAAGCGTCCATAACTATAAAACCTATATAAATTAATAGAAGTAATTATGTTTTTGTCCGTTCGTTTTTTTTTTTGCTTTTGTTTGTTTGTATCGCTAATTATCACCACAAATACAAAGTGTCTTGCCTTGTCTTGTATTGTCTTGTTTCGTCTTGTCTTGCATATATCTAATATCGGTACTGCAATTGCAAATCACTTATCGCCATTCGCCGTTCGCCCCTTAGCTATATATTGCATGGTTATCCATAGGTAATCCTCAATTTACTCGAAACCCTCAAAGTGTTTACCATGTGTCCAGTGGAAGTACAGCAAGACTTGTGTGGGATCACTATGTTAAGAATAGAATTGCCCATTACCTGGCATATACAATGAGGTGGTCGTTACACGACAGAAATGGAGGCACAGTAGTAATTGGTGTTTTCACTGGATCAAAGTTTGTTACTTCAAAGGACTGCCCCGCAAGACTGCGAGGTCGAGTCAGTAAAGAGTCCACTGCTACTCTGGTCATCTCTAATGTCACCACTGCTGATAGTGGGATATATTCATTTCATCTGCGTTGGCGTTCAATAAGTGAATCGAACATAAAAAGCTTAGCCCGACTCATCGTAACTCGTAAGTTCCTGACATATTGTCATGGTCATCTCATTTTTATAGTAAAACACCAATAAGATGTCAATGAGAGTTCTCGAAGTGATCAGATTTTAATTTATTGATCACAGTGTAGTCGATTATAGTGTATTCTTGTTTTGTTATGCTTGTGATCCATATACGTTTAAAAGCTGTCAATCAATGCACCATTTCAAGTAGCCATTGTTTCGAATTAATGCAATTAACAACAGATAAACATAAAAAGACTCCCCTGACGTAACTGTCTTTAGCATATAGCATGAAAAAAAAACCTTTATAACTTCAACACGTATCGCTCAAACTACATGATTTTCCTTGCCAGTGAACAGCTCACCTAATGTAGAATATATACTGAGAATATTGTGACATGTGTCATAGGCACTTTAAGTTGCAGTGTTTAGTTTATAACAGAAGTTATTATCTTTATGTTAGTTTTGTTCGTTCGTTCGTTTTTTTTGTTTTTGTTTGTTTGTTTATTTGTTTGTGTTTACTTTAAATTTGTATCGCTAATTACCCCCAGATACAATGTGCACCTCATTTGGATCATGCACCCACTTACCACCCAGTCCGTGTACGAAATCTCGGAGCAATTTACTAACGTAATTTTGTAACTATTTTAACTATTTATGATCCACAGCTGCCTATAACAAAACAACAATAAGCTCGAATATTACAAGTAAGTCCGGTATTGAGTAACTGTATCATTAAAATAGAATATTTGTGCAGCCACTGCATGTCTAGCTTCAGATTCACGGTATAGACTCTTTAGACTCGTGATGTCAAAGCAGCTCAATTTGGAGGACAAAACAAAATATTTCAATCTCCTGAGAAATGGAAACCTACTTTTTAGTCATCCAAATTGAGTTGCATTCCGAAGTGCTGCAAAAGGGGGTATAGTACAGATTTGCAATTATGGCCAAAAAAAAAATATATATATATATAATATCTTTGCACAAATACCTAGGATAAGGGTATTGTCTTATCGATAAATATCCCCCCCCCCCCAAATACAACGTGCATCTCGTTTAGGTCATGCACCCACTTACCACCCAGTCCGTGTACGAAATCTCGGAGCAATTTACTAACATTTGAATAAACGCAAATCGTAATTTTGTAACTAGTTTAACTATTTATGATCCACAGCTGCCTATAACAAAACAACAATAAGCCCGAATATTACAAGTAAGTCCGGTATTGAGTAACTGTATTATTAAAATAGAATATATGTGCAGCCATTGCATGCCAAGTCTAGCTTCAGATTCACCGTATAGACTCTTTAGACACGTGATGTCAAAGCAACTCAATTTGGAGGACAAAACAAAATAATTTCAATCTCCTGAGAAATGGAAACTTACTGTTTTGTCATCCAAATTGAGGGGCTGCATTCCGAATTGCTGCAAAAGGTCGTATAGTACAGATTTGCAATTATGGCCAAAAAAATATATATATAATATCGTTGCACAAATACCCAGAATAAAGAATTAACTCTGTAAAATAATTTAATTTATATTGTTATCCAACCTATTCAACAATTGTCATCTGTCATCCAACATGTACGATGGTTTCAAGAGACAACACGACACTTTTTAAGCTATCTTTGCTGGGTTTTTCGAACTCTGCCTTGGTATGGCTGAACGCTTACTTAACAAACAGAACACAATCTATTGTAACTAACGGAGTGGTCTCTGACCCTCAACCTATCCATTTTGGAATCCCTCAGGGATCTATTCTAGGGCCCTTACTATTTATCATATATATTAATGACCTCCCCTCAGTAATTAAGGATTGCAGTATTCAGCTCTATGCTGACGATACTATTCTTTTTTTCAGTAGTAAGTCTGTTAGTGAAATCGAATCTCGTCTATCTAATGATCTTACTAATATAATTAGTTGGCTCGACGAAAATTTCCTTTTTCTAAATTATACTAAGACAAAAATCATGTTGCTAGGTACCCACCAAAGGCTAGCTAAAGTCAATGATTTTACAGTTAAAGCACGCGACTCTTTTTTTGAAAGAGTCTATCAATTTAAGTACTTAGGAATAATGCTTGATCCATGCCTCTCTTGGAATGACCACATCGACTACATGACCTCTAAAATTTCAGCACGGATAGGCATGTTGCGGAAAGCTCGTAAGGTCATCCCCAGGGAGGCATGCATGACACTATACGATGTCATACGAAGTCAACAAAGACTACCTAGACAAATTACAACGTCGTGCAGCCAGAGTCATAGAGGGTTACAAATCAACCGACCAGATTGATGTGGGCAATACTTTCTCTTGGTCATCTCTACAGTCTAGAAGATCAAATAATATCTGTCTACTAGTCCACAAATGTATCAGTAACCTAGCCCCCTCTTATCTACTAAACGAATTTAATTTTTCATCAGACATACATAACTACAACACTCGAAATAGGGATCTTCTGAGACTGCCGCTAGCCCGTACTTCTAAATATCAGAGCTCCTTCCGGGTTAATGCTGTCAAAACGTGGAATCTTCTGCCCGCCAAAATTAGAAAGGAAACAAATTTTTCCAAATTCAAAACGGCTTTGAAAAGCCACTTCAAATCTTTGTAATCAGTTCTTTTCGTTTCTCCTTTTCGTCTTGTGTTACCATTATTTGTATTTAATGTTGTTATATTGTTATTAGATTTAGCTATACAGGTCCCCATTTAAACTAGTTTTACTGAATTGGGCAACCTGTTTAAATATTATTAAAAACAAAACAAATTTTTTTTTATCGTCATAGTTGTTAAGTAATGAGTGAAAATCTTACGATGTATAACCAAAGGAATACAAAAGGAATCTATTTAAAATGATCTGGCATATAGTGCACTACATATTGAAAACCGGTATTCTTGAATTTACGACAACAAATTAAGATAGCATTGGTAGTGAGGATAGGATTATATGGTATTCAAACCCCAAGGTTAACAGTAACACACGAGAAACTGATCGAGTTGACTGAAAACAAACTATTTTATAAAAAAAACAAAAAAAAACGGCAAAGACCAAATTAGAAAAAAGGCCTTTATATTTCACGCGACCAAGGATATCCTTGCACTTTGCCTCGCTATGATGCACTTGGTTGCGTTCATAATAAACTAAATATCATGTAGAGTTCAAAAATCCTCGTTTACAGTTCTTCGTGGTTTCAGCCTACTCCACCAGCTGTCAAACTCACATTCCTATCACATTAGCCTAAGTAGCGCCTCTCCACCCTCCCCTTCTCCCTCCCCGTCCCTCTTTCCTAATCCCCTCCCCTTTCCCGGCCCCAAAGAGCCGCTACGCAGGCTACTATCACAGACACTTTGCAGCATTATCATGTGACTTATCGTTTATTGTTTCCCTTTTCTGTCTGTTTTAATTGTAAGCACCTGAACCGAGCTCAACGAAGCCAATAAGTCAAATTAATGTCCACCTAATGGCTATTGCACTGGTAATGTCGCACTTCTAAATTTAGGTAAATATTGCACTAGCATTAATAATGACTTAATTTCTTTTTTTAATTTTATTTAATAATGTTATTTGAAGACAAACTTTAGAAATAAAATTCTCGAGCTTACTCTTAGCTCGAGGCTTTGAGAGTTGAGGCCATGTCGCTATTTTTTCTTTTTCTTTTTCAGAGTCTGCATCATTTGATTCCTTGGATGGGCGCATCCAAAGAAAAGATGAAGAGAGTCGTGTCCGGCTTTTGTGCGTGTATCAAGGCATCATCTAACTTTCAATTTAACTATTAATCGAAAAATCTTTTTACATAAAATTATAATTGTAATTTTTCTTATAAAATTCACCATAACATTTTCAATTGGGAGAGGTTTGAACGGAAAATGGTTGGGAGGGAATTGAAATATGGGAATTTGAAAAACAGTGACGGAATGAGAATTAAATCAGCAAAATGGAGCATGTGAATGTGAAAAATGCTAGAGGGGGATCAGCTATACATTAACACAATCGAGTTTTAAAAGTCAGTAGCAACAATTATCGAGGGATAATAGCGCTGATCTTTGAATCAGTTAATCTTCAGTTAGTAAGAAAGTAAGTAGTACTTGTTGATGATTGTTATTTATGACGTCGCAACCCTCCCCCAAGGAGCAGACGTAGCTCGTAGACGTATAGGAGCAGGCAGCTCAGTAGGTTAGTGGGCGGGTTTCGGGGTAGGAGGTTCACGGTTCGATGCTCTGTTTCTCAACGTCTGTTACAACTTCTATTTTCCGTGTAGCTTTAACTTATATACTCGTTATAAGGAGCACTGTTAGAGTGAAGGGGTAAAGGGGCACCTTCTTTAAAACGAGCCCCTGACTCGGGAGAACTGGGCAACCATTCCCCGTGCTTCGAAGTAAAATAAATTACTTTAACCTTTATAACCTTTACCAAGGCGACAAATAATGACCGGTCCTTAACAAACACCGGTCCCGAACTTCTTATATCTACTTGTTATTACATTATGCTAAAAAAAAAAAAGCAAACTAAAAACAATCGTAATTTAGATTTTTGTTACTATAAACCATTTCCTGCTATAGCTAAAAAGATGATAATAAAAAAGGAAGCTTCAAGTTCCACAATTATTGTCCGTGTGATATAATTAATCTGATTTTGTTTTTGTCTTCGTAATTTATACCAAATATTTTAACTTTTAACTTCAAGTAGGATTAACTGAGATCTAAGAAGGTAGTGCATGGTGCTCAACTGGTAAAATTCATGATCCTGCTAACCAGTAAGCTTCTACTGGCATATTTAGTGCTATATAATAAGTAATAATGCCAAACAGCAATTGTTTACTTATTGAGCTAGCTAGTATACCAATGCTCCTTCTCTTATTGACCCGGCATGGGACTATAATCTGTTTTGTCCCCATTCGATGTGAGCAAGTCCTTTCCGCGAACTTTCCGTACAGCGATTGCTTCTCATCATGGAGAGCAAACGAACATCACTTCTTAATGCGAGAGGGATTTTTGGTGTAAAAATTGCTAGTGGGTTCTTCATACTTTCTCATTATGTAAACAGGCTATACTTTTGATTGAAGTACTGTATATTGGCAACATTTTGATCAATGAGTTTAAGGTATTTTTTTTTTGCTGAAATTAGCGACTGGAATCTTCAAGATCATCGGTTGAAAGCCATCTCTAATCTTCAGAGCTAGCCTTTAGAGCACTTAGGCAAAACCCCAATGAGAAACACCTAGAAATATCAAATATTAGGAAATAATAAACTTGATTTCTAAACACTATGGTATATCAAAACCGATAATCTTGATATATACTAAACACCTTAAGATCAACGTGAAGTAAAACAGCTCAACAAATAAGCCACACGAACTCACAAAATAGGTCTGAAAGAGAGAGAGAAAGAGAGAGAGAGAGAGAGAGAGAGAGAGAGAGAGAGAAATAACCTAAAAAAAAGTTCTAAAAGAGAAGAAAAGGGTTTGTGCATACATGGAGGTTCCGGCACAAGGAATTTTAATTGAAGAAGAGGGACACACCACTGATATGAAAGGAGAAACAAATATGAAACAAAACAGTAAATATAAAAAGAAATGAAAACAAAAGCTTTGCACCATTGGAAACACATGCACGTGGGGCCATCACCCCCTTTCACATTCTTTTTCCCGATTATAAAAAAAGTCGATCCTCTACATTCGAAAGCAGCAAAAAACGCTTTCGCTGAATGATAAATCGACCTTCGAATTTAAAGCTATGTTTCTAGCATTATTTGTTGTCGCTTTAAAGCTGTATGTTGTCCAAGGTATCACATGCAGATATATCTTATTCTGTTCTTCTTCTTCTTCTTTTTTAAATTTCAAACTATTTTTATTTATTTTTTTATTTTTGCTTGTTCAAAAATATACACAAATATATATGTATATGTTTTGTTTCTTAGCTCCGTCAAATCAATCATTTCTTGCAGGACTGGCTAGGTTTACCAAGGTACCGCCAAGTGTGTTGTACGTATCTATTGGAAAAACAGCGCGATTTGTTTGGGACTACACAGCATATGACAGAACAAATGATTTCCAAGATATGTCACCAAAGTGGTCTTTTTATGAACCAAATAATTCGGAATTGGTCATTAAGCGCTTAGCCTAAGGACCAACGGGCGTGATTAGCGGGCGATAAACGATTCACTGGGCGTGTCGCGACCACCGACTAAGTGCTTAGGTTAAATGTAAAGACTGTATTTTACTGGATCGGAACGGCGGTGAATTAGCTCTCCACGAGTTCAACGAAACCAAAAACGACGGTTAACGTAGGTTTATTGAAGATTAATTCGTACCGACCAACACGTAAACTGAAATATAACGTTTACGATTCTTAATGGACCGATTTACAATAAAAATGATTTAAAATACAACAATCAAACTTCATGAATACATAATTGAAATATATAAATGATTGAAATAACAGCGATACATAATTATGTTTTAAGCGATATATAGCACTCTATAAAAGCTAAGTAATTTTACTGAATTTAAACTAGTAGAATGAGTAGTATAGAAATCGGTAACAAACATGTACTATTAATAAGAACTAAACTTATTAAAACAACAAAGATGTACTTACATATCGGTCCCGCTTGCCTCTAAGAGCCAAAGATTTACGACGAAGTTTTCCGAAGCGAAGTTTCAAATGTTACACCCAAAAAGAGCAACTACAGATTCCTCAAAGGGACGCTAAAACTAGCCTTTTATATGCGCGTGGTGACGCTGAAGGGTCCGATTACGCGGTTAACAAAACAGGAACAAACATATTGTAACTAGGGTTAAACTAAAGACAAACTAACTAATTAAATCAATCAAAACTATTAAGAAGCGTCCTTTACACTGCTCCCCTGAAATAGTAATACTATTTCACTAATAAATGTCAATCATAATGATATTATATCGTTCATAATCATTTGTCAATCATGAGACAGTTCAATGTTCAACCTTTGGTAATTCCTCAATCGGGACTTACCCCGATTCCTTGTGGTCGACCCGTAGAAGTAGTACCAGCTTCTGCACAGGACGCTCTAGGTACCGTAGTGGAGCGGTCCTCTTGCCTTTTTTGTCTAAGCAGCTGTCCGCAAGAGCTACTTGGACCTTGCGTACTAGGCCATCTGAGCTTGGGTAGGTAGCCGATACTCGAGCTAGTTGCCAGCAATTCCGTGCTGTGTTGTCGTCCTTGATAATGACGATGTCGTTTACTTCGAGATTCTTTCGCGTGCGAGTCCACTTTTGTCGTTGTTGTAGGGTGACCAGGTACTCCTTTCTCCAACGAGACCAGAATTCATTGATGAGGTGTTGTACTCGTCTCCAGCGCCTTGTGCTGTAAAGGTCTGCTGACTGGAACGAGCCTGGAGGGGCTAGTAGCACCTTTGACTTCGTTGTAAGCAGGTGATTTGGTGTTAAAGGGCTAGGTGATGCTGGATCTGTTAGTTGGTCGACTGTAAGAGGGCGGCTGTTAACTATGGCTTCGGCTTCGCACATTAAGGTTTGCAAAGCCTCGTCATCTAGCTGGGCGCCGTTGTCTTGAAGCAAAGATGCTAATACGTTGCGTACTGTTCTAATTTGACGCTCCCATACTCCCCCCATGTGACTTGCCGATGGTACGTTCATCTTAAACTCGACGAAGTCACAGTTGTCCTTCAACAGTTCCGTCTTCACTCTGTCTACACTCATTTCTTCGAGGGCTTCCTTAAGCTCTCTTCGTGCACCGACGAAATTGGTACCTTGGTCGCTCCTCAGCTGACGAATTGGGCCGCGGCGGCTGACAAAACGCCTGTAAGCGTTCAGAAAGGAGTCTGTATCGAGGCTGTGGGCAACTTCGATATGTATGGCTCTAGATGCCATACATGTGAACAGGGCCCCATAACGTTTTACTTCTTTGCGGCCTAATTTGACCACAAAGGGGCCAAAGTAATCCACTCCACAGCTCGTGAAGGGTGGCGCGCTTTCTACTCGATCTCTGGGAAGATCAGCCATTCTTTGTTCTTGTACTGCTCCCCGTAGTTTATGACACTTGACGCAAGATGCGATGATGCTGCTAACGGTTGATGAGCCACCTGTTATCCAGAACCCGTTGGTTCTGATTTCGTTCAGAGTCATCCCCTTTCCTTGATGCTTTACGCGTTTGTGGAAATGTCTGATGATCAACGACGTCAAGTGGCCCTTTCCTGGGAGGACAACTGGAAACTTTACTCCGTCGGTCAAGTCTGCGTTTCTCATGCGTCCACCAACACGTAGAAGTTCGTCCTCGTCTAAGAATGGATCTATCTTGCTTAAAGAGCTGTGAATCTTTATTGCATTCTTTCGTGTAGTGACGAGTTCTCTTCTATTGGAATCTTCTTTCTTTAACTTCTTTAGCGCAGCTATTTCATTTTCAAAGGCACTAGCTTGTACCTCACGGAGTATCACTCGTTCGGCTGCTTCTAATTCGCTTACACGTAGCTTCTCGGGCTCCTTAGGTGCGTACTGACGACGACGATTATTCACTCTTTCTTTGAGAATTCTGATGTAACGTAGACATAGGGCTACAGCCTTCTTCGCGCGATGCCATTCTGAGAAGTACTCTATCCTACGTTCTAGGGTTGGGTACTGGTCTACATTTGCTGACGTTGCCATGACGACTGATTTCTTTACTTCCGGGTCATCATTTAAAACATCATCCTTGTGACTGTCGCTGGTTGGCCACTGGCTCTTGTCCTTCCACAGGAATTCCGGTCCGTGAATCCATCGAGACCTTGGAAGATCTTTAGCCGTTATCCCACGCGATGCTTCGTCTGCAGGATTCTGCTTTGTCTCGATGTATCTCCATTGATCTGCACGAGTAGTTTCATGGATTTCGTCAACTCTGTTAGCTACGAATACGTGGAAGCGCTTGCTCTCGTTGTTGATGTACCCAAGCACTACCTTGCTGTCTGTCCAGTAGACATCTTCATCGATAGTATACTGCAACTCCTGGTGTAGCTGTTGTCCCACTCTTGCGGAACATAGTGCGGCAGTGAGTTCGAGGCGAGGTATAGTCACAGACTTAAGTGGGGCCACTCTGGATTTTCCTGTTACGAAGACGCAGTGTATTCTGTCATTCTCGTCTACGAGCCTGAGGTAACTACACTGTCCATAGCCTTTGGTGCTAGCGTCAGAGAAATGGTGGAGTTCTGTACTCACAACGCGGCCGAAACCATTGGGCTTAAAGCACCTCGCGGTAGAGAAGGTCTTAAGTTGCAACAGCTCCGCTCGCCATTTCTCCCATCTTGTTTTGACAGCTTCGGGGATTGCGTCGTCCCAGTCTAGGTCTTGACGGCACAACTCTTGTAGTATCGACTTTCCCTCTAGCATTAGGGGAGCGACGAAACCTATGGGGTCGAATATCGAGCTGACCGTTGACAGAATTCCACGTCTTGTACACGGTTTGTCTTGTAAAACGATATTGAACTTGAAGCAGTCCGATTCCACACACCACTGAACTCCGAGCGTGCGCTCTAAGGGCAGTGATTCGAAATCCAGGTTTAAATCTTTGATACCATCTGACCGATCAGCTTCTGGAACACTCTTAATGACCCTTTTGTCGTTTGCGATAAATTTATGCAGGCGAAACCCTCCCTTCGCGCACATCTCCCTTACGTTGTGGATGAGTAGGATGGCTTGGTCCGGCGATGCCACTGACTTTAGACCGTCGTCGACGTAGAAGTCGTTACGTATGAAGTCTGCTGCTTCTTTGCCAATTCCTTCTTCATTGTCGCTTGCAGTCCTTTTCAGCGCAAAGTTAGCACAGCCAGGCGAGGAGGTCGCACCGAAGAGATGCACTGTCATGCGGTATTCTTGCGGATCCTTGCTGGTATCTCCGTTTTCCCACCACAGGAAGCGCAAAAAATCGCGGTCTTCTTCGTTAACCTTCACTTGATGGAACATCCCTTCAATGTCGCAAGTTAAGGCCACAGGCTCTTGTCGAAATCTGTGTAGGACTCCAACGAGGTTATTGGTTAGGTCCGGGCCTTGAAGGAGATGCTTGTTAAGGCTTTCACTCTTGAAATACGCAGCGCAATCGAAAACAACTCGAATCTTGTTGGGTTTCTTTGGGTGATATACCCCATGGTGAGGAATGTACCACACGCGCCCGTTCTCGTTCTTGGCTGGCTTGACTTTCTCTGCATAACCGTTATCGATTATCTTTGACATGAAGCCTACGTAATCATCTCGATATGAGGGCTGGCGTTCGAACTTTTTCTTGAGGTAATTCAAGCGTTGAAATGCCATATGTCGATTGCTTGGTAGTTGAATGTTGCTGTTCTTTAACGGTAGGGGTAGCTCGTAGTGACCGTCGTCACACTGATGAATCCCATTCTCAGCAATCTGTAGGAACTTCCTATCTTCCTTTGATGTGTTATGCAGTGACGTTTTCTTGTGTTCGGTAAAGTCTAACTCGAACATTTTGTTTATCATCGAAGGCTGTATTATTTCCTTGGCTTGAGTTTGGAGGACAATGCGTACACTATCTCCAGTCTCTGGAAGTACTTCATGCGCCATGATCGAGTGACACGATGACGTTTTGCTATCACTGAGTGCAGGTGCACTGACTGGTCCGACTATGCACCATCCTAGCAACGCTCGTATGGCGTAGGGATCATCGCTCTTACCAGTTATGACTTCTTTCGGCTTAATTGCTTTAGGACAATTGCAGCCAATCAATAAGCCAATGTGAAGTGTTTCGTCGAACCTTGGTATCTTATCCTTTATTCGCTGTAGGTGTGGCCATCTGCTAGCAGTTTCAGGTGTTGGGATCTGGTCATTCCTCGAAGGTATGCGTTCTCTGGTGTACGCTTTTGGAATTTCAACTTCAGCACCCTTATCCAGCCTTTGCGCTACAAGACCATCAATCTTTGATACTTTAATCAACTCACGTCCGAGCATCGTGCTAAGGCTTAGTTTGGTTTCGACTCCTTTGATTCCTAGTTCACGCTGTACTCTTGATGTCACGAATGTAGTGTCACTAGCGTCGTCCAAAAGAGCATATACCTTCAGTTCCCTTTCAGGGTTGTCCTTGTGGTACAAGGTGACAGGAACGATTTTTGAGTTCGTTACTACAACTTCTGATTGACTGTCGTCGTGGCTAAGAAATGAGCTTGATGAAGCATTGGTATTTGCGGACTCTGTTGCAGGAGGATTGCTGTTTGTGCCTTGAGGTCTCGCTCCTTGGCGAGAGGGCTGGGCTCTAGTCTTCGGTTTCGCGCCATGCAATAAGGTGTGGTGGCCTTTTCCGCAATCGTTACAGCTTTGCTTTGATTGACACTTGGAAGACATGTGACCGTACTTGAAACACTTGAAACACAGCTTGTTCGAGCGAATGAACTCACTTCTTTCCTCCACTGACATCTTTAAGAAGTCATCACACTTTGCTAGGCTATGCTTGCCGTTACATGATGGACAGGATCGATCACTTGACGTGGCTTGATGGACTCTAGGAGTTGAAGTGTGTTCTTCGGCATGAGCTGTCGTAGCGAAGGTGTGTCCCGACGAAGGCTTACTGTAGGTTTTGGCTATATTGTTGTTTCTACTGCGAGGCCTTGCGCTGGCTGCTCTATTGCGTTCCCTCATCAAGGCTTCAGGTGAGAACACTGGATCGTTTGCTAACTCAGCTTCTTGTTTGACATACTTGACGAAGTCGTGGAATGATGCCGGTTTTCCTGACTTGACCTGGTGATCATAGGCGTGACGACACCACTTCACTCCACAATAAGATGGCAACTTGGCGGAGATTTGGATTAAGATTTGACTGGAGTCTAGTTCTGACATCGACTTCATGGTTTTCATGGCTGTTTCACATTTGACGAGAAAATCAGAAAACTCGAGAATGGCGCTGCTGTCTCCGTCATTTATCTGTGGCCAGCCTCTCAGACTCGTTTTGTAGGCCTCAGCTACGTGCACAGGATTACCGTATCGGCTGTCTAGTAGTTTACGCGCGTCTTGGTACGCTTGTTCAGAGCTTGTTGCTAGGAAACCCTTGACCACAGCGTTGGCCTTTCCCGTTGTGTACTTGTCGAGGAAGTAGATACGATCGCGGTCGGTTAAGACGCTGTTAGCGATGATTGCATCAAATGCGGTTACAAAGGCAGGATACTCAAATGGGTCACCCGAGAACGTTGGAGGCTCTTTGACTGGTAAATGAGTAGCCTGTTGCTGACTTATAATCAATGAACTAAGCTCGGTTTGTTTAGCTTGTAAATTTACTATTTCTCGTAGGGTCACGTTCACGTCTGAATTGACAAAACACGATGCCTTTGGATTTAATTGCAATTTTAATTCCGATTGCTTTACGAGTTCCTCTGGCCTTGGTTTTATATCTTCCTTATAATCCTTTTCGTGTTGTTCCATTGTTTTGTCAATGGTTTTGTCTAATACATCGCTTAAAGCTTGTTCTTCTGCTTTGGCTATGGCAATTTCTTTTTGTAATTGTATGCGTTTAAGTTCACCTTCTTGTTCAAGAAAACTCATCTCGACTTTCAATTTAGCTGTTTTAGCTGCTGCATCGGCTCTAGCTAGGAGGACAGACGAAGCGGACGATCTACGCGAACTCGTCCTTGACGATGAAGACTTGTAGGTCGCGCCGGACTTTTCCGATCTTGTGCCATATGAAGCTCTATCGAAAGCCTGAATTTCTTCACAAATCCTAAGTCTACATTCATTGTACTCTCTGTCCTTGAGGTCAAACCACCGATATGATTCCTCCCTTTCAATTTCCGTTATCAAAAGTTCATCGTATTCATGCTGGGCATTGTTTAGATTATCTTTCAACAAATCCAATTTGTTTCGTTCTGACTCTAACAGATCACGATCGCTTTTAGGTTGGTTGCATATTTCTTTAATACGTTCGATTGCTCCCTTGAATTTTTTAAAAGCCAAATCGCGGTTTCTACATTTTATACCCTTCGAAAACAATCGTCCTCTTTCGGTTAACTTTTGTTTGCGGCGAGAGGTCTCGTTTTTGTCATTCCATTCTACCACAGACAAAGCTGGAGCACGTGTTGCGTCCGGAAAGATGTCATCAGTTTCGCGGTTACGATGGAATGCGAGATCGTCGGGTGCGGACGCTATACTCATACTTGCGGTCTGCACAGTCGAAGAAACTTACGAATTCGTTTTAGAAACGAAAGTTTATAAACCAATGGCGGGTTTAGAGCCACGATATTTTACTGTAAGCGCTTAGCCTAAGGACCAACGGGCGTGATTAGCGGGCGATAAACGATTCACTGGGCGTGTCGCGACCACCGACTAAGTGCTTAGGTTAAATGTAAAGACTGTATTTTACTGGATCGGAACGGCGGTGAATTAGCTCTCCACGAGATCAACGAAACCAAAAACGACGGTTAACGTAGGTTTATTGAAGATTAATTCGTACCGACCAACACGTAAACTGAAATATAACGTTTACGATTCTTAATGGACCGATTTACAATAAAAATGATTTAAAATACAACAATCAAACTTCATGAATACATAATTGAAATATATAAATGATTGAAATAACAGCGATACATAATTATGTTTTAAGCGATATATAGCACTCTATAAAAGCTAAGTAATTTTACTGAATTTAAACTAGTAGAATGAGTAGTATAGAAATCGGTAACAAACATGTACTATTAATAAGAACTAAACTTATTAAAACAACAAAGATGTACTTACATATCGGTCCCGCTTGCCTCTAAGAGCCAAAGATTTACGACGAAGTTTTCCGAAGCGAAGTTTCAATGTTACACCCAAAAAGAGCAACTACAGATTCCTCAAAGGGACGCTAAAACTAGCCTTTTATATGCGCGTGGTGACGCTGAAGGGTCCGATTACGCGATTAACAAAACAGGAACAAACATATTGTAACTAGGGTTAAACTAAAGACAAACTAACTAATTAAATCAATCAAAACTATTAAGAAGCGTCCTTTACAGTTATGAACTCGTTTTTGAACAAAGAAAGTGGACTATCAACAATGAAACATGTCCAAAACGATTGCTTAATCCTATTCGTGTCAGCAGAGAACCAAATGCTACTCTGGTCATAGAGAATGTTACGATAGCCGACAGTGGTACGTATGGATGTAGTCTGATGCTAGTCACACGGGACCCGATCACAATTAAAGTGAACCTTGTTGTAACGAGTAAGTAATTAACGATTTTTTTGGCTTTGCAATGTTATAATTTAGTGATCCCAGCTGTTTATATAGCCGAGCGAAAGTGCTATATATGAATATGAAGATGGGGGTCAAAACACATTGAACAACATATTTCACTAGCGATAAAAGCGATGGTACAATGCATATTATATTCTTATAATACTATTATCATTATATCGTTTCATTTTGGCTGTTCTTATCATCGTAAACACAGTAGTCATAGTTTTTGGCAGGATTACTTCGATTAGTTACTTATAGTAGGCATCTTTATATCTCGCGATCGCCTACTAATGATGCTAATTCCAAAACTAGCTAGGCTTCATGTTTTATATAGCTACCAGTGTCTTAATCTAAGTATTTACAACTTTATCTTTCGCTCATGTTTCAGGGTTTTTTTTTCCAAAATTATTTTATTGTTTTTATGCTGACTGAATGCTGACTCAAATAAATATTTATAAGTAATACCATGGCAATGAGGGATATTAGTGATTAAATGTCCCCGAAGCCGAGGGAGCTTTAGTGGACTTTTACTAAACCTCCCGAGGCAGAGGGACATTTAATCACTTATAGTACGCACGACAAAATTACTCGATTCTGATTGGTCTAGAGGAGTACAATTAGAGCGTTAATTGGTACTCCGCGGGAGTACCAATTAGGTCGCTATGGAAACACGGCCAAAAGCGGCAAATTTCCCCAGTGAAATGAGTGAAATTCCCAAAAAAATCAGTGTTTTATAGATTAAAATGCAAAAATTTCAGAAAACTGTTTAATACACACATAGGAAGGCCTCAAATTATGATAACTAGACAAATTCAAGACGTAATAAATCATGTTTTGTAGTAGATAGTCGTTTTTTCTTTCTAGTTTTCGCCAAACAATTTGAGTTGGAGTTTTGAATGTTCTCGTTTTACTACCTGTTGTCTTCTATGGTCTTCTCGAAAAATATATTCAACACCACATCTACCATAATTGTACAATATGTAGAAAACAGCTAACAATAGTTTTAAAGCAAATTTCTTTCCGTTTAGCGAAAAAACACAGCGAGTAGGGGCTCGTTTTTTGTTTTGAAAATAGTTAAGATCAAATCTTACCGGCAAACTGTCGAGTAGTTGTAGAGAGACGAATTCAGCTATTTATCACAAGTTAATTGATCCTAAGTTGTCAATCCAGTCTTGAAATAATAAAATCTTCAGATAATTCACCATTCAAAGAAAATAGCAGCGAAATTCTTCAAGCTACAGGAGGGAATAATATCCAAAGCACATGGTCTGATCACTGGCGACTCGTTCACGGCAAGCTGTACTTCAAAACTTTTAACTTGAACGACATATTTGTCGCTTTTATCCCTTTTGATGTTGTCCAGCTAACTTGTTTTCAAAAAAAGTATTTTTGAAATTGTGTTTTAGCAGTTATTAGCAAATGCTAAGAGGAAAAAAACTTAAATTAGCGAACTGTAAACTCTCAACTTTGGCTTAGTTTTCACACAGTACGTTTTCAAAGAAAAGTCGCTTCTTGATTCGCTGTTTAGCTGTCAGTACTGTCATTCAATAGTTGTAAACATGCATTAAAATGGCTTTTTACTTGAGATGTAAAATTATTTTCTAGTATTTTGTAGTTCAAATCATACATAAAATACTAATTGAAAAAGGTTTTACAGCAACGTTAACACTTTCTATGCTGTTCTTGACTTAGCGTTCTTGGAGAAGAGTCGGTTGTAGCAAAGGCAATGAAGATGAATGAATGCCTTCGCTTCGCATGTTTTATAAAATTTTGTCGAGTGAACTATAAATAAAAAATCGCACGACCTTCTCGTACAATTTGGAATTAATAGGCACTCGTAATGTTTTGAAAGTTCTTTAATTGCACTCGCCTAAAGGCTCGTGCAATTACAAGAACTTTCAAAACATTACTCGTACCTATTAATTTCCAAATTGTACTCGAGGTCGTGCGATTTCCTATACTAATATCCCGAATTTGCCATGTTATTAGTTTGTAATTCCAGAATATATCAGAATATATTAAAGAGATTTCGTTGAAAGAGCCTTGATGACTCCCTACTCTAGGGAAGGCTGAGGAATGTTCATTGTTAGCATAAAAAACTGATATATTTCTAATCTATAATGCGTCTCATGGGAAAACGTTTTGTTTGACATCAAATGGTGACCGACAACATCGTTTACGCATGCGCGAATATCGTTTTAGCGTGTTCACTCAGGCCCAAAGACAAATTTCTCTATCCCACATTGAATAAAGCTTGTAGAAGGACCACATACACCCTGATTAAAAATGCATCCGATTTCGAACCGGGTCTTTAAGACTCGGCGTCCCGATGATTGGGTTGCATGAGGGACAACAAACGAAAAGTTTCTAAATTTCCCTTATCCCATTAATGAAGGAGGGATGTTAGCCATTAAACGTCCCTCCAAAAACAATGAACTCCGAGGAGATAATGGTATTAGTATATATACACACCGAATCCCTAAAAAAATGACATTTTTGCGATATATATACATATATGTTTGAGTGCTATTTTTTGTTGAAAAACAAACAGTAAACAAGGACCAAATCAACTGCAAACATGTTAAAAAGCCTCATTAGATATTCTTGGTAACAAATGTTTTTCGAAAAATGACTGAAATCGATATCCTTCATAAATACGTATATATATTCCGAATAGAGGATATTACATGGGCGCGCGGAGATACGGATTTTATCTTCGAGTGTTGAAAAGATCTCACGAGTGAGCGCAGCGAACGAGTGAGATCTTTTCAATACGAGAAGATAAAATCCGTATCTCCGCGCGCCCATGTAATATTCTGTTTATCATATAATTATCCATGAAAGCAAATTTATCTTTTATACTTTTATTTACCTGCCATAAAAAGAGGTACAAGTAAACTTTCGTAAACTTGTTATTTTCACTAGTGAAAATAACAAGTTTACGAAAGTGAGAAATATAGGTATTTCATGGATAATTATATGATAAATATATATAATACATGGTAATCCATAGGTGATACGAAGACAATTCGTCTCATTATGCATTTACATATATGATGTTTGTTTTAGCTAAACCACGCTTAACGATCGATACGTGCCTTTCAACTAAAACTGTAATTGAAAACCAAGACCTTGTTCTTAACTGCACTGCGAATGGAACCCCAACACCAAAAATCACGTGGATGAAATTAAAAGGCGTTTCCAAGTTGATCAAAAGCCAGGGAGTTGGCCAATCATTGCTTTATATATCTAACATCTCTAGAACTGAAAGTGGATTGTACCGATGCTTTGCTTCTAACAACCCAAACGAACCTCCAGAAGACATAGAAACCACTGTTATTGTCTGGTGTAAGTTAAAGATATATTAATAAACTTACATATCGATTTATCTTGTTCGTTATGGTTTTAATAAGTAGCAAATAAACTGATCCAAAATATGACTCAACAGTTTGACTTTCCAAACGCACATGTGCGTAGTCTAGTCACTACACAACGGATGCAAGTATAGTACGTGTTAATCTGGAAACTTTTCTAAAAGGTTTGGGTCAGTTTGTAAAAGTCGTAGACTACCGTTGTGATACTTGATCTTAGACTCATTTTCACAGGATTAACCTTGTTTCAACGTCAGAACAAAATAATATCGGTAAAGTAAAGGCTGCATAACTTTAACCGATCAATAAATATTTTAAAATTCTATAGACCTTCACTGGAATACGTGACTGATATTCTCGAAAATGGAGTACTTTGTTTCTATAATGAGAAGCACTTCTACAAAAAATAGTAAACTAATAAGTATCAATATATATTATTTATCGTCATTAATAGGATATCACTTTTTTTTTTGTTGTTTATTTTTTTTTTTTTCTCTTTTTTTTTTTTTTTTGTTGTTGTTGCATTTTCCCACTTTTTCCTCTAATTGTTGCGATTTTTTTTATTTCGAACTTTCCTCCAGATAAACCCACTATCCTTTTAACAAACTCTTCTGGTACTGCTACGTCATCAGTTGGAAAGAGAGTAACCTTATATTGTCTGGCAGATGGTCAGCTCGTGTGGGATTACAGTGTGGATAACAGGACTGAAGAGTTTGAAGTTTTTTCGCCAAGATGGACATTTTATCCTTATAACAATGACAGAGCAACTACAATAGCACAAGAAAATGTATTCAACAAGGGGAAATGGCGCATAAACAACGATACATGTCCCCCTAGACTACTGAACCCTGTTCGAGTGAGTAAGGAATCAACTGCTACACTGGTAATCCATAATGTAACTTTGGCTGATAGTGGTACGTATGGATGTGTTCTGGTGCTGGCAACAAGAAGCCCCATAACAAGTAAAGTCAGGCTCATCGTAACATGTAGGTTTAATATGTTTGAAGATGCTATACATAAGTTATCAATAACATTAGGACAATGATAACTATGATTATCGTTATTTTTTCAAGTTTTCTTTCTTTCTTTCTGTCATCCATTAAATATTTACATCATGAGTTCGTTTATCCTTGTTACAATTTTTTATGTCTTCTTTTTACTATATCCTTTTTTTAAAGGATTTATTATTAATTTCATTAGTTTTTTGCTTTTTTTTGTTTTTTTTTTTAGTTTTCGGGTATGTCTTTTTTAGCATGCGCATGGGCAATATTATAACTTATTTTAATGCTTTCCTTTCTTCTTTACAGCATTTCGTTATATCACTTTGAATCCGTCCTTTTCAAACATTCCTATAAATGAATCCCAAGAATTATCAATCAGCTGTTCTGCAGTTGGAACCCCTTTGCCAAACGTCACATGACTGAAATTACTGGATGGTGGCAAGTCTCATAAGAACGAAGGCGTAGGGAATGCGACATTTAATATACCAAATATCACAAGAAATGACGGTGGGATATATAACTGCTGCGCCACTAACAACCCGAACCAGACTCCAATCTGCAGGAGCACCACAATATCTGTCCACTGTGAGTTCAGTACACAGATATAATTTAGTTATTAACGGTGTGATCATTTAAGTCCAAATATTGACGCTTTGAGCTCACCAGTAGCCACAGTTCGAATTTTAAGAAGGATGTTTGTTTATTTGTTGTTGGCGCATAAATTGGGTCGCATTTGTGAGAGGTGTACGCTGCTACAGCTACGTTACCGGTGTTTCATTATTACGTAGCACATATGAGCACAATACAACTCTGGTTCAAACAAATATACTAACAGAACGACAGAAAAACAAATAGACAGACAGACAGACACACACACACGCAGGTAGAAAAGAAACGTAAGTTATCCATCTATCAATCTTTGCGTATATCTATTTCATTCTAAACTTTTCGACAGCTGTTTACAAGACCTTTTGCCCACAAATCGTGCGAACACACATCAGAAGGGATATGGTGAATAAGTTTGTTCTCTTCACAGATAAACCAGAGATTGATGTAGTTCAATCAAACAATACAGTGTCTTCATATAATGGAGGTACAATCAGGTTATACTGTCTGGCACGAGGCGTGCCCTCTCCTCAGTTCACGTGGTTTGATCCCCGTAATCGATCAATAACTACAGAAGCACATAATGTTACTGGTGGCAGTCTATTAATCATCAACCCAGACAGCTATGGGTTGTACAGATGTAAAGCAGAAAATATACTTGGTTATGATGAACACTTCATCAATGTCACTCAAACAGGTTCGGAAAACAGCTATTTAGTTGGTTCGATCTTTTAAATATTGTATTATATTTTTTATCGTTTTATTAATTTTTTTATTGTTTATATAATTTTGATTATAATATTTAAGGAATGGACAATGTCTAGCGTGCGTCCATCCAATTCGGGATGCACGCGGATAGTTGGGAGAGCACGAAGGTAGCGTAAGAGATGCTCGAGACGCAGTCGAGAGCATCTCTAGCTAGCTGAGTGCTCTCCCAACTATCCGCGTGCATCCCGAATTGGATGGACGCACAAGCTAGACATTTTCCATTGCTTTTATAACATAGCGAGATATTTTTCGCTCCGAAAAGTCATATTTTCTGTTCTGATCAAGCGACAAATTCTCCTAAGCGTGCGAATGCAGACTAAAAATAGAACAACTTGATTTAGTTCAAAGTCAGTATTTTTATTGAAGCTAAGTACAAGTGTGAGTCACTAAATTGTGTCTAAATACAACACAAAAGATGTCCATTCTAAAAATATTTGACTTCAATGTCAACGATAAAGTTTGTTTGAAGTTTATCCATTCAAAAGATCAAAAGTATTTGCTAAGATCAAAAGTTATTTTGAAGGATTCGCCGAAGCTGAAGAGACGACGACTTGCACATTTTGAATGGTGCAATTGCTGAAAATGGATTCAAAACTGCTCATCATCGGCCTCAACTCATGGTTTACTGATATGGTGGTGGACCTAGAAGCTGTGTTGGTTGATTGCTGAACGGGAACTAACGCCGTGGACCCTTGAATATGGCTGGAAAGGACTTCGCTGCAGTGCAGAAGTTGAGCGGTCGAAGGACGAGTGTTGTAGTGAGCCAAGCTCTGCTCATTTCTATGGCCAGAAATTGCCATTATATGGCGGTTAGGAACTCCAGCATTTGACCAGAGGGTAATTGCTGTGGCACGGACGGAGTGGTTAGTATAAACTCTTGAAAGTTGGGCTGCTTGACTAATTTCCTTCATCATATTGTCAAGTTTATTGATGCCGAGCGGCTTGTTGTCGTACCAAACGTCATGGGAAGGCGCCCAGTTTCGGCTGGGATACTGGAAGAATGCTGAACATTTGGGGTTGAGCTTGGAAATATAGAGCTTTACAGCTTTATAACCGTCTTTGGGACTTTCCGTCTCATACATCCTTGCATATTTTTCCGAGCTGCTGGTATCTTTCAGGCCACCTGGGTGGTTTTTAGACACTTCATCGTGAGCCATCGTTACGTAATTTCTCCCACTCGCATCGATCTCAAGTTTAAAACTGGATTTCTGCAGTTCTCGCTGCCCTTCACGGCCTCGTCTGCAGAAAAAGAGAATGATATTAAACCAGACATTTCGCAGAAGAGACAGAGGGCCATTTAGGGAGAGTGATTCTGATGTTTTTAACTTCTCCAGGTCTTCATCTTCAATCGTTGGCTTGTGTTGACTGTTTTCTTTGCCGACCCGCTTGAGTTGAACTAGCTGTGCGTCCAGCATCGAGTTTGATCTTGAAAAACTGGGGTCTGTCGACATCTTAAGATTTCTTGAGAACTGTGGCTGATTAAGGTATCTTTCCATGCCGTGGCGGAAACCTAGTAGGGTCTTCTTGCCGTACGTCTCGCCATCCTTTTTCCTAGCCTCTGCGTAAAATCTTCTCAGATTTGCGTCAAGTTGACCAATCGTCATGTTTTCCAACTGTGTTTGTATATTTTTCTCTTTACACCATGCTGTAAATTACAAGACAAGAGGTAATATTAAACTTTTAAATCAATTTATTGTGTAAGTACTTTTGTTTTCGTTCATTGTTTATCGTCAGGTTTCAATATTTCGTAAGTTTACTTTATCAATTTTAACTAGAAAAAAAACTGTTTAAAATCTGAAACTTACCCTTAAATGTAGAAACACACCAGTTAGTGTTTAACTTTGTCTTTTTTGATGCTTTGTCTTCAATAATTTTGTCTAAATCTCGCTCAGTTAGATTAGCGAAGCGATTCGTATTTGATCCAGTTTTGTTTTGTTTATCTTTCTCAAGTTCTGATACATTCACGTTCTCTGAATCCGCTTCAAAGTTGAGAAACCCAAACTCAAATGTTGGGCTATTACTAGCCATTCCTTAATGAGAATTTTAAGACTAATATCAAGAAAAAAATGGGAAAACTTTTTGCTGGAAATTTTTTTTTCAGCAATGCTGACGTCAGCATGAACCATCTCTATGAACCATCCATTTCTTTTTCATAGAATATTATCCAATCAGAGCGCGCGTTATATAGTATCTATGTTATAAGAGCAACTAAAAAGCCACAAAGCGTTTTTCGGAGAGGGTGAGAGGGGGCGATGCTGTAGCTTAAGTCAAAATTAAGTAATGTTTATTAAACAGTGTAAGCATATATCGAGTCTGTATGGAAATCTCATAATAATAATCTATTAACTTATGGGGCTCACATTCTATATTCAAATGCACGATAAAAGGATAACGTGTGATTTCGTCGGTTTTATTTAGTTCTTTCTACTTTAAATGGGACATCGCTGAAAAGCTATGTTATTAGTGCAACATCAGCAGTTAAACGAGGTAATTAAAAAACAAATTAGATCGACAGAAAAAAAAGCTGAAAATAAAACAGAACAAAAAAAATCATAGACAGGTATTAATTTGGAATGTTTTTGATTGTGTTTTAGTATATTTACTTATCTATTTGTTGTTGTTGTTGTTGTGGCTTTTTAAAATTTGTTTTTGGTTTTTTTTTATTACACGTTTTCCCACTTACTATAGCTAATTATGATGTCAAGGTTTGGAAACCATGAATCAATCAAACAAACAAATAAACAACCAAATAACAAAATATAACAAAAGATATTATGTATAAATGTATAACGATCCATGCATTGAATTGTTTTTTGTTAGCTCATACTTCTAAGAGGCAAGACATAGTTTCGACCAATGTAGTGTTTTACACAACAAAGGTAAAAAAAGGTAAAAGCTCAAAGCTAATTCTCCTTAGGTGTCGCATAATTAAACCAATAACAAACGCGAAATATTCTTATGTACCTTTTTTTCTTGCTTTTTTAAATTAGTTTTCCCGTTTTCGCTTTCATTTGTTTTGTTTTTTTCTTTCTCCCTTCTTTCATTCTTTTTTAAGGTTTGCATTTTCTTAGAATTTTATATTTATTTTCTTATTTATATATATTTTTTGTATCCTAGCTAGGACAACCAGTCCTGTTGGGGGAGATGGTATCAATAAGGACATTGTTTTATTGGCAGCAGGTGGAACAGTCATCTTTGTCTTGATAACGACAATCACCATCCTCATTGTTATGATTTTTAAAAAGTTCAATAAAAAAAAAAGTATATTATTTTAGCAGGAATTTCTTTTTGATGATGCGGCAAATAAATAATTATATGCTCCCTTTCCTGCTCCTGCTCCTGCTCCTGCTCCTGCTCCTGCTCCTGCTCCTGCTCCTGCTCCTGTTATTGTGCCTGTTGCTTTGTACGTTCCTTCTCTTCTTCCTCATCCCCATCTTGAACTTCACAACAGCCCTCTCTTTCTTAATCTACTCCTCCCTCTTCTTGCGCCACCGAAAGTGATCAGAAAAAAAATACAACTCATAAGATTATTTTTTTTGCAGACCTTATCATGCACAAATGCCAGCTAGTGAATTATTCTATAATACGACATGGATATTTTTGATTAAAATACGAAGAAATACATCGATTTGTTATATTTTGCCATTTCAGTGCTCTCAAAAATCTCATAAAGTCAAACAAAAATTCCTACAAAAATCAATTTTTTCATGCGTTAGAAAAATTTTTCTAAAAAAAATATATATATAACGTAGATTTTTAGAAGTTCTTTCAATTAAGCTAATAAAAAGATTAGAGTCCCGTGCAAAATTTGAGGGTTTTGTACTCGCGCTCATCGTGGGCTGAAATCGAACGTTCAAAACTGAGAAGGCAGTCATCTTAAAGCTATCCTGGTAAGACTCATTGACGTGCAGCAAAGATCTGCCATTAAATAAATTCAATATAATCTTTGTCCAATAAATCATGTTGATGTTTCAGCGTCCAGGTCAGATTATCTATGCGGAGTTGGGTGACCTTCACTCAACTGAAGTCATTGCAACTGTCATCTCTCAAACACAGCCACATCGCGACGCGTATGGTGAGATTGATTTCACCTAAAGTACAAGCCATGCAGACAATGCTGAACCTCTATATCAAGCTATTCTACTGGAATGAGAAGCTATTTTACTGATCATGATATAATGAAAGGCAACCAGACAAAATAAAGCTGATTTTAATAACGAGGGTAGTAAAAAGATGTGCATAAAAATTCATAATTGTTTGCTTATTCCTCAGGTGATTTACATAATTGTGTCATTAAAAATATACATTAGTACAAAAATATACTTATATAAAATATATGTATTTGTATTTTTTTTAACCGGTTTGATCTTGCGTTTTGATTGGCTGTAACCAGTACAACTACAATAAAACCTCATGGTTAAGGTTATGGGTCAAAACGTGTTCAGCAAAATAATTGATGCTATCAACTGTGAGCAAACGTTTTGTTTGTGTTATCAAAAATCTTGATTAAAAAACTCTTAAACTACTCAGAGCTTTGAAGAATAGAACCCTTTCACGTAACATCAAAGCGAACAATAATATTGGTAAGCTATACACCCGTGGTGTTTGTGTGTGTGGGGGGGAGGGGTTATGTAGTGATGTTTAGGGTAAACTACGATATAAATGCTAAAAAGAGATAACGAAGAGTAGATAGGAAGATACATCAATAGTTTTGTATATATCCTTATGGTTTACATGGTCAGCTCATTCTTGATCGCTTTCTAATTATCGTCGCTAATTCATATTTATCTATAAAATGTTTTTTTCGAAACTAAAATACATCCTTTACCCATCCCCTCTCGAGCTTCCTTCAGCAGCACCACCCTCCCGATCCTTGGCACGGCCGAACACTTTTCGTTTAATTAAAAGATGGTACGGAAGTTCCAGATGAATATGTTCTTCAGAACTCAGTCAGACCTTTTCTTTTTGTTGCTTTTAACCTTTTTTAAAATACAACAAGGTAAGGACTGTCTTATCTACTATTCAAAAGATACGCTGATGTTCTGAGGGTCGTAGTTTGAGTATGTTTGATAGACATTAAGTCGTGCGTGAAACGCATGCTTTTTTCAGTTACACTCCAATTCCATGCGCTTCGATTTCTTGTATGGAACGTTAAACCAGAAGATAAGGCTGTATTGAACATGGGAGTAAGATGATCCTAGAACTAGGACTTTCTTTCGAAGCGAATCAACCAAGTGTTCAGTTTATCCGAGCTAAAATACATGCACTAATGATTGCGTTCATCAAAGGTTTCACGGAAACATGGTGCGTTTGTCCACCCCTTGATCTTTCTTGCAGTAGGATCTTCATTTCTCATAGACAGGAATAAGGAAAGACTATCCTAGCACTAAGGATAAAGTTGTTACGCCTTGTTCTAAGAGGCAAGACATAGTTTCGACCAATGTAGTGTTTTCCACAGCAAAGGTACAACAAGGTAAAAGCTCAAAGCTAATTCTCCTTAGGTGTCGCATAATTAAACCAATAACAAACGCGAAATATTCTTACGTACCTTTTTTTCTTGCTTTTTTAAATTATTTTTCCCGTTTTCGCTTTCTTTTTTTTTTTCTTTCTCCCTTCTTTCATTCTTTTTTCCGTTTTGCATTTTCTTAGAATTTTATATTCATTTTCTTATTTATATATATTTTTTGTATCCTAGCTGGGACAACCAGTCCTGTTCAGGAAGACGGTATCAATAAGGACATCGTTTTATTGGCAGCAGGTGGAACAGTGATCTTTAATTTGTCTTGATAACGTTTAGTCAGAAGCTAAGGCTGTATTTAACAGGGAGTAAGATGATCCTAGAACTAGGATCTTTCCTTCAGGCGAATCAACCAAGTGTTCAGTTTTCCCGAGCTAAAATACAAGCACTAATGGTTGCGTTCATCAAAGGTTTCACGGAAAAAAACCAAAATGCGCCGCTACGCAGGCTAACAAGAACTCCTTTTAGTCATCTGGGGGATAAGAAAAGGCAACATCGCTGACCCTTTTTTTATAAATATTAATGGATATACTGGAAGAATGAACTTCAACAGCGATCTTGATGACACGATTAAAACAAGGGTAGATTTTTGTGGGGACTTGAAAAAAGGTTTCGTATGGTTTGTGTTGAGGAACCTTACCGCCAATGACACGAATGAATATATTACAAACATCAGTGACAAAGGAGATAGTGTTCAACCATACCCTGTGTGCTTAGTGGTTAAACAAAAGAGAAAAGGTAAGCTACTGGATTGATCGATTTACAATAATATTTCAACAGCAAGTCGTTTCTTAGTTCAGATATTTTCAAGAAAGTTCTGTGAAAAAAAATCTAAACATGTTATCGCAGCAGACGCTCGATCATTAGGCCACGACAGAAATATGGTCACTTATACACACGTATTCCAAACTCATAGCTTCATTTCTTCTCGTTTGACGTTTAGATAATGAAGACACGGTAGCTACAAAATACACAACAAAACCTATTAACTAAGTTATAATTTTAAAAAAGGAATAAGGAAATGAAAAAGGTCGAATACTTACAAAACTCTGTTTACACTGAGAACGGTTAACGATACTGACTCGATACAAAAAGGCTACTTGCATTATACTGATGAACACTCGCTTAAGTAAACATTACAAAAAGAACAAAAGAACAGAATAAAAATTAAGATAACGTCAATTTTGACAAAGCTCTGAAAAAGAAAGGGAAAAAATTACTTAACAAATTAAGTAATGGAGTATTTGAAGGCGAAGTATATCTTATATCGGAGAATACTGATTAAAACAAACATAACAGGATTGGTTAAAAAGTTTCAAATTACAGATCATAAATATTGATTATGTTGTTTTTCTCGACAGTAAAACCAACAACAGGACCTTCTGCTTCTACAGACACAACAGCTGTATCTCCGAGCATAACAAGTAAGTATTTAGCTTGAGTAAGGCACAACAATATTTTACAGGTAAAACTTTGCAATATTTACATGCCAGATATAAGCGTCCATAACTATAAAAGCGAATTTATATCCATATAAATTAAAGTTAATCATACAACCATTAGAATCGGTCAATGGTAGTGGTGTAAGCCTCGCTTAGTTACCAAGAGAAACAAAGAGGCCTTTGATTTTTATGTAAACAAAATGTAATATAATATGCTGTTGGGATAAAGGATGGTTGGTACAAGGGTCAGTTAACCTCACGCAATCCACGTGCTTCCAATTAGGTCAGTCAATCACTTTTTGTTGTGGCATGTTAACTGTAGTTGTAATTAACCTCAGTCACGTTCCAGTTAATTCACTGTGTTCACTGCTCGCCGAAAGCTCAGTATCAGCCTAAAGTTTATAGTTTTCTGGCATTCTGTTCTGTGCATTTAAAGAATTTTGTCCTCCCTCCCTCCCCTTCTAGACCTAACAGCATACTATAATAATAATGTTGACAAAACCATGTAAATAGATTTAAAGAGATATACATAATATGTTTAGCTTATATTATTAGAGTTACAGTTAACTAGCCTTTAAGGGCTGTATAAGAACATTGGCTTAACACTATAGCAGTAGCTATGTGATCTACCTTAGTCTTTGTATTGTCTTGTTTTGTGTAATTTTGTCTTGCATATATCTAACATCGATACTGCAATTGCAAATCACCTATCGCCATTCGCCGTTCGCCCCTTAGCTATATATTTCAAGGTTATCCATAGGTAATCCTCAATTTATTCGAAACCCTCAAAGTGTTTATCATGTGTCCAGTGGAAGTACAGCAAGACTTGTGTGGGATCACTATGTTAAGAATAGAATTGCCCATTACCTGGCATATACAATGAGGTGGTCGTTACACGACAGAAATGGAGGCGCAGTAGTAATTGGTGTTTTCACTGGATCAAAGTTTGTTACTTCAAAAGACTGCCCCGCAAGACTGCGAGGTCGAGTCAGTAAAGAGTCCACTGCTACTCTGGTCATCTCTAATGTCACCACTGGTGATAGTGGGATATATTCATTTCATCTGCGTTGGCGTTCAATAAGTGAATCGAACATAAAAAGCTTAGCCCGACTATCGTAACTCGTTCCTGACATATTGTCATGGTCATCTCATTTTATAGTAAAACACCAATAAGATGTCAATGAGAGTTCTCGAAGTGATCAGTTTTTAATTTATTGATCACGGTGTAGTCAATTATAGTGTATTCTTGTTTTGTTATGCTTGAAACCCATAAACGTTTAAAAGCTGTCAATCAATGCACCATTTCAAGTAGCCATTGTTTCGAATTAATGCAATTAACAACAGATAAACATAAAAAGATTCCCCTGACGTAACTGTCTTTAGCATATGGCATGGAAAAAAAACCTTTATAACTTCAACACGTATCGCTCAAACTACATGATTTTCCTTGTCAGTGAACAGCTCACCTAATGTAGAATATATACTGAGAATATTGTGACATGTGTCATAGGCACTTTAAGTTGCAGTGTTTAGTTTATAACAGAAGTTATTATCTTTATGTTAGTTTTGTTCGTTCGTTCGTTTTTTTGTTTTTGTTTGTTTCTTTATTTGTTTGTGTTTACTTTAAATTTGTATTGCTAATTACCCCCCAGATACAATGTGCACCTCATTTGGATCATGCACCCACTTACCACCCAGTCCGTGTACGAAATCTCGGAGCAATTTACTAACGTAATTTTGTAACTATTTTAACTATTTATGATCCACAGCTGCCTATAACAAAACAACAATAAGCCCGAATATTACAAGTAAGTCCGGTATTGAGTAACTGTATTATTAAAATAGAATATATGTGCAGCCATAGCATGTCTAGCTTCAGACTCACCGTATAGACTCTTTAGACACTTAATGACAAAGCAGCTCAAAACAAAATATTTCAATCTCCTGAGAAATGGAAACCTACTGTTTTGTCATCCAAACTGAGCTGCATTCCGAAGTGCTGCAAAAGGTCGTATAGTAGAGCTTTGCACTTATGGCCAAAACAATAATATAAATTTGTTGCACAAATACCCAGGATAAGGAATTAACTCTGTAAAATAATTTAATTTATATTGTTATCCAACCTATCATTCAACAATCTGTCATCTAACATGTACGATGATTTTAAGAGACAACACGACACTTTTGACATTTTTACAAGATTTTTTTTCGGCAAATTCAACTGCCATCGTCATAGTTGTTTAGTAATGAGTGAAAATCTTACGATATATAACCAAAGGAATACAAAAGGAATCTATTTAAAATGATCTGGCATATAGTGCCCTACATATTGAAAACCGGTATTCCTGAATTTTCGACAACAAATTAAGATAGCATTGGTAGTGAGGATATGATTATATGGTATTCAAACCCCAAGGTTAACAGAAATACACGAGAAACTGATCGAGTTGACTGAAAACATACTATTTTATAAAAAAAAATTAAAATAAAAAAAAAGCGGCAAAGACCAAATTAAAAAAAAGGCCTTTATATTTCTCGCGACCAAGGATATCCTTGCACTTTGCCTCGCTATGATGTACTTGGTTGCGTTCATAATAAACTAAATATCCTGTAGAGTTCAAAAATCCTCGTTTACAGTTCTTCGTGGTTTCAGCCTACTCCACCAGTTGTCAAACTCACATTCCTATCACATTAGCCTGCGTAGCGGCTCTCCACCCTCCCCTTCTTCCTCCCCGTCCCTCTTTCCTAATCCCCTCCCTTTCCCCGGCCCCAAAGAGCCACTACGCAGGCTACTATCACAGACACTTTGCAGCATTATCACGTGATTATCGTTTATTGTTTCCCTTTTCTGTCTGTTTTAATTGTAAGCACCTGAACCGAGCTCAACGAACACAATAAGACAAATTAATGTCCACCTAATGGCTATTGCACTGGTAATGTCGCACTTCTAAATTTAGGTAAAGATTGCACTAGCATTAATAATGACTTACTTACTTTTTTTAATTTTATTTGATAATATTATTTGAAGACCAGCTTTAGAAATAAAATTCCCGAGCTTACTCTTAGCTCGAGGCTTTGAGAGTTGAGGCCATGTCGCTATTTTTTCTTTTTCTTCTTCAGAGTCTGCATTTGATTCCTTGGATCAGCGCATCCAAAGAAAAGATGAAGAGAGTCGTGTCCGGCTTTTGTGCGTGTATTAAGGCATCATCTAACTTGCAATTTAACTATTAATCGAAAAATATTTTTACATACAATTATTATTGTAATTTTTCTTATAAAATTCACTATAACATTTTTTTTTTTAATTGGGAGAGGTTTGAACGGAAAATGGTGGGGGAGGGAATTGAAATATGGGGATTTGAAAAACAGTGACGGAATGAGTGATTAAGTCATAAAAATGGAGCATGTGAATGTGAACAATGCTAGAGGGGGGTCAGCTATACATTTATTTAACACGATTGAATTATAAAAGTCAGTAGCAACAATTATCGAGGGAGGTCATAAAAAATAGCGCTGATCTTTGAATCAGTTGATCTTCAGTTAGTAAGAAAGTAAGTAGTACTTGTTGATGATTGTTATTTATGACGTCGCAACCTTTACCAACGCGACAAATAATGACCGGTCCTTAACAAACACCGGTCCCGAACTTCTTATATCTACTTGTTATTGTATTATGCTAAAAAACAAGCAAACTAAAAACAATCGTAATTTACAGTTTCGTTACTATAAACTATTTCCTGCTATAGTTAAAAAGATAGTAATAAAAAAGGAAGCTTCAAGTTTCACAATTCTTGTCCTTGTGATATAATTAATCTGATTTTGTTTTTGTCTTCGTAATTTATACCAAATATTTTACCTTTTAACTTTAAGTAGGATTAACTGAGATCTAAGAAGGTAGTGCATGGTGCTCAACTGTTAAAATTCATGATCCTGCTAACCAGTAAGCTTCTACTGTCATATTTAATGCTATATAATAAGTAATAATGCCAAACAGCAATTGTTTACTTATTGAGCTAGCTAGTATACCAACGTTCCTTATCTTATTGACCCGGCATGGGACTATAATCTGTTTTGTCCCCATTCGATGTGAGCAAGTCTTTTCCTCGAACTTTCCGTACAGCGATTGCTTCTCATCATGGAGAGCAAACAAACATCACTTCTTAATGCGAGAGGGATTTTTGGTGTAGAAATTGCTAGTGGGTTCTTCATACTTTCTCATTATGTAAACAGGCTATACTTTTGATTGAAGTACTGTATATTGGCAACATTTTGATCAATGAGTTTAAGGTATTTTTTTTTGCTGAAATTAGCGACTGGAATCTTCAAGATCATCGGTTGAAGGCCATCTCTAATCTTCAGAGCTAGCCTTTAGAGCACTTAGGCAAAACCCCAATGAGAAACACCTAGAAATATCAAATATTAGGAAATAATAAACTTGATTTCTAAACACTATGGTATATCAAAACCGATAATCTTAATATATACTAAACACCTCAAGATCAACGTAACGTACTGAGTAAAACAGCTCAACAAATAAGCCACACGAACTCACAAAATAGGTCTGAAAGAGAGAGAGAGAGAGAGAGAGAGAGAGAGAGAGAGAGAGAGAGAGAAACAAAACAGTAAATATAAAAAGAAATGAAAACAAAAGCTTTGCACCATTGGAAACACATGCACGTGGGGCCATCACCCCCTTTCACATTCTTTTTCCCGATTATAAAAAAGTCGATCCTCTACATTCGAAAGCAGCAAAAAACGCTTTCGCTGAATGATAAATCGACCTTCGAATTTAAAGCTATGTTTCTAGCATTATTTGTTGTCGCTTTAAAGCTGTATGTTGTCCAAGGTATCACGTGCAGATATATCTTATTCTGTTCTTCTTCTTCTTCTTTTTTAAATTTCAAACTTTTTTTATTTATTTTTTTATTTTTGCTTGTTCAAAAATATACACAAATATATATGTATATGTTTTGTTTCTTAGCTCTGTCAAATCAATCATTTCTTGCAGGACTGGCTAGGTTTACCAAGGTACCGCCAAGTGTGTTGTACGTATCTATTGGAAAAACAGCGCGATTTGTTTGGGACTACACAGCAGATGACAGAACAAATGATTTCCAAGATATGTCACCAAAGTGGTCTTTTTATGAACCAAATAATTCGGAATCGGTCATTAGTTATGAACTCGTTTTTGAACAAAGAAAGTGGACTATCAACAATGAAACATGTTCAAAACGATTGCTTAATCCTATTCGTGTCAGCAGAGAACCAAATGCTACTCTGGTCATAGAGAATGTTACGATAGCCGACAGCGGTACGTATGGATGTAGTCTGATGCTAGTCACACGGGACCCGATCACAAGTAAAGTAAAGCTTGTTGTAACAAGTAAGTAATTAACGATTTTTTTGGCTTTGCAATGTTATAATTTAGTGATCCCAGCTGTTTATATAGCCGAGCGAAAGTGCTATATATGAATATGAAAATGGGGGTCAAAACACATTGAACAACATATTTCACTAGCGATAAAAGCGATGGTACAATGCATATTATATTCTTATAATACTATTATCATTATATCGTTTCATTTTGGCTGTTCTTATCATCGTAAACACAGTAGTCATAGTTTTTGGCAGGATTACTTCGATTAGTTACTTATAGTAGGCATATTTATATCTCGCGATCGCCTACTAATGATGCTAATTCCAAAACTAGCTAGGCTTCATGTTTTATATAGCTACCAGTGTCTTAATCTAAGTATTTACAACTTTATCTTTCGCTCATGTTTCAGGGTTTTTTTTTTCCAAAATTATTTTATTGTTTTTATGCTGACTGAATGCTGACTCAAATAAATATTTTTATCATATGACCGTATTTCACTGTACGCGTGATTCTAAAAAAAACCTTTGGGGAAAATGTCGTCAGCAAAAAAAGTACGCTTTTCCGAAAAGTGTAATAATTTCCCGTTCGGACTCGCCGTTCGGACTCGCTGCCGTCAATCATGTAAAAACTAAGCATTTTGATTCGCATTTATTAAAAACGCTTTGAAATCGATTTTTTATATGTGGTCATATTATAAAATGCTTATTGACTGAGTTAAGGTCGGTCCGAACGGGAAAATATTTGGCTCTCGGTCCTTGGCACGGAACTCGCTGCGCTCGTTCCGTACTTCAGGACCTCGAGCCAAATATTTTCCCGTTCGGACCTCCCACTCAGTCAATAAGTACATAATAAGTAATACCATGGCAATGAGGGATATTAGTGATTAAATGTCCCGAAGCCGAGGGAGCTTTAGTGGACTTTTACTAAACCTCCCGAGGCAGAGGGACATTTAATCACTAATATCCCGAAATTGCCATGGTATTAGTTTGTAATTCCATGATTTCCGAGGAAAACATCAAGAATTATGATCTAAATGAGCTTTAAATCAGAATATATTAAAGAGATTTCGTTGAAAGAGCCTTGATGACTCCCTACTCTAGGGAAGGCTGAGGAATGTTCATTGTTAGCATAAAAAACTGATATGTTTCTAATCTATAATGCGTCTCATGGGAAAACGTTTTGTTTGACATCAAATGGTGACCGACAACATCGTTTACGCATGCGCGAATATCGTTTTAGCGTGTTCACTCAGGCCCAAAGACAAATTTCTCTATCCCACATTGAATAAAGCTTGTAGAAGGACCACAAACACCCTGATTAAAAATGCATCCGATTTCGAACCGGGTCTTTAAGACTCGGCGTCCCGATGATTGGGTTGCATGAGGGACAACAAACAAAAAGTTTCTAAATTTTCCTTATCCCATTAATGAAGGAGGGATGTTAGCCATTAAACGTCCCTCCAAAAACAATGAACTCCGAGGAGATAATGGTATTAGTATATATACACACCGAATCCCTAAAAAAATGACATTTTTGCGATATATATACATATATGTTTGAGTGCTATTTTTTGTTGAAAAATAAACAGTAAACAAGGACCAAATCAACTGCAAACATGTTAAAAAACCTCATTAGATATTCTTGGTAACAAATGTTTTTCGAAAAATGACTGAAATCGATATCCTTCATATATATATATATATATATATATATATATATGTATATATATTCCGAATGTGTCAAAGTTTTAGGAATTCGGTCTATATATAATACATGGTAATCCATAGGTGATACGAAGACAATTCGTCTCATTATGCATTTACATATATGATGTTTGTTTTAGCTAAACCACGCTTAACGATCGATACGTGCCTTTCAACTAAAACTGTAATTGAAAACCAAGACCTTGTTCTTAACTGCACTGCGAATGGAACCCCAACACCAAACATCACGTGGGTGAAATTAAAAGGCGTTTCCAAGTTGATCAAAAGCCAGGGAGTTGGCTAATCATTGCTTTATATATCTAACATCTCTAGAACTGAAAGTGGATTGTACCGATGCTTTGCTTCTAACAACCCAAACGAACCTCCAGAAGACATAGAAACCACTGTTATTGTCTGGTGTAAGTTAAAGATATATTAATAAACTTACATATCGATTTATCTTGTTCATTATGGTTTTAATAAGTAGCAAATAAACTGATCCAAAATATGACTCAACAGTTTGACTTTCCAAATGCACAGTGCGTAGTCACTACGCAACGGCTGCAAGTATAGTACGTGTTAATCTGGAAACTTTTCTAAAAGGTTTGGGTCAGTTTGTAAAAGTCGTAGACTACCGTTGTGATACTTGATCTTAGACTCATTCTCACAGGATTAGCCTTGTTTCAACGTCAGAACAAAATAATATCGGTAAAGTAAAGGCTGCATAACTTTAACCGATCAATAAATATTTTAAAATTCTATAGACCTTCACTGGAATACGTGACTGATATTCTCGAAAATGGAGAACTTCGTTTCTATAAAGAAAAGCACTTCTACAAAAAAATAGTAAACTAATAAGTACCAATATATATTATTTATCGTCATTAATAGGATAATATCACTTTTTTGTTTTTGTTGTTGTCGTTGTTTGTTTGTTTTTTTTTTCTCTTTTTTTGTTGTTGTTGCATTTTTCCCACTTTTTCTTCTAATTATTGCGATTTTTTTCCTTTCGAACTTTCCTCCAGATAAACCCACTATCCTATTAACAAACTCTTCTAGTACTGCTACGTCATCAGTTGGAAAGAAAGTAATCTTATATTGTCTGGCAGATGGTCAGCCTACTCCACTGATCACGTGGTATAATCCTCAAGGAAGGCAAATCACAAAGGGGATTAGGAACATTACAGGCGGTAGCATACTGACACTAGTAACATACTGCAATGCTCAGTTTGGCTTCTACAGATGTCAAGCAGAGAATAAAGTTGGAGTTGTCCAATATCTGATGAATGTCTCCAGAAAAGGTAAGAAATTTGTTCATATTTTTTTTCCAGGTTTTTTCTCTTCAAAAAAGCAATAAGAATATTTTTTGTCATCCTTACTCTCTAGTATAAAAGCAAAAAAAGGTAAGGGATGGGTGGGAGGGCAAGCCGGGAAGAGCGTTTTAGATAATCAAGACTTCACATTTTTTTTTAAATAAAGGTCACGGATATATTTTTGTCTTTTTAAATATATTAGCTGCTCCAACCTTGTCATCGCTACGAACTCTACCACGTCAGTTTTTGCCATCATCAACCACATTTTTTAAAGGTAATCACTTTAATTTTGTTACAAACTCATCACAATATATATTGTATCTCGTTAATGTACTTACAACTTTTTATATATTCGACAAAATCAACGATAGTGGTCACTACACGAGAAGGCAAAATAATAGAGTTACCATTTCAATCTATGTCTTTCTTCCAAGGTAAGTTTTGAAAGCAGTTAAAATATGTTTGTGTTTGAGCTTGCATCGATAACACTTTAGGGCTGGAGTAGGGAAGGGGCCTGGGGCCCGGAACCCACTCCCCCCCCCCCCCCCCCCAATAATTTTGGATGTACTGTTTATTGAACACTGATACATAGTGTGTTTTTGACCTAGGACTACCCAATATCTTTGGCCTTGCTTTGGCCCTACACTTGTTGGAATTATAGCAATACTAGGCAATTCTAGTCAGTGATATTTTCCCGCTGTTTTACAGGAAGAACCTTTGCAATCATCCACTTGACGATAACATGTATATTAGTGGTAATAATTGTCGTCCTCATAGCATATTTTTACATCAAATTTAAAAGTAACTTTTTTAAAGGTACGTATTTTAAATGCTTGTTTGTTTATATTGTATTCCCATTTTTATTTTATAGTTTACTTGCTTTTTACTTTTATTTTGTTTCGTTCTGGTTTTTTTGTTTTGTTTTTGTTTTGTTTACTTTTCTTTGTTTGTCTATTTTATATGTCTCTTTAAGTGTCCAGCGTTGTTTGTTTACTTTTACTTTTTTTTACATCTACCATAATTATATATTTACGATCTTACCTTGCCCTGTTAGTAATCTACAAACACATATGGAGAAAAAAAAATCATTCTTGTTTACTTTTGTTTTATAGTATTTATTTTCTATCTGTGTTTTTTTTCCTTATGTCATGTTCCAATGGATATCATTCTGAGCTTTTACTAGTCCTTTAATCAATAACGTGGTTGCATGTTTTAGTTTCAGATAACCGGGAAGAGATTACGAGGTAAGGTAACAGTGACGTCTCTTACTAGGAATAACACAAAAGCTCTACACTGACAACTATAAAACAGAATAAAATAAAACGATATCCATTGATAAATATTGTCCTAGAAGAACAAGAAAAACTAATTGTACCATCTACTGACCGTAACAACTGACCTTCAAAATTCTAAATTATTTTTTTGCGTTTTCTTCGATAGATTTGCCCGTCCCGTTTTAGCTCAAATAGCCGATGAGGTTTGCCAATGATGATTTAGATAATTTTTTCCCTTTTAATCATTTGAAAAGAAAGGGTACCTTTTGGCTGAAATTTGGTATCGGAAAGGGTAAGGGGTCGAGAGTCCGGACGGAGCATCCCGTATGAAACGAACCGAAGTACCCCCCCTCCTCCCCTTCAGGGGACCTTAAGTTTGATACATTACTGAATAAGGCAGGGAAACGCACGCATATACTAATTGTTTGCAAGAAGTATATGGGTACTCTAGAGGTAATCTGCATTGTCTTTTTCATTATTTAATTAGGTCATTGTTAAAATATGCAATTTCAGTATGGGGATGCGCTAGTTATTCAAAGTACTTGTGCGAAATTGATCAATTACAAGATAAGACTGTAAGGTTTGTTTATCTTAACAATGTGACTCCAGTGAAATAATTACTTGAAACATCAGATGCTAGATTATGGGAAAATATTACAAGTACGTCCCAGCTTCGTCTGGTCTACTTGCTTTCCCCAAAAAGACTAGGTTTTTTAAGAGAAAGGGGATACGATTTTATATTATCGCGTATTAAGACTAAGCGTTATAAATACATATTTTTAAACAGATGTCTTTTTGATAATAAAGAATTAAGAGAAAAATATCAAATGCCCTTGGCAGGACTCGAACCCACGGTTTCGGTATACTAGTCCGACGTGTTAACCACTACACTACATAGACCAACCACGCTGGTTACGCAGCCAGGCAATGTTGTATATGTGGCAACTGTGGGGGTCCAGGGCGATATTAATCTCATGGGTAAGCTGAACACCGTAAATATTTACGCACAATTGAGGATAATACTAGTGAAATGAAATGCGTTCGGTGTGAATAATAGAATAAAGAATTAAGAGAAAAATATCAAAATATCAAAAATATCAAAAATATCAATAATATCTAATTAGTTATTAGTAATTCTTAGATTGTCTTAATGTATATACAAATTAATTATCTAAATTTATTTTAGTATATTGTAAAATAAGGAAATTTGTTTCTTAAAAAAAATAAAGTGTCATTATTTGTCATATTTCTGTTTTAAGTAACTCTGATCTCTTTTTCTTGACTATAGCGTGCAATATATTTGTATTTTATTGTTTGGCTGTTCAGGAGGTCCATCATTTCCATTTCCATTTTCCTTCACAATAATTTTAGACAAAATGAGGTACTGAACATGAGAAAATGTATTTACCATTACTACTGAATATATTTATATTAAATATCTATGAAAACTCCATGTTTTTATTTCTGTTTGGATTGTTAGGAAAGCTATATCGCCCCTATCCAGAGTAGCATAACGAGGGGGTGGGGGGGGGGGCACCCACTTTCAAGGTCCTCGCTACGCCCCTGGATGGCCAGCTGCCCAGTAAATACACTGCAGTCTGGCTTTCTTTACTTACTTAACTTAATCTATGAACATTTACAACAACAAAAATCAAAATACAGATGACTTTGCTAGACTCAACGCTTAGTATTTATGGAAATAGCTATAGTAAAGATGTACTCTGTGAGTGTGGTCACAAACAAAAAGTAATTACCTTGATGAAAATAAAAATTTCTTAAATAGTTTCCGGATCGAATTCCAGTATCGAAACTAACGTCGCAATTCAGTTTCATTCCTTTCAGTTACTTTTTTCGAAGCATTTGAGTTAAGATATATGGGAGTATATATAGATCTCAAATCCAAACTAATGATGAGATTACCTGCTTACCGAGCTAACATAGTGACTGCCTTAACACCACTATTCACAGGTTTATGTTTTGTTCAAGGTAAGTTATGGTCATTGATCTTTTAAAATACAATTTACTGTCGTTGGTTAATATAGCATGGATCGTAATCCAAAGGTGTCCCTCGGTTCACTCAAGAGCCTCCAAGTGTTCTCTACGTGTCCAGTGGAGGTACAGCAAGACTTGTGTGGGATTATAATGCCAAGAATAGAAGTGCACTGTTTGATCCATATTCACCAGAGTGGGCTTTGTATGATACGAGTGAAGGCAGAGTACGCATCGGTGTCGAGGATGGCTCCATGGATGGAGGTTTGTTATTTCCAAAAGCTGTCCCTTAAAGCTGCGAGGTCGAGTCAGAAAAGAGTCCACTGCTACTCTGGTCATCTCTAATGTCACCACTGCTGATAGTGGGATATATGGATGTGATCTGTTGTTATTACTAGGATCACCAATAATAAGTAAAGTACAACTTACTGTTACAGGTACAAATTATTTTGTATACATCAAAACTTTAGACGCTAAGTTAAGTCTCTAGCAGTCTACCATTTATTGCTATAATAATGAACTATATTCTATACCAAACATCAGATATAGAAAAGTACTAAGTTTTTTTTATGTTATGCTTATCATTCACAAGAACTGCCCCGCAAGACTGCGAGGTCGAGTCAGAAAAGAGTCCATTGCTACTCTATTCATCTCTAATGTCACCACTGCTGATAGTTGTAGTTTAATTTGCTATTATTATCAGGATTTCTAATAAGACGCATGGCCCAAATTGTGGTAACTAGTAGATGTCTTGTTTTTTATTTATAAAGTGAAATACTAACCATATCCATATACTAACCACGGGCGTGAGAGAGAAAGAAATCTCACAGTGTTCAGTTTTTAATTTATTGATCAAGATGGTGTCCTTCAAATGTCTGGATTGTTATAACTTGTTTTTGTGTTTATGCTATTACATTTCATCTCATTCGTTTATTTATGTTTGTTTTAGCTAAGCCACGCTTTATGATGAAACCGTTCCTTTCAACTACAACTGTAGTTGAATACCAAGACCTTGTTATCAACTGCACTGCGATTGCAACTCCAACACCAGCTATCACGTGGGTGAAAGTGCAAGGCGTTTCGAAGGAGACCAAAGGCCAGGGAGTAGGCCAGGCTATACTGCATATACCTAATATTACTAGAAATGAAAGTGGATTGTACCGGTGCTTTGCTTCTAACAACCCAAACGAACTCCCAGAAGTCACAGAAACCACTGTTGTTGTTTGCTGTAAGTTAGAGATATATTGAAAATATATCAATCAACTTATGCGGCAATTTTTTATTTTTATTTTTATTTTTTTTTAAATAGAAAATTATATAAGCTGGTTTAAAATATATAAAAAAAAAGACTTTTCCAATCCAAATGTACCTAGTTATTAGTTGGGAATACGTTTTTGGACAAAAAAAAAACAAAAAACGAATGGGTTGATTGTGAATTCATTAAATATGAAGAGGCAAAACAGTAGAATGCGCAGCATTTGATTTCGGTTTTGAAGGAGTACTATAAAAACACATAATAAAAAAATATAGTAAATAACAAGGAAGGAATACACTATGCACAATTAAACAAATATTAATGTTTATTGTTGCTTCTTTTATAATTGTTGCATTTTAATGCTAACCACAAGCGTGAGAGGGAAGGAAATCTCACAGTGGTCAGTTTTTAATTTATTGATCAAGGTGGTGTCCTTCAAATATCTTGATTGTTATAACTTCTATCTATTTTAATGCTATTACATTTCATCTCATTTGTTTATTTATGTTTGTTTTAGCTAAGCCACGCTTTATGATGCAACCGTTCCTTTCAACTACAACTGTAGTTGAATACCAAGACCTTGTTATCAACTGCACTGCGATTGCAACTCCAACACCAGCTATCACGTGGGTGAAAGTGCAAGGCGTTTCGAAGGAGATCAGAGGCCAGGGAGCAGGCCAGGCTATACTGCATATACCTAATATTACTAGAAATGAAAGTGGATTGTACCGGTGCTTTGCTTCTAACAACCCAAACGAACTCCCAGAAGACACAGAAACCACTGTTGTTGTTTGCTGTAAGTTAGAGATATATTGAGAATATATCAATCAACTTATGCGGCAATTGTTTATTTTTATTATTCTTTAATGAATAGAAAATTATATAAGCTGGTTTAAAATATTTAAAAAAAAATCTTTTCAAATCCAAATGTACCTAGTTATTAGTTGGGAATACGTTTTTGGACAAAAAAAAACAACAAAAAAAACAAAAAACGAATGGGTTGGTTGTGAATTCATTAAATAGGAAGAGGCAAAACAGTAGAATGCGCAGCATTTGATTTCGGTTTTGAAGGAGTACTATAAAAAAACATAATAAAAAATATAATAAATAACAAGGAAAGAATACACTATGCACAATTAAACAAATATTAATGTTTATTGTTGCTTCTTTTATGATTGATGCATTTTTTCCTCTACATTTAAACCAACTATTGTTATGGCAAACTCTACTTTTGCCGCTACGTTATCAGTTGGACAGAGAATCACTCTCCACTGCCTAGCAGATGGTCAGCCTACTCCATTGATCACGTGGTATGATCCTACAGGAAGGCAAATCACCAAGGGGATAAGGATCATTACAGGCGGTAGCATACTGACGCTAGTAACATATTACAGTAATCAGTACGGAATGTATAGATGTCAAGCAGAGAATAGAGTTGGATTTGACGAATATCTGTTCAACACCACCAAAATATGTAAGAAGTAATATTTTTTCTGTACAAATATGTGTTTACAATACAATTTGTTATCATCTTCCTCTCTCTGATATAGCATATGAACAAGCTCTTATGAAAGTGTGGAGGGATGGATGAAAAAGAGCAAAAATGGAAGATTGTTCTTTTCTCCTCTCCGCTCCACTATCTTTCATCTTCTTTTTATTAATTTTTCAACAGGCTATAATCATTTCTAGGCTACCAAGTGGACAGTCAGACATCAGCCATAAAAAAGCACCTACCATATATGTTTTGTTTTCTCTTGTTTCTTTTCTTTTAGTTGTTCCAGTCTTGCCGTCGCCACAAGCAACACCTTGCCCTTATCAAGCACTGCCATTATCAATCTCTTTTTATCAAGGTATGAAAACATCACATCTTCATATTGCAACCACCCAAATTCTGTCATTACATTTTACTTCACATTGATACGAAAACAACACACACACAAAACAAAATAATTTTGTTCTATGTCCTTCATTCTCTAGGCAAGACTGGACAGTAGTATAAAATTTACGAAACGTCTTGAGCATCAGTAAACTTAAGTCGTTTCTGAATTATTTGTTTGTTTAATTATAGTTAATCAACCCCCTGTTTCCCATTAATCAATTAATTAATTCTTTTTGAAAGTGAATAAATTCTTAATTCTGATGTTGATATCCTAAGAAAAATAATGTTACATATTCGTCCATGCATATTACTTTCCTTGCTTTTTTGCAGGACGAACTTTTGGAATTATCCACCTTTCGATAACGTGCATATCGGTTATTATAAATGTTGTTCTCATAACATATGTTTATATCAAATTTAAAAGAAACTCAAAAGGTAGATATGTTTTGCTTTTGCTTCTCTGTCTGTCTGTCTGTCTGTCTCTGTCTTTCTGTCTGTCTACCTAACCGGTCTGGCTTTCTGTCTGTCTGTCTGTCTGTTTCTTTCTCTCTCTTTCTCGTTATTATATTTATCTTCTACGATCACTTCGCCATGCTATCTTAATGTTGCTTCAATTAATAACGTGGCTATGTGTTTCACTTTCAGATAACAAAGAGGAGATTACGAGGTGATGTTACTAGAAGTTCAAAAAAAGGCTCTAGATCTTGGCTCTATGTGGCTCAGACATTGCCAACTATAACATACTAAATACGTACATAAGTCTAAATGATATCCACTGATAAATTTTGTCGAAGTAGAATAGCACTGCCCTTTAAAATTGGAAAATCATATTTTGTGCGCATATTTTGTACGTTTTGGTTACGTTTCGTTATATTTTGTTATATTTTTGCACCTATTCGTCTACAGATGTTCCCGTCCAATTGTATCTAGAACAACGTATGAGGTATGCTTCTGATTATTTGAATCAATATATTCGCTTTTGATTGGGAATTCTATTATAGGTCTTAAATTCATTCTTTCCTTCCTCCCTTGCTTTCTCCCTCCCTGTCTCCGTTCCTCTGTTCCTCCGTTCTTTCCTTTGCTTCTGTTGTGTTCTTATTTTTCTAACTATATTCATTCCAGGACGCAGTTGCTCTAACAGCAATGGGGCATCCTATTACAAACGACGATTTAGCTGCGGGAAATGCATCAAGGATATCGCTAAAGGAAGACTACGAAAACATACCAGAAACATCTGCGTCATCCTTCGATACCGGAAATGCCGCACAAGAGACAAGCGAATGTGACGTTCGACAGTCGCAAACTCACTGCGATTATCAACAACTAAGCAACAATGCTTTACCGTCAAGCGAACAAAGTTACCAATCTTTAAGCTTAGCTATGGAGGATGCTACAAAAGTAGAACCTGACTTGCCTTCTAAAAAATACGAAGCGTTAAAATTTCTAGATCACCCACAAAGTTCTGAATATCAGAAACTACATCTGTATGCACGTATTGGGGATAAAAAGTAAAACAAAACAAATAAGGTCAGGTTTTTGTTACGTTTCAGTTTTTGGTTACTGTCGTCTCTTTTTCATGACTATAGCGTGCAGTATATTTAGACGTTTTGTTCAGTTTTGAGCAGGGAAATTTCCATTTTCCTTCACAATCAATGTAAACATTACAAGGTACCAAATATCGAAAACTGTACTTCTTAATGTTACTATTAAATAGATTTATATCAAAAAAGTATAACATCCCCTTATTTTTCTTTTCTCTTCTTACATTGTTGGCACAAGTAGATGGCCAAGAATACTCTTGTTATCCACGTTATTCCGTATCGCGGTTTTCCTCACTCCCCAAAATACCGAGCTGCAATAGCTGTTGTTACGGATGCAACGAAATGAGATATTATTTTGTTTTAAGAATCTTACAAGTGAGGTTATCGGGTCAATACAATGCTTGTTGTTTCATTTGCATGCATCCGTAATAACAGCTATTCGATCTAGGATTGCCTAGATGAAAACAACTCCGCAATTATTTTCTAGTATATTCTATTATATTCAAATTGTGAATAAATTGTTTAACATTCCTTCAGTTTTTCTAAGAACATCAGTAACAAACTCCTAATATAGATGAACCTGCTTGACTAAATACCGTGTTAGTATTCATGGGATAGGGTTGAGTTATTTTGTGGATTAGGTCACGATTACGAAGTAATACCTTTTCATATTCAGTATACGAACACATTTGATTACTACTTTTTCTATCGAAATCCAGTATCGAAACAACATTCGTTTTCATTATATATGGTTATTTGATATAGTTGCGGTTTTCGAAGCATATCAGTTGAAAGAAACAAAAAAAATAAAATAAAATAAAAACCAGTATTGATCTCAAATCAAAATTAACGATGCAAGACACTGTTTACCGAGCAATCACAGTGACTGTCTTTACACTGATATTTACATTTTTATGTTTTGTTCAAGGTATGGTATAGTTAGCATTTTTTTCATGTAATCATATAGGTTAGTTCATATAGCATGGTATTTTATAGGTATTTCTCGGTTCACTCGAGAGCCCCCAAGTGTTCTGTACGTGTCCAGTGGAGGTACAGCAAGACTTGTGTGGGATTATAATGTCAAGAGTAGAAGTGCACTGTTTCATCCATATTCACCAGAGTGGGCTTTGTATGATACAAGTGAAGGCAGAGTACGCATCGGTGTCGAGGATGGCTACAATGGATGGAGGTTTGTTATTACCAAAAGCTGTCCCTTAAAACTTCGAGGTCGAGTCAGAAAAGAGTCCAATGCTACTTTGATCATCTCTAATGTCACCACTGCTGATAGTGGGATATATGGATGTGATCTCTTGTTATTAGCAGGATCACCAATAAGAAGTAAAGTACAACTTACTGTTACAGGTACAAATTATTTTGTATGCATCAAAAGATAAGACGCTAAAGTCTAATAGTCTAAAATGTATTGCTATAGTTATTAACTGCATTCTATATTACACAGCAAATAATATAACGTGCTTAGAAGTGTTTAGCTTATGATTACCACTGTTTCCATTGCTACACGCTGTTACAGATGAATATATAGTTTATAGGTCGTAAATAGGATATTCTCACTGTTCCCAGATAGCAAATTGCTCATTAAGTTGTCACAATTGTGTGATCCGATTAACGCGTAGCAGTGAACACCATGGTAATATTAACTTTTTAATTTATTTTGTCCAAAAATACCAAAAATAGTTTTGATTGTTTTGCACTTATGATTTATTCATTGTGTTCAGATCGTCCACGTTTTACTACTCTTGTCAATTCAACAACGCATATTATTGAGGGATCAAGTCTGTCCATCCAATGTTCTGCAACAGCAAATCCTATGCCCAACGTAACGTGGGTAAGGATGATGGAGAGACCAAGATTGATCAGCGCGGGAGTTGGTAAAGCATTTCTCAGATTCAACAACATCACGAGACAGCAGAGTGGAAAGTACGAATGTCAGGCTACGAATAATCCAAATGAGGATCCCGTGACAATGAAAACCGAAATTTTCGCAGTCAAAAGTAAATAGTTTCTAATTTGCGTTGAAGTCGTTGTTTGTATTTTTTTTTCTTTTCTATCTTTGAGAAGTAACTTTTTTTTTTAAATAATTAGAGTGCAAAGTCGACGTCATATTAGTAAAAGATTAATCAATTTCCATAATTGGAATCACTGAACACAGATAAAGCATTCTCTCGAGGCTGCAAGGTAATTTCAAAGGATTAATATCAAATTTGAACCTTGCAGCCTCGACTGAATGCTTTGTGTTTGACCAGGAAACCGGTGTATGGAAAGTAGTGAATTCTTGCCAAATATATACCTATGGTATTGTTTCTCACCAAATACTTACGGTATTGTTAAGTCACGGGACAAGACATCTTCAAGACCATAGTAGGCAAAGGCCTAGGCTGGACAATTGCCATCGCTACGGGGAGGTTGGTGTTTTGACGGTCGTTGTCCTTTTTTTTTTTGAGCGATTCTCGAGAAAAAAGGGGATAAGAATTGAAAACGAGCAGCCTATTATATTCCCAAGTGGTCGATAGGGGAATTTTAGTCCCGAGGGGCACGAGAAAAGAGGCTTTTTATATTACTCGTGCAGTGGGGCCGGATCTGGAAAACAGTTTATATATTTCCATTCACATTTCCCACTTACAACAACATCGATATCTTTGAGTTAAGTCATCACGATTTTGTTTTCTTTATAGTCCCTGTTGAACCAGCAAATGTCTCAGTTTTTGATATCAAGGAAACTTCTGTAGTGATTAAGTGGCTCAGTCCCCGGAATTATGGAGACAGTCCTGTTACCGAGTACAAAATCCAAATCAACACCATTCCACCGAGAGAGGATATCACCAAAACCACTTATTATGTTATAAAGAATCTTAATGAGAATACAACATATATTGTGAAGGTGTATGTACGAAATGCAGTTGGGTATGGAAAGGCAACATGCACTGAGTTTACAACTAAAGGAAAACAAATACGAGGTACATAACTTAAAACACAGAACATGTGCACATTTGTCTTCAGCACCTATATGTATTGATCATTTTACAGCAAAATTCTTTGTATTGCGATCCGGGGGGGGGGGGGGGGGGGGACTCCGGGGGTAAAGTATCGGGTATGCTCGTCGGAAATTTCCAAAAATACCCCTAAAAGATACCGGAAGTTTTTTCAGAAGGGCGTGGCTAAGCAAATTTTAACCCCTAAGAGATACCACAAAAATAATACTATTGAAAAATACATTAAATTACATTGAGTAATAATATGTGTTTACGCAGGCATACATATTGCGTTACCCGATACTTTACCCCCGGATCCCCTCCCCCCCCCCCCCCCCATCCCCGGGATTGCGATCCGGCTTTTTTTTTATTCTCTCTCTCTTTTTTTAATTTTTTTTCCTAATTACTTAGATTTGCATTCCTCATTAGTCGGATGAACGTACTCTATCCGTTTTTGCCTTAAATTCTGGAAGTTTGGCACTTTATATTAATGAATGACAAAAAGGAAATTAGACATTCAAATAAAATGATAAATCCAAATGATGATTGGAAAATAGAAGATCGCGACACTGAGTATCTGCAGTAACAATAACAAATCATTAATGATTATTCAGTATTATCTGTTGCACTACACTGCTTGTACGCCTTTTTAAGGTCGTGCAAACTTAAATTTTACTTTCATTCCTTTCTAAAAAATCCTTTTTTTAAATTCTATTTTTCTAGTTTCACAAGCATAGTGTAGTCATGTTTTTTGAAATACAATCCAAACTGATTACTTCTTGCAATATATGATTATGGAGGATCAATATTTGATGATTTTTTCGTTTCAGTTGTAAAAGTAATGGTCGTGAATAAAGAAACTGATAAAAAGGTTAGGTTTCCAGAAACCAAGATATTTGGTGGAGTTATTGGTGTGATTATTTGGATTGTACTCATGTGTACGGCTGTACTGTTGGTCTTTATAAAGAAACGATGTGCAGAAAAGGGTAGGTGTTACACTGTTCAATAGATCTCACAATAAGGGAGAAAATAACTTTGGTAATATTAGCACGTTGGATCTGTTTACACCGTGTTATAGCAGTGAATTAAAACTAGTTATAATGAAGCTTTTTCGATTTTGTATGAGTGACCACGAAACAATGGTTTTAAGTCGAGGTTGACGGCTTGGTAAATACAGTAAATGTATGAACACAACCTCCACTTGAAACCAGTGTTTCGTGGTCATGATCATTCATGTGACTATTCGCTAAAGGGTCTACTGTATTTATTTCAACACTAATATCCATGTCTCTTGTAGGTAAAGAGCAAAGAAAAGTAAGGTTGGTGTTCAAAGTCATGCATAAAATGCTTAATAAGTGTTTTCTCAGAAATTGCTGTACAAATTAGGCACTTTCTTTAAAAACTACTGGCAAAGAGAAAAAGGTCATTAAAAACAGAATAATGAAAAAAACTTTCAAAATTTAAATTTAAATTTTGAATATTTTATTTAATATTGATGAGGGTAGCTATTGAAAAATTGCATTTCTATTTGTTTTCGAGTAAATAATATTAAGATGCATAAAAATGTAAAAAAACAAAACATAAATAATATGACATATTTAGACAAGTAAGACAACTAATAATGTTCTAATAATTGAATGTACAAACAAACAAACTTATTAAAACATATTCTGAAATAATGTTATTGTCTTTGACATATATTACGTTTTAATATCTTAACAGGAGCAAGCAGAATATAGATTTTCCGGACGCATGCAAACTGGATATGCCGAATGGTGCAGAAATTGACGTATCCAAGAACGAAGACCAGCCACTACAAGATATGCCCGTTTATGCCCAGGTTGATAAAAAAAAGAAAAGGGTAAGATAAGAGGGTCAATAGCATCCATCCATCCATCCATCCATCCAACCATCCATCCATCCATCCATCCATCCATCCATCCATCCATCCATCCATCCATCCATCCATCCATCCATCCATGCATCCATCCATGCATCCATCCATCCATCCATCCATCCATCCATCCATTCTTTCACTAATATGATAAAGCATATACAGCTATTTTAAAAATACTGAATAATGCATTCCAAGACCAAAGGGCATTGTGGGTCTAATTAATTTAAAATAAGAAGTAAATATACAGCGATAATTATTATCTATCTTATTTTGACAATATAGCATGACCAAAAAATACATTTTGGTCTTGGAATACACTATTAGATATTCAGCATTCAGTATTCAACGTTTTTTGAAATAATCCCTGATTCTAAATTATTCGAAATAGTTGTATAATATGCTAATTGTATATGCAAATTTCGACATAAATACCGTTTTATAATTTATGCTGTTACTCATACTTATAATATTATCTTATCAGCGCCCGGGAGAGGTCCTATATGCCGAACTTGAAGAACTCAAAACAGAGGAAAACGCTCCAAATTTAGCTTTAAATCATCTTCCACCGAAATATCATGAAACTCAGTATGCAGATATCAGGCACTGATAGCAAGCACATGATATAGACCTTTTTTTTTTATAACTTGGATGGTTTGTTTTTCCATTTCAGACGGCGTGTCAGTCTCTTGGGAATTCGATTATTTATTTGAGAAGTATCCATATTCATGTGTGTATCTTCTCATACAAAACCAGGTGTCCGGAGCACACACGAACAGTCCAATCACAGCGCGCTTCGATGCTTAGCCAAGCTGCCCTTGCTCCAAGTCTCTTCCCAATACAAAAACACGCGTTTCAAAGAATTTAGAGAAAAAAAGTTGAAGTATACGTGTTGTTTAAAAAATTAAAGTAAATCGTTGCGATCCATCTCCTCAAATTCTGTGAGATATATGACTTTTAAGACTCGGGCGAGGGCCGCTTAAATTACAACAACAATCCTTTTCGCGCTTAGTTTTCCGTACAGCTGGAACAGATCAACAAAGGAATGATACTCTTGGGAATAACACGTGCTTTGAAATGGGAAAACAAGCCTCCTAAGCTAAAGAGGTCTATTGAGCAAACTTATACAAGACTCTTCTTGCAGCTTAATAAGTTTATCATAATGATATTATATACATTTCCCAAATCCCTTTCGGTAGCTACTTTAGTTATGCTGAGTTTCACTTTTGTCTTTGTATTCTCAAAATAGTTTTAACATTTGAATATAAAAACATATTTTGAAAGGGATAATTTGTGGTAGTTTAGGTATGAAACGTCATTAGGGGTTAGAGTCTAAACGTGTAACTTAAACGTAACGCACTTGGTTTGTGATATAGCTATTTCAAAGAAAAATTGTTGTTAGTCTTCCCGATTAGCTACAGTATTCGTCAGTGCTGAGCTGGAAGATTTGAGACTGAAATGAAGTTGTTGCTGTTGTAATTGTTGTTGTTGTTATTGTTTTTTGTTGTTGTTGTTCTTCTTCTTCTTCTTCTCCTTCTTATTTAATGAATGTATATGTGATATGGACTCAGAAAATATGCTGAGTCCCAGATTAGCTTGCTAAGCAATATGCAACATACATGCAAAAAAAAAAAAAAACTTTTTTAAAGTAGGTGTTGTGACATATTAGTATAATTAGTAAATTGTGTCATGCGCAATAGTCTTATTGTGGGTGTACGTGGCTTAAGTACTTTTTATTACATATATGTATATATATATATATAAAATATGTAAATGTGTTCTTATCTGTGACACGGACAATTGCGAACTAGTGACCATGTGCAAGGCAAGTCGATATTAAATAGACAATCTAGGAGAGTGCAGTATTTCAGCTTTAGAAACGATTTGAATGTCGAAAGGCTGGACAAAATACTAGGAGGAGCTACCTTACAGATTGAATTCCAGAGACAGACTATACGATTAAAATATGGGCCCATTAGTTACATAGAGATAATTTACCAAAGCAATAAAACATAAAAATACACATATACTAGTTTAGAGATTTGTGAAGCTGGACTTGTGGTGGAATTTAACTTGTTTTGGAGAGGCATCATACCACGAAACCTTGTAAATAGGACCAATATATCACGCATTTCGTAAAATAGTAAAAATGTTGAATTTGCAACCAGGATTCATAATTTTAAATCAATTAGTTGACTCTGGTTTGTTTTAAAGTATGTTTTTTCAAGACGTTTCGATCTGAACGCGGGAAATGATCGCATTGCTATACCTAAATTATATAAAATAATTGTAAATTCTAGAATGGCGCGCGCTTAAACAATATTTTCAAATTCTGCTCGCGATGGTATTATAACGAATTCACTTGTAACGATAACTGAAGAAGATCTGAGTCCAGATCGAAACGTCTTGAAAAAACATACTTTAAAACAAACCAGAGTCAACTAATTGATTTAAAAATATCACGCATTTGTGGAAGTGTTTGCGCATCTCAAACCGTTTGTCAATATTGCTCGCGCTGGGATGGCAGTTGACTGAAAGTTCGTTATGATGTATTTCCCTCCTCGCGCGCGCATACGAGGTTCCGGCTTTCTGACGAGAAATGCCCTGATTTTGACGAAAGTCAACAACTGTCCAAGTTCACCAAGTAAAATACTAACACAATTCCACCAGAATCTTTAGACAAATTGTCTTGTCTTGTTTATCTCGACGTTAGCCAGCTTTTAGCGCAAAAAGTTCGGAAAATTAAGTCCTTGAAGATGTTGAATGGGATGGCAGTTGACTGAAGTGTCGTTATGATGTATTTCCCTCCTCGCGCGCGCATACGAGGTACTTGCTTTCTGGCGAGGAATGCCCTGATTTTGACGAAAGTCAACAACTGTCCAAGTTGATTAAGTAAAAAGTAACGACCAAATGCAAATGTCACCAAATCTGTCAAATATTAACAAAGGTCCACCAGAATCTTTAGAAAAAATGTCTTGTCTTGTTCACCGCGACATTAGCCAGCTTTAACGTAAAATGCTCGGGACAACAAGTCCCCGGAGATGTTGAATTTCACCAAAATTCAGGAGCCAAAAATTTCCGTGGTTGCGCGCGATGAACGACGTATGACGTATCTTCTTTTGTGTGTGTGCAATTGGGTACAAGATACGACAGATGTATGTTTACTTTTATAATATAATATTTGGTTTTGATGTCGCATGTCAGGTCGGCAGAAAGAAAACCACTGATGTCAGATGTAATGTAATACCCAGATGTAACATTCTACGAACATGATACCTCACTATAATTGTCCCGCGCGCTGAGTGGCTGACCGGAAGTTCGAGGTTATCATTTCTTCCTTAAAATTATTCGAATAATTAATTAAGTTAATTAATTACGCGTGGATGGCGCGTGATTTCCATGTGACCTTTCAGTATTTTGATCCTACTGAATCTGGGTCATTTTCAGCAATTGAAGAATTCTTAGAAAGAACGAGATATATGTATCAAATAATGCTGCTTATTCATAAGTTCTGGCTTACAGTTAACTTTCTATCCACTGTCCTTATGTTTAGCTGTATTTCAGGTAAGTGGTTTGTCGTTATATGCTACAGTGTTTAGATATTTTCGACAATTCAGACAATATACTATTGGCTAGTTGGTTAGTTGACTATTATAATTGAATTCTAACTACTCTTAACTATTCTTAACACCTCTCTCATTGTGCATACTCTAGGATCGATACCATATCCCCTTAATACCGATAATACTAAGTGAATTCTATAGTTAGTTCCAAAATGATCTGTTTAGTATTAGTTAATATCAATAACACATAATGATAAAAAATTTAATTTAATTTGTGGTGAAGATGCATTAGGCACTTGGTACAGCATTAATACACGTACAAGGTTCTAATAAAAAAACAATTTCACTGATGGTATATTGGGAAACACTGTACATGTATTACGAAACGAAGAACTCTTAAACGCATCATTGAATGCTAATTGTTCCGCAGTTTCCGAGAATTCATACATTATGCAAATTGCTGTCGTAAAAAAATCGTTGAAATCTTACCCATGGCCTTAGAGAATATTATGATATGCTCGATTTTTAAACTTTTGGGTTTTAAAACTACCTTTAGACAGTTTTTAAGACGTTGGTACTGTTCTTTAACGTGCACAAACAGAGTATGATATTGTCGCTTGCAAGTTAACGTGTGTTCAATCATGTATGTTTTTTTATGATTGTTACTGATTATTTAGCTCAATTATTAGTAATTTAGGGCAATTACTAAAACATGGAATGGACTGGACTCAAGAAAACATGGACTCAAATAACATGGACTCATTCGAAAAATATTTATTTTTAGAATGGAGGGGGTTGGTTGGAGAACAAAACTTCAGTTACTAAAAATATAGGGGGTGGGGTGGGTTAAAAACAAAACTACAACATATTGTTCATCACCACAAACGAACGCGTGGAACCGTAACTCGATTACTATACATTATTTTAAAAACAGTGTTGTGCCATTCGCACGTATTATGTCTTTTTCTATGTGTTTTTCTATGTGTTTTTCCTGTCTATATATTTAAATTCATTAACAGCTCTTTCTCATCAGTCGTGGTATTAAGGGTCACTAATCTCTTAATTATTTTCATAGGGATCAATTATTAGCTCCACAGCCTGAGTAGTCCAAAGAAGTTTCATAGCATTTTCTCTCTATAAGTAGTGATAATGAAGGTTGTTTTTTTTTTATAGTTTCACATAGTTCCACTTATAGCTTGGACTATCTCTCCGCTCAGTTTATTTTGATGCTTATAGCAATTTTTCATTATAACCGAAATTTAATCTATAGCAGACCGTGACACTGACGCTTCAGTTAACAAATTCATGCAACGACTTCAAGTTCCAGCTAAATTACCATACTTTTTTACAGTTTTACTCCGGTCACATGATTTCTTCAATTACCTCCTGTTGACTGTATGTTACCTGGTGGTGGGTTGGTTGGTTTGGTTTGTTTCTTTGTTTTTTACATTTGTTTTCTTCTTACTTTTTGTTTTCCTCCTTCTAGGTGGAATCGACGGCATCATTGGCCCATCATCTGCAGTAGTACACGAAGGGCATGGAATAACTCTAATGTGGAATACGACCAATGGTATTCCTATCAAATCCGCTATATTTGGTTTAAGCAATGAAGGCATGGCAGATCCCCAATTCATCAACGTGAATACGTTGACTGGAAAAGTACACTATAATCCTAAAATAAGCAAGACGTATGCTGGTAGAGTTGGTTTTGTAGGAAATCTAACAGTAGGGCAAGCCTGGTTTATCATCAAGAACTTGCAAGTCAATGATACAAATGAATATCTTGCGAGAATAACCATTGATGTTGATACAGTCAAGTCATACACTGTAAGACTACACGTAAGACAACCGAATGAATTTCAACCAAAGGAAGGTAAACACCTTTTTAGAAAACAGCTATTTAAATTGGCTCTGCAAAAAAATTTGCACAAACGCCGTGTGATTATGGCGGATATATATTTTTCATTATTTTTTTTTTCATATTACGGGTTCACGAAGGTCCCCTGCTACCTTAAACAGAAATTGAAACGACGTTCAACTTTAAAACCGCAAATAGAATAAAGCTTCTTTGATATGTTTTTTTCTCGATCTTTTATGTTTTTTTTATATATATATATATTTAGATAAACATTTAGCGTCAACCATGTCTTCTATAACAAAAAGTGGATGGAGGTCACTTAATAAAACGGTTGCGAAAGGTAAGTCATGACAAAAGTCCTGTTCAAGAGTCCAAGGTTTATCGAGGTCCACTTCCCGCCTCCTTTTTAATAATGATAATATTACTTTATTTAACGAGATTACTGGTTGCCCAGTAGTTTGATTTACATAATGGCCCTCTTACATATTAGGTTAATGTGAAAAAAGGCGATAAATTAATTCAAATTAATTAATCAAATAATATATGCCTAATAAATATATTACTAATTAAGAATCTAAGTCACTAAAACTGTGGAAAGAAAAGATGTGCCTATAAATGATATGTTTGATGAATATCAAGTGCTCTAGAGTAGCTTTTTGCTTTAAGAAGCTTTACTGCATTTTATCAAGAAACTGTTTGTGTGATATATTATTCCTAATGAACACATCAACATTGTTCCGGAGGAGGACTTCATATCATGACACGTTTTGTGTCCCTGAAATCCGCCGATTTACTCGCGTTTTTCTCTTTCCATCTCGAAAAAAACAGATAGTCGTTTCTTTTTCATTGCTTATCGAATTGGTTTTCTGCATGGTTAGTTGGTTGATTTGATCGATTCATAATCATTGATTAAAACTAGACGCTCTTGGAGCGTTCACTGGGTTGCCTGTGCGAGAGCTCGCCCACTCACCAATCCTATATACTCTATTATTTCTTACCAAAGTGTTCCTTTTGGGTTCAAAGTCCCCCTTTATTAAAAACATTTTAAATTCTAGTAAGGCATTAGTGTTGCGTTACTGACTTGTCAACGCGTATTAGATTTCTACTTGACCTACTAGAGTACCTTTCAAGACTAGCTGATGAAATAAACATATCTATTTCAGTATCGAAACTGTTCGCTGCAAAACAAACGTTTTATCAATGTAAATACTCTTAGCCAAAATGTGTTTAACTGGTCATTTGTTTTTCCCTCAGTTTTGGTTTTCTGTATTTTCATAAATGGAAATATTCAACAAGGAGTCTTGGCAGTTCGCTTCCTTGTAGATCACTATCAGCTCGTCTGACTTCTACAAGTTCTTGGAGTCAGCTTTCATCAAAGCTTTGTTTGTCACTCGTTTTGTAGTTTGTCTCTCGTTCTGTAGTTTGTCTCAGTATATTTTTTTGTATCTGAGATCTGGTAAGATCTAGCTTGGTCATAGCTAGGTAGTTTATAGATTCTCTTAGTCTATTTTGACTAGTTTGTCTAGTTCTACGATACTCATACCGTAGTTTGCTCATAGATTCTCAAAGATAGCTCACAGATTCTCAGACTTCTCTCTTTGAGTATGTGGACCAACCCGTTCCAAAATCTCTCAATAACATCTTTTAGTGTGTGTCTACCACGTACGGCGTGTGTGTTTGTAAGTAGTTTAAGCGTAGCGTTAAAAAACCTAAAGACAATAGTACGCAACATGCCCACAGACAAACTAGTACTTCACGAACCCTGAACGAATGAATTAATGGTGACACAACACTAAAAACTATAAATACATCGATGTCGTGTGGCAACTTCATTGGACATTGGACATTGTTTACAAGTTCTCGACCAATCATGACGTGTGAAATTATGGTCTACCTGACGCCCGAAAAACGGATCTCATTTTAAGACTGGTTTGCTACCATAGCAACCCAGTAATGATACAAGATAGACTACTAGATGACACAGGCATCTAAACATAGGATGAAACAAAAGAATAGAGAAAAAATCTGTGAAAAAAATTCCTTTTTTTTATAACCGACAAATGCTTTCTATCAGATAACTTCTTGTACAAGCTACATTGGGTTAAACTAGCACAAAGGAGATAATCAAGTAAAACTATCATACCAAATCCTAAGAAAACAATCAGTGATTCCCTCCCCATAAGTAAGTTTCCCTATGTCTTAAGCAATAAATCACACATCACATATCTGATTATATTTATATGTATCCATTTCTTTTTTCAAGGACCTATTGAAACAACATCTTCTGGTAAGTCAATAGAACTGTAGAACCTGTTTGTCAGTGTTGTTGTTGTCAGTGTTACATTCAGTGGCGACTCTGTATGGCTGCCTGTTTGTTTGTCTGTCTGTCTGCACGGTAACGAAAGTATTTTAAGGAGGGGGGGGGGGGGGGAGGGAGGGGTACTATTAGGTTATTATTGCTTCCATTCCTTGTGTTGACTCGCACTAGTATCAACAGGCTTACCGTTCGCTCGGCCAATGTGAAAACGAGGCTCAATAAAATAAGACGCTTCTTTATAAGTGTCATGTATTCCTTAAAAAATATAAAATAAACATTAAAATTAAAGATCGTTCGAATACGTCTCATAGCTGTTTTTGTTTTGTATTCTTTCACTTTTGTCTTTCCTTATTGTGTTTTGTTTTGTGTGTTTGCTTGTTTATTTAATTTGTAATTTTTGTTTTTACAAATTTCAGGATCAGACCAAAATGTAACAATTGACATAAGTTTCATATTGGCTCCTTTATCAATATTAGTACTCATTATTTTGAGTTTTTTCGTTACACATTTTTACAGAAAAAAGGTAAGGCATTTGTAAATTGAATTTGTTTACTAATTCTCACTGTCACTGTTACTCTGACTCTCATTCTCAATCTAATTATTACAATTATATATTTTAACTTTTTTTCAAATTTAGAGAAACAAGTCCATACAGGAAAAGCAACGTCAAGAAAATTCAAAGAAATACTGTAGTGTACCACAGGCAAAAGAAAATAAGGAGGAAGAAGTAGAAGCACTACAACGAAAGCAGGATCAACTCAACAAATTGCTACATGGCCCGCAAAGGGGAGGGCAGAAGGGTTTGGTCTAAGGAGTTTGGGGTGTCACATGATTTTAGCATTTACCTATTTTAATTGATAACACGATATACATACATACATAGTTTATTCAAATCGCAAATAAATTGTTGACAACTAATAGAATTAAGAGCAAATACAAGCAAAAGGCGATACAAATCGGACAATAAAGCTAAATAATAGGCGACTTGAAAGGAAGTTATGAGGTTAACCCTATGTAAAAACTCCCCCCAAAAAACGGCGAAACAAGACAAGAAATACATTGAAAAAGAAAAAATCCCTAAGCAGCGTAATTAGCGAAAAATTCGTTATAAAATGGAAATATAAATATATAAATATATACTGATTAAGGGGGGATTGACATATTTCTCAAGGCCGTTGCTAAGAAAAATTGTAAAATTAGTTTGCCAAGTAATATTAAGAATTGGTGTTTGAAATTTTGACAATATGATAGTTATTGACAAAACGTCATAAATTGATGACGTCATTATATGACGTCATCATGACGTCATAGAAACAGAAAAATCCTATAATTTATAAAGGCTTTGAACTAATTACGAACTTTTTTACATATTTTAAATCTAAGAGATGTGGAAAATGTGGCTAAGGATGGATTTTTGATGTTGTTGAAAAATAGATTTTTTATGAATTTTTTTCTTCTTTACAAACCCTGTTTCAATCCATAATATTGTTGTCATTCAATATTTTTAAAAATCCATCCTTAGCTTTGAAGAAAATACTTTTTCGAATCTTTTGAAGCGGAAAAATCTGCATAATTTTTTAACATCGTAAAAATTATAGAATTTTCCTGAAAACGGAAGTGAAACTTCAAAAATTTACATTTTTTTGCCAATGGGTTTCCTGTGTTTTGCGCCTTTTCCTGGGGCGAGAAATGTGTTCTGGAAAAAAGAACAGCAGCGAACTGAACTTGGAGAATCGTTTTGGAAGCATAATGTGTGAAATTTCGGAAGAATATATCGTAATTCGCTTATTACAACTACAAACAAGAACAAGAGAGGTCAGATTCCATCCTTAACATCGTGTTTATGAACCACCAGCATCGCCAACTCGATCTAAAACATGCAGTATGTGATGACCACTGGAGAGGTAGAAACCATCGAACTGAATGTGCAACTTCCCTTGATCCCCTCGTTGAACAACCTGTTTCCTCGCTTCGCTAATGCTCCAGTCCGTTATGAGCTTGATGTAAGGAGAAATCCAGTCGATGATTCTTATCCAGTGTTGGGCACTTAGAGGTTTTATTCCAGTAGAACCAAGTACATGCTGGTAATCTTTGTAGTATTGGCCATTCAGCAAGAAACTTAGCAGAAGGTAGTTAGGCAAGTATGACTTGGGCCTTGTTTTTCCTACCTGGATAACTCTTTCGTCTAAGCTCTGAGAAATGACAACTTCTTGACACTCCTCGCAGAACATTTCAAGCTTTAAAACTCCACTTCCATCTTGGAAATTAAAATGAACTTCAGTGCTCCCACATCTCGTACAAAAACGAAAACTAATGATAATGTTTATTATCGCATCTTGGCTGGTTACGAGATGATTGTTGTTGCTTATCACAAGTTGTTTTTCACTAAGTTCTGATAAATTATGATTATTTTTGTCAAAATAGCCTTGTACTTCTTTTTCCAATATTTCTAATGCTTTCTCTATATCTTCCTGGCTATCTTTCTTTTCCTGTGAAAGAGGTTCCACACCTAGTTCGTCAAAAAAATTGTTCAAGTTCAAGTTCATGTTGTTGAGAAGTGGAAACTCTTCGCCGGTATTTGCCGTGTTTGGAGTCGGTTCGTTTTCCGAAGATACGACATAATCTTCTGAAATAACAATAACTTTAGGAGAAATTGCGTCTTCCTCGATGTCTTCCTCCACATTTACTAAATTATCTGTTTGGGTTTCGATACTTTTGGATGCTATACGCGGAAACGAGAAGTCGACTTGGCATCCAACACTAGGGTTTGTTATTGTTTTCCAGCGATTACCACTGGCTGTTTCAGCACGTTTTCGGACCTTGGAGACTTTTTTCCCTTCCATGTTTTGTTTAAGTATTTGTTGACAAATAAAATTACATCGTACAATACAAAAAAACACCAGAAAAACCCTCGTGAAAATACGCTCGTAAAACTTACAGTCGTAAAAGTGAAAAACGCGAGCGCGCGCGCGGCGACCGGAAGTAAAAATTTAATATTTAGAACCTTCTCTTAGCAACGTCGCTGCTTAGCAACGTAATATGTCAATCCCCCCTTAAAGAAGAGACAAGCTCTTCGCCACCCCGAGCACCACGCCCGCGCACCCACCAGACAGACTTTAAAGTCTGTCTGATGGGCGCGCGAGCATGAAACCCGGAGCAACAGTGAACCCGTCTCCTCCTTAATCTTGACTATACTATAAATATATGCTAATAGATGTATACTAGTTTGAGTGTAAATATATAAGTGTCTTTGGCGCAGTATTTAGTGAACACTATGCACCTAAGTGAGACTTCAGTTTCTGTTTAAATAATTTAAACCCATCGGCTTCAACGATATCTTTAGGTAGGTTGTTCCACATGTTAACAACTCTGACGAAAAAGGAAAATTTGTAGCAGTTAACTCTGGCTGCTTTAACGTAAAGCTTATAGGAGTGATTAGCTCTAGTAGACCTAACTTTAGTAAATTCAAAAAAATCGTGAAAATTTAGAATACCTAAGCCGAAAACTATTTTATAACATTCAGTAAGAGTCAGATAGTCTCTGCGGGTCGAGAGAGATATCTGAAATGGTCGGTCTGAGACCGATAGGAATTGTAGGAGGCTGAATGCTCACCTCATAAATATTGCAAATGCAATAACGCCCAAAGCCTTCGGCATACTTTTTGTCCACATTAGTTCACATTAATTTTGACAAGCACAAGGCAAATCCTTTGCGTCTCAGAACGAGCATATTATTTCTGCGGTGATTTTAGTCAAATTTTCATTCCAGACACTAAGATTACTTGGACAAATGTCTCTTTAGAAGCATAAGGCAAAATCAAAATCAAATTTGGAATTTAGAAGTTGATTTTTGCGAAGAGAGAAAACTCGGAGAACTCGGAGAAAAAAAATCTTGAAATCGCTCGATCAAATTACATTTTAACTTTCTAAATCATAAACCGATATGGCAATTGTTAAACTTGATTTTTTTTTATAACAAAGTGCTAAACTTATACACAGAAAATGACCGCGATTTAAACGCCCGAAAATGTTTTTATGTATGCCTTTGCGTATTTCCCTTCCTGTTTTCACGGTCTGTTTTCTGATCATTTTGGTTCACGCAATAATGTTAGAACTGGGCTGAAATAGCTCAATGATCGCCTCTTTATTCGACTTGTGCTTTAGGAGAGTAGTTAGTTTTACAAATACAAGAGGTTTGCAACAAGCCTAAGGTGCAGTGAAGCCGACTAGAAAGACTTTCCTTAGTGGGCCGGTGTAGTTTTTAGAAGGATTTCCTTACTAGTCCATTTGTCCGTACTTAGCTCCGTGTCTTCTAGCTCAACTAAAGCTACAGCCTCAGACGTAAAGTAAAGTCGACTTAGTGTGAGAAAGCGCTGTCTAGGTTTGTCTATATAGAGCAACCTGATTTCCTATTTACATTTTGTGGCTAGGTAAGGTTACTACGTTGGTCCTAGCTTTTGATCAAAACAGATAGTGTTGGTTTACGTTGTGGCTAAGAACGGTAAAAACTTTTGACGATCAACTAAACATGGTTGATATAAACCACATGTAGGGTAATAAACGATCTATCAATTATTTTTTAAGAAGAAAGTTATGAATTTGTCTAATAATGAACCAACATATTATAGCATTATTGTAGAAATATTACAAAGACCTGAATTTTGCTTCATAACAATAATACGAAACTGTTCCACATGATGCCGTTCCCTATAACAAAGAAGTTCCTTTGTTGTCTTTACCTGTTTTAACTTGTTAAGAGCAAACGTGGTCACTGTAGATAAAAAAATACGTGATACGTTATAAAATTGTATTTCATCGGACATTAAAACATAGAAAAAAAGGATTTTGGCTAATTGGTAGTTTATGCTGATGTATGTGGACGTATTTATGCTATCAGCCTAAAAAACGATTATCGTAGCGCGCAAGTCAATGAAAAATGAAATATACAATTTTCATTATTTATTGACATACGTAGCAGTATGTAAATTTCTTAGAAAATTGTGTCTTGTCCTTTTTATTCCATGTTGTTCTTGTCGAGATACGCATTTTGCTTGCTCTGTTTCCACCTTTGCACGACAAAAATAGGTAAGAACGCAATTTCTGATGTGGGTTGGTATATGCTGCAGTAAAGTAAAGTTATTATTTTTATGTGGTAATTCAAATTTATAATTCAAATTCATATTCTTCAAAATATTACAAGCAAATATACGTTTTTTATATAATATAATCTAGAATTTCCGGCCTTACTAAATTAAAGAATAGATAAAGTAAACACCTCAATAAATGACTTCGAACTTCTCCAGCACCAACACGTTTCATGCATCTTAAAATTAAAGGTAAAGAGAAAGCTCTGTTTTCTTTGAAACTAACTTATAACGCATCACTAAATTGCAAGGAATAAGAATAAGGTCTTTTCGATTCGTTATGTATCAGTGTAACTTAAATTTGCTTCCTTTTGTTTTCGTGGCTAATTAGGGTAATTAAAATACCCAATCTCCATGATTCCGGTCTTTCTGGGACACTTTTTGTATTATATATAGAGATATTTTATGATGCCACGTTTATAATTCGAATTTAGAATTCAAAAAAAATGTAAATATTTTTAACAGCTTCTATCAAGTGCCATAGAAACCTTTGGTTTTGAATTTCCAAGTGTTTGAACAAGCAAATAGATTTTTAGTCTTTTATCGCTGGATGTTTTGAATGAACTTTAGCAAAGATAAAAGCTACTCGACCACCGGCTTTTTTTTTCTAGTCAGATATTTTCGACGACCTGCAGTAAGAGCATAATGTTAAAATCAATATGTAATATGAAACGCCACAGCAACAGAATTTAACTTTCAAATTTAGTACAATGACTTTTTTCAAAGCAGTAATTTTTGTCAGCTACGCATGATAACCGTTTCCAATGTAAAGGAGTTACCTCTTATGTCACACATGAGGCTCAAAATTGACTATTACTTATCAGTGTAGCTAGCGAATAAGGAAATTTCAAACATGTTCGCCTCTTATAGGTATTTATACACAGGTTGTTAGGATCGGAGTGGCGAGTTTTATAATGTGGAAGAGCAGAAAAGAAATGTTTTTCAAGTCATAAAATACTTTATGGCAGTTTTGAATTTGTAAAGCATAATTGCATCATTATCTCCCAACGGTATTCAAGTCAAAAGGCAGCAAGTTGACGGTTGAAAGTCTTTTTTAATGAGAGAATTTAGCTGGATAGTTAACTGAGTTATGGATGAACTTTGAAGCTCGGCTTACAACATTTTCTATACGAACGCGGTGCTTGGCAGTATATGGCGACAAAAGACAATGCAACTTCAGTACCAGGTGATCTGAGGAAAAACGATTAGGTAATCAGATTGCGAATCTCTTTTCTGAAAAAGAATCAATCCCATGCGTCTTTTCGAGTTCAATCATGGATGAACAGGGGGAAATCTAAACAAAACAAAATAGCATACAAGTACGAATATGCGAGGAGAAGCGTCATTTAGCTGAACATTTAAGCCGGCTTAAAATGTTTCTACTTCAAAGAATGTTAGGTCATTATTCATGCTTTTCTTATTAAAGTATTACCGTTGAAACGATCTCGAAGAAGCTGCAGAAAGGCTTTCTCGATTGACTTGGCATGATTTAACTAAAATCCCCACATCTTACGCTGCTCTTTGATCCTTGGCAATCTCCAGCATGCTTTAAACCTTAAGAAAATCCTTTTATCTGTTATATAGAGTGTCCCGTTTTCAACAAGAGAATATGTATTGACGAGAAAGTGGCTCATATTTATTTTTTTCTATCAGTTTGGTACAAGTAATATGATTGCATGGTTGGTTTGTATACATGATCTATTTCAAAAAATGTTGTTGGTTGGATAAATAAAGTCCTGAAATCTTAGACCGAGTAATACGCTGCAGAAAAAAAAAGCCAAACAAGGAAGCCGGCTTTTATATTGGAATATGAAGCATGAACTTTTGTAGTTCTGTTTATTACTGATTGCTCATTTCAGACCGACAACGTTTTTTTAGAAATAGGTATACCTTTTATTATTATTTTTGTTTCGCTCCAACTAGATGGCATTGTTAACATCACCGGGCCATCATCTGCAGAAGGATACGTTGGGCATGGAATAACCCTTATGTGGAACACCACCAATTGTACTGCTATTAAGTCCGCTATCTTTGGTTTAAGTAAAGAAGGCATGGCAGATCCCCAATTCATCAACGTGAACATGCGGACTGGAAAAGTACACTATAATCCTAAAATAAGCAAGACGTATGCTGGTAGAGTTGATTTTGTAGGAAATCTAACAGCAGGGCAAGCCTGGTTTAACATCAACAACTTGAAAGTCAGTGATACAAATGAATATCTTGCGAAAATAACCATTGATGTTGATACAGCTAAGTCATTCACTGTAAGACTACAAGTGATACAACCAAATAAATTTCAAACAGGTAATCCACTAACTAACCGCAACTAACTTAACTTGCCCAAACAAGAATTACAAGTTTAGAGAATAGCATTCGTTGGTAAAATAAATATAGGAAATATCACCGTTCGACTGGAACGTGGACTGGAACTAACGATAAAACCTTTTTTAATGAGAATTTCAAGCCTTCTTTTGTTATATCTTCTTCGATCTTTTATTTCTTTTGTCACATGCCTATTATCTTTAAACAAATGTACATCTTCCTTACAGATTCTGTGCCAAAATCAACCTTGTATTTCACACCAACATTTACTCCAACCAACAATATAAATATCACTACAAGCATACAAAGTAAGTAACTGAAAAAAATAGCAATAACAATACATTGTTCTTCAATACTAATACGCACTTTAATGAAATCACTAAAACCGTGAAACAAAAATTGCTTGTCAAAAGTGTAGTCAAATTGACAAAAGAAAACAATAAATTTAAAGTTTTCCAAAGCGTATTAGTCTAATATATATTTTACGAATTTTGTGATTTCTCTCTATATATGTGTATGATTATGTGATTAATTATTTTTATTTCTTCCATCTTAATTTTTGGAGTTGTGTTCAACAGATCAACATACTACTTCATCGGAAGCAACATTCATGACGCCCCATGATTTGTTTACAATGTTTTTGATTATAACGGGACAAGTGATTGCAAACTAAGAGCTTATAAAGTAATACTACTATAATTTGGAAAATGGAACTGATAGCAACACAATAGAATTTATTGCAAAGATACAAAAGGTTTAAGGGACTTATTACCTAAACTGAGCTCAGTACAAATATATAATATCACTATGAATCAATCAATCAACCATGCCAACCAAACAATCCATTCCTCCATCCATGCATCCGTGCATCCAACAATGCATCCATCCAATCGATCCATCCCTCTATCCATTCATCCATCTATGCTTCCATGCATTCATGCATTCATGCATCCATCCATGCATCCATGCATCCATGCATCCATGCATCCATCCATGCATCCATCCATGCATCCATCCATGCATCCATCCATCATCCATCCATCCATCCATCCATCCATCCATCCATCCATCCATCCATCCATCCATCCATCCATCCATCCATCCATCCATCCATCCATCCATGCATCCATCCATGCATCCATGCATCCATCCATGCATCCATCCATGCATCCATCCATCATCCATCCATCCATCCATCCATCCATGAATAAGAAACAAATATACGACGTCTCGACGTTCTACTGCCTAGAGATATTTTATTTTATTTTAGACATAGTCAAATATAGTGATATTTTTAAAGGCTTGCAGCAGTTTCTTATTTTAAGATATTATTCATAATATATTTCAAACAATATAATACAATACAATATTATTGCATTCAATAAAGATGCTGTTTAAAAAAATCGTTGGCTATTTGTGCAACAGATGTCAGAAAGTGTTTTTTTTATTCTGAAACTAAAATGACGTTTCGCTTTTCTTTCTTTTCATATTTCAAAACTGAAACTCTTCTTATTTTCTATTACCTGTTTAATGCATGAACCCTGTTTATTTGCAGTTGCTGTTATTTTTTTATTCCTTTACTAATGTGTTGTCATAAATTGTGCATCCGTGCTTATAAAATTCTATTTTTTATTAAATGAAATATAAATGGAAGTCGAATGACGTCATAAGAATGCGTTTGCATTTACAGAATCCACCAGAAAATAAAAGTTTCACAAGGCAGTATTACATCCCTAGTAAATTGATTTTTCTTCCGTGATCATGAACACAGAATGCCTTTACTGAGTCCCATAATGGCAAATGATGTTATGATATCTAGGGGATATGTTTGGAACATGCCAGGGTATCTTCGGTATAACTGAGATTCACAACCATGTCAATATTAGTAAGAAGAAGTGTCTTTGCCTATGAGGTAAAAAAATTCGATTTTAAGGATTTTATTACAATAGACCATTTTGTAGCTCTTCAGAATGCAGCTCAATGCAGCATGAAAAATAATAGGTTTAATAATCTCAGGAGATGAAAATTATTTTGTTTTCTTCTTCAAATTGAGCTGCTTTGACGTCAGGTGCAAGGAGTCTTTACGATGTCACATGGGGATTCACATAAGGACGGGGCACGCGTTTTTAAGTGAGACAACAGTAAAATGAGGAAAAAAAGAAAGAAAGAAGGAAAAGAAACAACAAAAAAACAAAGAAGACAATCAGAGTACTAGTAAGAGAGATGGCTAAATAGCGAAGGAAGATGAGTCAAGGCAGCAAAGTAAAAACAACCAAAAAATTTACGAAAAAAGAGAAATATGAAATCTTCAATAGCTATAATTTGTAATATTATTTGAGAGCCAACTATAGCTTAAAAAACAAATAGATAAATAAACATTCAATCGATCATAGAAAATGAAAATATTAATCCTTCACTTTCTCCTCAACTTTCTATTATTTCAAAAATTCTGATATCGCAAGATGTTTTTGTAAGACTGGAAGTTACATTGGAGATGAGGTCACTGATACCAGATCGGCTTTTCTATTACCTGATCCTTATGTCGGTAATTATAAATTGTGTCCAAGGTATTGTAATTTCAATTTCTTTTATTTCACAATATAGATATTTTGCTTGTTTTGCCCACGTAGCGCATGGGCCATAAAAAAAGTGGGAAAAAAACAAAAAAAACAAAAAACGAGGATCCATAACTTACGGTACGGACCGAGCAAACTAGGTTAATAAGATATTTATTATATGGCAAGGCTAGGAGAGACAATTTTGATTTTCGGTCAATACCGTAAGTTATGGACCGCAAATTGACCAATGATAGCGCGTGAAATTACCTTGCCATATAAAAATAACCTATAAAGAGAAAAACTGCACGCGACTCGGTCACGAGAATATCAATAATGATAGTAGTTATAAAGTTTATAACGATTGTGAAAAAAATGAAAAATATTGAAGGAATATTTACGGTAATGATGATGATGATGATGACGATGATGACGATTATATAATAATATAATATTAATAAAGATAATGAAAACAATAATAACAATAATTTTGAGAATAATTTTTTTGTTTTTGCATGCATATTGTTTAATGCTTCCAACCACTTAGCTTATACTATAGAAACAACAGTGCAACACTTTGTGGGGTAAAGGGATGCAGGGATTAAGTACTCCATCTGCATACTGGTCAGTATTTTGGAACAGGTGATAAACCTTACTCTAGGAGTGATAATCCCCAGGCTGCAGCGGTTTGGGCTAGGGGTGATGATACCCTAGGCCAGTAGCTTGGCAAAGAGAGGTGATAATCCTCTCTCAATCTAGGGTTGGTAATCCCCTAGGCCGCGAAGGAGGGGTGATAATCCCCTATGATGCAGTGGCTTCGCAAAGAGAGGTTAAAATCCTCTCTCAATCTGGGGGTGGTAATCCCCTAGGCCGCCGAGGAGGGGTGATAATCCCTTCCAAGGGGTGATAATCCCCTATGATGCAGTGGCTTGGCAAAGAGAGGTTAAAATTCTCTCTCAATCTGGGGGTGGTAATCCCCAAGGCCGCCGAGGAGGGATGATAAGCTCCCCAAAGGGGTGATAATCCCCTTTGCTGCAGTGGCTTGGCAAAGAGAGGTGATAATCCTCCCTCAATCTAGGGGGATACTACCCTAGGCCGCCGAGGGGTGATAGTCCCCTTAAGTTTATTAGGTTAGCCCAGTAGTTCTCATGGCAACCATCCGAGGCAGAGGGGTACAGCTCCCAAGGAATATAGCAGCCATGAGTCTATGGGACAAAGGGGAGACCAGTATGGGAGCACCTAATCCCCAACCCATGGATTATTTACACAAATCAGTAGAATCTCAATAAACTTAAAACTATCCTTAAAAGCTTATACAAGTATGTTCTAAATGTATTATCAGAGTTCATATTGTCCATGTACGAAGATAACATTGATTAACTATATCCACTAGTGTCCGACTGAAAACTGAACAGTGGAGTTTACGAGGGGCTTGACAGCAAAGGCATGCTGTCTTGTGATTTGGTTATTTTAATTAAGAGACCTTTGCACTCAGCGTCACTCTGAGCAGTATATCACATAACAGTTTGTTTACATTTATGTTCATAAGTATTTGTGAAGCTAATGGTTGCATCATTAACTATAATTTATATGAATATAAATTCGCTTCTAAATTATCAAGCCATCAGATGTTTTCTCCGTCCAGTCTACAGTACGGATTTTGCATTTAGCTCTGCCGATATATGTCTTGATGATTTACGGTTACGATATCATGCTCAATCTCATTTAATAACTGTTGTTTCTTCACGAGTTTCCCGTCATATCGCGCACAAGCGAGTCTGCGAGGGAGTGAGCGATATGATACGGAAAACGAGTGAATAAAAATGATATCAGCTCTTAACATGTAATAATTTGTTTATTACACATTAAGGGTCGATTATATATTATTATATATCGCGAGATTTTATTGGACAGTTTGCCGTGAAGTGATATCGTATCACATCACTGATATGGTTTTTATTCACGGCTTTATTTCACGGATATCGACCCTAAATGTGTAATAAATGGATTAATATGTAATGGACTGGAAAAACAAAATATAAATATTCTAAATATTTGAATATATTATGGCGTGACCACTTAAAGTTTTACACCTGTATATAAATATATATAATCTAATCAACCTTTTTTATGCTTGCTAGGGAGTCTTATAAAATGTGAAGTTATTACTAATATATTCACTAACAGTTTATAATAAGAATCTGCATGGCGTTGAAATGTATGATAAAATTGTATTAATACAGTAAAAAAAAAAATTTAAATAAATCGTATCAAGACGGGTGAGTCAACCACTACTTTCCAACTTGTGTAAATTAGGTCTGGAGCAATAACAATTGGAAAGTGTTTTCTAATAATGAATCTAAAATAACGTTAAGAAAGCATTTTTTTCCCAAGGGTGAAACAAAATATATTTTCGTTTAAACCCTGAAAAAAATTGATGGAATTTAGTATAATCTTTCTTTAAATTTATTTATCATTATTATTTTTTATAAACTAATTACATAACTGACAAACATATAAATAAATAACAAACAGAGAAAAAAATATCACAAGGATCTTACGATATACAAATTTACAAATGCGATTAGCTATATTTTTTACTATTTAGTATTCTATATTCTGTCCGTGGTTAATTCATATTTAACAGTAAAGGTGTAATTTTTTCATACTTTTTCATATGCATTGCTCGTTTTGATCTTTTTTCGGCAGTTTTGTATTCTAGTTTCTCATACAGTCTGATAATGGCTTTAAAATCACCAAGTACTGGAATTCTCTGTTTCAATCAAGACTTGTACAATACGAACTTCCACAACACAAACAAGTAATTAACAAAAATGCTCTTACTGTAACCAAGATATATGTTTTCTAAATTTCTAAATTTAGTATAATGAATGCATTATATAATGTGCGGATAATATTTTGATATGTATACATAACAATAGCCCTATGACCTGTTTACCCAGGTCAACCTTCGGTCCCTTCGAGAAATCAACCTTTTTGAACCTGACAACACTTCAACAAGGTTTTTTTTAATTTGGTGTATACGAAGGAGGTAGGAGAAAAGCAGCTTCATGCTTTTTTTTTTTTGCTGAACATCGACTATCACGCATTCGATGCACATAGGGTGCACAAGTTTAAATATTTTCTTAAGCTTACAATATAGTGAAACAGCAGCGGAAAAAATGGAGAAGGAGTAAAGGAGAATACTAGTAGAATAGGGATGGCTTGGTAACCAAGCACAAAGGAGCCCATAGATGGATAGCAAACTTGAGAAGACCAGAGAAAAGGACAAAAGAAAAGAATAATATGAAATCACAATTTATCATTATGTTTAAGACCCCCTTCCATCAATGAAAAAGAAAGAAATCCATCTTGAAATGGTTATTTCAATAGAAAACATAGAAAGTGAGAATAATAAACTTTCGTTTTCTCGTCAACTTTCTAATAATAAAAAAAAAAGTATTATGCCATCACAAATTTCTATGCTCTTGTAAGACTGCCAGTTACATTTGAAGATGAGGTCATTGATAACAGATCGGCTTCTCGATTACCTGATCCTTATGTCGGTAATTATAAATTGTGTCCAAGGTATTGTAATTTTAATTTCTTTCATTTCACAATATAAATATTTTGCTTGTTTTGTACATTGTGCTTTTCGTCTTGTTCATTACAAATAGTCACGTCTTTTTCAAATAACTAGGTAAAACTCGATTGATCCAAGTTCCACCGAGTACTCTGTACACACCCAGTGGAGAAACTGCCAGGTTCGTTTGGGATTACACTGTTGACAACAAGACAGAAGAGTTCCAGCTGTTTTCACCTGTATGGAAATATTACTATGCTAATGGAACAGATGTTATCATTGGATACGAATATTACTTACGAGACTGGGCATGGATAATTAATGCTGAGGATTGCCCTTCCAGACTTTTAAACCCTACCACCCGAGTCAGTAAAGAGTCCACTGCTACTCTGTTAATTTCTAATGTCACTACTGCTGATAGTGGGATATATGAGATTTTTTTAATGTTGAAGACTATGCCCCCAATAACAAGTAAAGTTCAGCTACTTGTCACAAGTGAGTTTTTCAGACACATCATTTATAGCTTTCATGCCTGCATGCAAACAAATATTGGATATAGCTTTGTTGTTGTTATATTGTAGAATTTCTTTTTACTTATGTTGAAACTGAATTGACACGGTAGATACTGAAAGTTAAAGTTAATAATTTTATTAATGAATTATCGATCACCATTTTTTGTTCAAAATAAACTTTCAAAGTGTATCATTTATTTGTACCAGCGCAGCCAAAATTCACCAGTCAATTGCAGACAAACAATATAGTCCTTGAGGGTAGAGATCTGCGTATCAGCTGTTCTGCAACTGGAACTCCCACAACAAACATCACTTGGTTGTTACTGAAAGACCAAACAAAGGAGTTAAAAAGCAAAGGAGTAGGTTACGCTGACCTTATCATACGGAATATCACAAGGGATCAAAACGGGACATATCAGTGTCAGGCAACCAACAACCCAAATGAGTATCCGGTGGAAAATCAAACTGAAGTCACTGTATGGTGTAAGTATTCAGAGCATCTTGCCAAATAATCATTTAGATGGTTATAACTTATTGCGATTTTGAGCCGCCAATACGGGTTATATTGACGGCGTTGGAAGAAAATATATTCATTATTGGTCGTATTCGCGAAGCAAAAAAGTTTTGTATCGCGATTTGCCTAGCTATCGCCCGGAAATTATGAGATGACAATACGGGTTTATATTCGCGGCTCTCTCCAAATGAAACTTATAGGAGAATCGCGATAGTACCTCTTAAAGCGTTAGCGTATTGTTATAGCTTTTTTATGACTGACTTGTCTTTTTTTCAGAATGTACCTGCATTTCACAACAAGTTACCAGATAATATTATAGACGTTTCTAAACTGGACTGTCGACGAGAAAATCATCGTACTTTGTCAAGCAAGTGGACAGCCACACCCTTTAATCAAGTGGTATTATCCTAGTGGGATGCAAGTTGAATCTGGGGTCACAGATATAACTGGTGGCAGCAGAATGATTCTAGAAATACCAGAGCACAACGTTGGCTTATATGGAGTGTACAAATGTAATGCAACAAATGAAGTGGGCTGGCAAGTGGGTTACATCAACATTACCCAAATAAGTAAGGGAATATTATTTTATTTATATCAGTAGTTAAGATAAAGATATGTCCATCAAATATAAAAATAAATGGATGTTTTTGTGTTTTTGTAATTTGAATTATTCTATAATTTATCATTACTATTTTGTTATTGACTGCTAAACCTGTTCAATTTGCTGACTAAATACCCATATCTTAGCGATATGAAGCTCAAACTATCACTTGTTATTTCAGAGCGTCCAATGACAATAACAGTGACAGAGAAATATTTTAGGGTAACCTCGAAACGTGATGTGAAAACAAAAGGTAGCAATGGGCTAGCTAGTTGAGTGGTTTTACGATTTGACAGTACAATTTTACAGTCAAGAAAAGAGGTATGACCGTGATACTTGGATGTTAGGATGTATTTGTTATTTATTGTAGCCTTGATGGCATTCAATTTTGAATGAGGGCGTTTTTTTGAGAAATAAATTGTTTAGTTTTGAAGCCGTTTGAATTCGTTTTTGGCTGTTTGACTCCTACCTTGTCACTATATTATAGGTGAGGAGAAAAAAAATAGTAAACTTCTTTCGATCTGAAATTTCGTAGAGATGTTAAGAGTCAAGAGAACAACATATTTTGCTAGTTTAAGATTATTTTATTCAAAATTTACAAAATTATTGCAATTTCAGTTTTTTTCAATGAAACCATTGCAAAGCTGCCATAAGTAGATTGCTTGGGCTACCTGTGCTTAAACTTGTTCCTTCACGATCGGAAAATGCATAGTCTTGATGCTTAATAATGTTATCAACAGCAGAATAAAAAGAAATTGGTTTCAAGACCGTTTTCGGAAATTGTAATTTGCACTGTGTTACACTTTTTTGCACTGTGTTACAGATTTTTGCACTGAATTACCTCTAAAATGCACTGTTCATCAGCCAATCAGAATCGAGTAATTTTTTTATGTATATTATTATTAGAATAACAATTCTTTTTGTGATAAGAATGCAATATTGTTTGTGAACAATTATAGAATAAATTAGGTTGAGGTTTGTTTGGAAAACATGTTATAAAATAGGTTTATGTTTCTCGAATCCGCGGCTGGCGAATCCTGGGCCGAATGCCGGGCCATTACTTCTCGCCGGTAGAAGCTAAAGGTGAATATTATCTCATCGATATGATAATTTCTGACACGTAGATACTGATGAGTAGTAAAGTGACCAAAAGTATTGTTTTATGTCTTTTATGAATACTCTAGTATGACAAAAGAACGCCAACTAAAATGAAAGATGGGAAGATTACACTGAGTGCAGCAACTGCAAGAAGAAGAAGAGATGAGCTTTACAAGGCTGCAGAAGCAATCAATGGATCCACGAAAACGGCTGCAGATATTGGGCTTGCTGATACTCTAGTGAAAAAGTGTAGTGTTGCTACTATAACGAATGTTTTTTCTGGTAACTCTAGGATTAGCAAAAAGGTTATCCCTCTACTTTATAAGCCACACTTGACTAATTATGAAAAATCTGATGGTAAATATGCTTCGTAGTGTAGCTACATATTATAGTGGTGGTGTAATGGGTAAGCAGAAATATAGATCTGTTTATAAAAATAGTAGTTATGGTAAGGGTAAACGTATAGCAGTTAATAATTGTCCTATTCCTAGATTAGTACCTTATAATAAGCTTATTGACATAGGTAAGCTATACAGTGTGAAGAGAGACACTTTGTGATGGTTTGAATGAAGATGAAAAAGCCAATGGTATGTACCGTTCTTTGAAGGAGCTGTTGTTGATGCTTACTACATTTTATCTTCATCAAGATGTACACAAACTCATTTGGTTTAAAGGGCAAACTAACACTTTTTTTGTTTCTTTAGGTGGTGATGGAGCACCCTTTGGGAAAGTTGATGTTGCTTTTGCATGGCTTGTTAGTTTTTTGAATGTGGGGAGAGGTGTACTGAGCAGTAATGAGAATTTTCTGCTGTTCGGTGCCAACTGTACTGAAAATGCCATCCCTGTACAGATATTTATTAGACTTCTTGTAGCTGAAATCAGTGACATTGAAAAATCAAGTCATACTGTTTATGTCAACAAATCCCCTGTTACTGTTAATTTCCACTTTGCAGAGCTCCCCAATGACATGAAAATGCTTGCATTTTTTGGTTGGGGAGCTTTCAAATAGTGCAAAGTATTTTTCCACCTTTGCAAATGATGATTATGACAGTGCTAAAACTTCTTCTGGTAGTTTTCTTTAGGTGCTGGCACAACTTGGAGTCCATGGAGCTATCAACACAGACTTAAAGTGGCCAAGCAAGTGGCAGACCTAAAGCAAAGTATTTCTACTGAACAAGAACTTAGCACCTGCAACTAAAAGATCTAAGGTAACAAACTTCATTGCCAACCAAAAAAGCCGTCAAGAGTTTCCTCCACCCATAGCCAGTTGATTGACCGTGCACATATTGAACCATTGCATTTGAAGAATAATGCATGTGCTCTTGCACACAGGTTTCTTTTAACAGAAGTTCTGTTAATGTCTAATTTACCTCAAGTCAATTACATTTTCAGAGGTTCCTAGTCACTCTACTTTCTCAAAGTACATCACATCAATGCATACATGTTGTAATCTTGGTCGCCTTTCAAAGAAAATTGTGAGATGGTTTAATGAAACAAGGTCTTCCAGTAATGAAAACATGGACTATAGGTTCAATGGTAAAGATTCAAAAATGTTTCTCCACAATTTCAATGTCTTGATTTCATCAGTGATTTCAAGAGCTATGGCAACAGAGTAAGGATTATCCTTCATATCATTTCGTATATGTGTCTTTGTCTAAGAGACTGTGTTTCTTTATTGAACAGGCTAGAATTATCTGAGGACCAGGTAAGTCAACTTAAATCTCTTTGCCATCATCATTTGTGCTTGAAGGATTTGTTTTTAGATAATATTAATCCCACTGTTTGGCATGTTGGCTATGTTATTCCCATCCACACTGAAGATATGTTAGGTAAGTATTGGATGGGCCTTGCTCTGAACTCAATGGAGGGAAGAGAGGCAAAGCACATCTCTATCTCTAGCTACAACAAGAACACTATCTTCAAGTGTAGGTGGGAACAAGTGTTTCTTCATGAGGATGTATCACTGATATGGCTTAGAGAAAGAGGATACAACTGGAACAACTCTAAATCACCATCTAGTTCTTATGTACCAAAGAGGGTTGAAGATCCTGCATATATACTGCTATTGTGGTTTGCTGAAAGATGACAATGGTGATTGTCAAATCTTTAGCCACAGGTACAGGGAAAAGATAACGTTGAGTATAAAATTAGGTAAATCTTTATTTTGTGAAGTCAGGATGAAAGCGTAATTGTTGCTATACATTTGTTTACAAACCAATTGATTTATGCATTTTTAACACTATTTTATTTATACCCTGTATATTGTTTAATTATCATTCAAAACAAATCATTGTATTGATATATTTTGAAACGGTACCCTATGCTGTACATTATTTATTTATCATGCTTGCATAATTTGTTATTAATACACTGTACATTGTCTAATTATCATTCAAAAAAAAAAAATTATTGATAGATTTTGAAACCCTATGCTGTACATTATTTATCTATTTATTTTATTTAGTTATTGATCATGGTTGCATAATTTGTGAGACATGAATTGTACATTGTTTTGTTATTATGCAAAATAAAGGCATTTTAAACCATTTCACATCTCCAATTATTATTTTTTCATTGATGTTTATTCATTTATCCATACATTTGCATATCACACTTGGTCACTATACACAACCATTCACTCATTCCTTGCTATATGTTTTTGCTGAATATTGCTGGAGCAGTGTCAGAAAATTGTTGATCTTGCTTGTATCATATTGTAAGGAAGTACTTTCGCTGAGTATTGTTGGAGCAGTGTCAGAAAAATGTTGATCTTGCTTGTGTCATATTCTGATGAAGTACTACACTATTATTATGTTGACTAAAATTCAGCAAGTACACAAACAGGTAAGATAGAGAGCATGAGAGTTTATTATAAGGCATTAAAGCATAGATCTATAGTGATTCTCATAAACCTGTGAAATAAACTTTAGCATATTATACACTACTTCACTCTGATTCTTTTGTTTTCTATTGGGCTATTACACTTTAATTAGTACACTTTGTTTCATGGCTTAATAAAAACCACTCTAGAGTGATGGTATGCAGGTAACCCATGAAATAAACACTGACAGTTACCTTGTAATGGCCAAATAGACACAAAAAAAGAAAACAATGGAAATATGGTCTACAAGTCTAATATATATTTTTACAGTTCGATCACTATTTAAAAAATATATATCAATCATGTATATATACATGTTTCTTTCTGACAGTACAACAATGAAAATATGACCAGTAGTTGTAAAGTATTGGCAGATCCAGGATAAGGGGGGTTCCAAAATGGCAGCCCTGCAGAAAAAGCTGGTGCGCATGCAATCAACTTTAACAACAGGGGTTCCAATGTCATTTTAATGAGTGTAAAGAATATGATTGTCTACACAAGATTCCACAAAAGGGGGTTCAATGGAGCCCTCGGAATCATACCTGGATCTGATACTGGAAAGTATAGTAAAAAATTAGGTATTGTTTAGAGTGTGACATGTCTATACATTTATGTAGCTTTCTGACAGTAGAACAACAATACATGGTCAGCAGTTGTACAGTAAAATAAAAAAAAGTAGATCTACATGGTTCAGATTTGAACATGTCTAGCTCTAACAGTTTAACCATGTAAAATAAAAACACAGTAGTAGTATGGTATAGTTCAGTGTAAGCTACACTGTCCCTTTATTATAAGTTATAAACACAAAGAGGGTGGGGTACTTCAAAATCCACCTCATAGTTGAATAATAAAATACATGTACATGTAGCAAATGAAATAGCTTTTTAAAAGCCTATTGATTCAGAATTTAGTTAAAAGGGAGACATCTGGAGCTACTCAAAGGTAAATGTAACCATGTATATATATATCTGTATAATATAGTGTTACAAATGCATGGCTTTCTTGAAACCAAATAGTTCTTTATACCATGATTAATATGCATGGTTTTCATTAATTTATGCAGACATAATCAGATAAATGAAAAAATAATATCAATATAAGGGTTGAAATATTGTATACAAATGTGAATTAGGGTTCTGCAAAAGCAGTGCCAAGGTGCTTTGTCATGAAATCCTCATTTGCATGTCTGGCTCTATCATGAACATATTGAACAACAAACAGGCCTATAGCAGGGGGAGGGACCCAGAGGGCCAGGTCCCCCAATAATTTCAGATGTACTGTATATCACACTGAATTTTTTAGGTCTGTTTCTAATACATAGGGTGTTTTAGAATATAGCACCACAAATACTTTTGACCTAGCACTCCCCTTCCCCCTATATGTTTGGCTTTGCTAAGGGCCTGACAAATGTATACACCGAATACAAACACAGTGTCCAATTCTACTGGCTGGCTGCATGTTTACATTGGAATACAAAAGTGTCATGTATGAGAGGCCAGTAGGTCTAACATCATGCTAGGTATTCAGATTGGTCACATTTGTATTTGGTATATGACTCACCATACATTTTTATGTGTCAAACTAAGAAAATCATGAACACCTAAAATCAAATTTAGTGTAAAATAATACAAAAATAAACTGGAAATTTTATGCAATGAGTCATTTAGGTTTTCATGGATCACCCAGTTTGACTGTTACTTCTAGTAGACAAAAGAAAAACACTTTTAACTTCTTGTATTCATACTCAGTAGAGTTGTAACAAATGCAATGGGGAAAATGTAAACAGTACTATCTGTATAAAAATATTTTTTCACATTTTTAGAGACACTAGTTAATAAAAAAGTAAAGATTTGTAACTATTGGGAATAATTTTATAAATAATTTCAAGTGAATATAAATGTCTCTTCCTTGTAATTTAATATTCATAATCTGTTTCTTCAAATACTGTACATGTTCATTTTTGTCCAATTTTGATTTATATATTTGTGCCTTCACAACAAGAAATAGCAGTAAATTGGACTTGTGTAAATATTTTTTTTAAGTCAATAAACAATTATTATGTCTTGTAAATAAACATAATCTCTTTTGAAACAGATGGTGTCCTTTGATTTATGTTGGCACTTATATTTTTTTTCTGTACAACACAATAATAGCGATGAGGATCAGTCGGTTGAAAGCGAAGAAGATGTAAATGAGGATGAGGAGAAGTTATAGCACTGTCTTACCAGTTTAATGGATGGAGAAGTTCAATAAAACCATTACTAAAAGCTAGATTGCCATCTAGGTGCTAACACCACTTGATTTCATGTAGCAAAACCATCAAATGATTTGGATGAACAGTCTCAGTGTTGAAAGGTGCAGTTCATTTGGTTGGTGTGTGGCCATAAAAGCAAGAAGCTCATTGGCGAGGTTCACTTTTAAGAGTATTTTGATTCTCTCATGTGCTTCAGGGGTTTTCTACAGGTTCTTTGGTTTAATAGCCATAACATTTTGTTGGTTCTCTCCTGGGCTTCAAGGGTTTTATCTTGGTTCACTGGCTTTTATCCCTCTTCAATATTTTTTTTAAAAACAGATTTCATAATTCTGATGGAGATAATTCTCTCATAGCACAGTTATGTCAAGGAAATCCATGAATGTTCCACTCTCCATAATACAATTGCAGTGACAGCTTTCCAGATGACTTCTTGTAAAAAAATCCAAAGTCTTTTGTGTCCTCGACAATGAGCTTCACTTTATGGCCAGATCTGCTTACAAGTACTTGAGAGTTTTCGGCTGAAGAATTTATTTACCTCTTTTGTGCTCATTCCAGAAAGCACAGAGAAAAGCTTTTTTAATGAGCAAAGAGAGGTAAATGAAATTACTTCAGCCTTTTTGTTCCTTGAATGGTAACAGGCTGGTTCCATGAAAGATTCATCATCAGCATTCTTTATGACACAATTAATAACTGCAAAAATGTCATAAGGAATGCTGCGGATGAGTTCAGCAAAATATGGTCTTCTGACAGACACTTTCCCTGCCAGTCTCTTCATTATCATGGTCAGCCATTAAATCTTGATTCTCTCATCAGCAAAGAACCAGCATTAACGTTTATGCATGACAACAGTTTTGCAGCTGAAACAGAAAAAAAAAATTTTCATTAACATATACATGGATACTGTATGTAAGCCTAACTGATCTGTGAAATAATAGAGGTGGGAATTATACATATTTCATGTAGGACTTATATTAAAATCACTATTTTAATCTTAATCTCTTCAAAAGCTATTACATTAATATTTGTATGTTGATTATTGAATTTACTGCAGTCTTAAGAATTAGCAATAACAACATTGTTAAAGCTGATTTTTAAGCCTGTAACTTTTAATCAGACTATTTAAGCAAAAAAAGACGGGAAATTTCTTATCTATTAATTTTCTGATCATGTCTGATAGATTCAAGTAGATAGTGGAACATACCTTTCAACCTTTGGGGCTGTTCATCCAAAATATCTGACGGTTTTGCTACTTGGACAAGAGGCAATAGCAAACCGATGGCATTCTCCTTGAAGAAGGCTTTATTGAAACCTTCTCCTCCATTAATGACCATGGTCAAATACCGGTTTAGACCCCCGTTCCATGCCTCGAAATGAGCGATACAGGCTGTTTATGCCACAGGTAGCCCAAGCTACAATCTTGGACAAAATGGTTGAGAATTTTTGAGTTTTTAAGGATATATTGTGTAAAACACAGTTAAATCCCTCTCGAACGACCCCCCTCCCCCCAGAACAATGTTGGGTCTGTCGAGAGGGAACTGTGCTAGCCAATGGAACCAACATTGGGAGGGGGAATTTTAGTTTAGATAATATTTTATGAGGAAAATTCCATTTTTTTGATATGATCAAAAATTCTCAACCCTTTTTGTCCAAGATTGTCTGGAAATGGTATTTGTAATTAAAAGAGATGCCAGGCAGTTTAAAAGGGAATTAGGCGTCAATTATAAGAAATAGACTGAGAGATTCTAGAAAATGTTACTTTTGAATTAATTAATTTGAATTAAGTCATAAATGCAAAGGAAAATGTGACGTCACAAAAAGTGGATATTGATAGAAGTCCAAAAAGTGGTATTTAGAAAGGCTAATAATTTGGAATAAAAGGTATACGCCGTTTACATTTACCTAAAAAAGCAACAAAGTAGTAGATATTGCAAAGGAGGCCAAGATGGGTCTAGAATCAGTGTATATTTTTCAAAATTTTAATATAAAGGCTCAAAAAAGGAACTAAAAAGGCAAAGAGCCCTGTAAGACAGAGGAACAAATACCCAATGGATGGAAAGACAACTCTTTTGTGAAGTTAAAATTCTACGGAAGGAAAGTCCGATTTTTTCTTCCAAAAAGCTAATGACAAAGAAAATACTAATCTCAAAAATTGTAAATGATACGCATTTGAATAAAAGGTATACGCCGTTTACATTTACCTAAAAAAGCAACAAAGTAGTAGATATTGCAAAGGAGGCCAAGATGGGTCTAGAATCAGTGTATATTTTTCAAAATTTTAATATAAAGGCTCAAAAAAGGAACTAAAAAGGCAAAGAGCCCTGTAAGACAGAGGAACAAATACCCAATGGATGGAAAGACAACTCTTTTGTGAAGTTAAAATTCTACGGAAGGAAAGTCCGATTTTTTCTTCCAAAAAGCTAATGACAAAGAAAATACTAATCTCAAAAATTGTAAATGATACGCATTTAAATTTTTTTTACTGAAATGAGTATTCAAACGTTTACTTCCGGTTCATTATTACAGTTTCACTTCCGGTTTGTTAACCGTGGTCGCTCTAATGGCCAAATAAGTGTAATATCTTACTCACTTTCAAACGAAAGCACATAATATAAATAAGAAACTTTAGAACAACCTAAAAACTTTAAAAAATAACGGTAAACAACAAGATTGGAGTCAATTTTCCACGGTACACAACGGTTAACATTCAAATCGCGATAAAAAGATATTTTAGAATAATTCTTTTTATTATAGTGTAAATGGCTGTAAACCGTTGTGAACCGTGCTTTTTTCTTTCGTATTTTATCAAAACCGACAAAAGTATATTTGTTAACCGTAGTTAACCGTTGTAGAACAGTAATATTTCAAATATACGGTAAAATCTCGCCTTGATAGAAGCTTCTGTACGTTAGGTAGGCTATATGTTACTTAATGAAAGGGCCTCATTTCGTTTGGTAAATTCATTTCTTCCTTCGTGGGATGGTTCTAAGAGTGATTCTTCTTGGGATTCGTACTCCTTGAAAATCTTTGCATTCAAATTAACACCCTAAAGTTCTATGGTTAACGAATAACCGCTACTTTTCGAAGAAAAAATGCCATTCTTTGTGACGTCATGCAATTTACAACATGTGTAGCAGTCGGATATCCGTCGGATTGTATACAAATCCATACCTATATTGAATTACGAAGGATGTACAATGTCATTTTGTCTCATTATCATAAGGGTGTGATGTGTAAAACAAGAAATATGGGTTATTGAATCTGTTTTTTTGTGATTCGACGGAAGAATTCATGATTTTTAGCATATACAGATCGCAGACAATCTTGGACAAAATGGTTGAGAATTTTTGAGTTTTTAAGGATATATTGTGTAAAACACAGTTAAATCCCTCTCGAACGACCCCCCTCCCCCCAGAACAATGTTGGGTCTGTCGAGAGGGAACTGTGCTAGCCAATGGAACCAACATTGTGCTGGGGGGGAGGGGGAATTTTAGTTTAGATAATATTTTATGAGGAAAATTCCATTTTTTTGATATGATCAAAAATTCTCAACCCTTTTTGTCCAAGATTGTCTGGAAATGGTATTTGTAATTAAAAGAGATGCCAGGCAGTTTAAAAGGGAATTAGGCGTCAATTATAAGAAATAGACTGAGAGATTCTAGAAAATGTTACTTTTGAGTTAATTAATTTGAATTAAGTCATAAATGCAAAGGAAAATGTGACGTCACAAAAAGTGGATATTGATAGAAGTCCAAAAAGTGGTATTTAGAAAGGCTAATAATTTGGAATAAAAGGTATACGCCGTTTACATTTACCTAAAAAAGCAACAAAGTAGTAGATATTGCAAAGGAGGCCAAGATGGGTCTAGAATCAGTGTATATTTTTCAAAATTTTAATATAAAGGCTCAAAAAAGGAACTAAAAAGGCAAAGAGCCCTGTAAGACAGAGGAACAAATACCCAATGGATGGAAAGACAACTCTTTTGTGAAGTTAAAATTCTACGGAAGGAAAGTCCGATTTTTTCTTCCAAAAAGCTAATGACAAAGAAAATACTAATCTCAAAAATTGTAAATGATACGCATTTAAATTTTTTTTACTGAAATGAGTATTCAAACGTTTACTTCCGGTTCATTATTACAGTTTCACTTCCGGTTTGTTAACCGTGGTCGCTCTAATGGCCAAATAAGTGTAATATCTTACTCACTTTCAAACGAAAGCACATAATATAAATAAGAAACTTTAGAACAACCTAAAAACTTTAAAAAATAACGGTAAACAACAAGATTGGAGTCAATTTTCCACGGTTCACAACGGTTAACATTCAAATCGCGATAAAAAGATATTTTAGAATAATTCTTTTTATTATAGTGTAAATGGCTGTAAACCGTTGTGAACCGTGCTTTTTTCTTTCGTATTTTATCAAAACCGACAAAAGTATATTTGTTAACCGTAGTTAACCGTTGTAGAACAGTAATATTTCAAATATACGGTAAAATCTCGCCTTGATAGAAGCTTCTGTACGTTAGGTAGGCTATATGTTACTTAATGAAAGGGCCTCATTTCGTTTGGTAAATTCATTTCTTCCTTCGTGGGATGGTTCTAAGAGTGATTCTTCTTGGGATTCGTACTCCTTGAAAATCTTTGCATTCAAATTAACACCCTAAAGTTCTATGGTTAACGAATAACCGCTACTTTTCGAAGAAAAAATGCCATTCTTTGTGACGTCATGCAATTTACAACATGTGTAGCAGTCGGATATCCGTCGGATTGTATACAAATCCATACCTATATTGAATTACGAAGGATGTACAATGTCATTTTGTCTCATTATCATAAGGGTGTGATGTGTAAAACAAGAAATATGGGTTATTGAATCTGTTTTTTTGTGATTCGACGGAAGAATTCATGATTTTTAGCATATACAGATCGCAGACAATCTTGGACAAAATGGTTGAGAATTTTTGAGTTTTTAAGGATATATTGTGTAAAACACAGTTAAATCCCTCTCGAACGACCCCCCTCCCCCCAGAACAATGTTGGGTCTGTCGAGAGGGAACTGTGCTAGCCAATGGAACCAACATTGTGCTGGGGGGGAGGGGGAATTTTAGTTTAGATAATATTTTATGAGGAAAATTCCATTTTTTTGATATGATCAAAAATTCTCAACCCTTTTTGTCCAAGATTGTCTGGAAATGGTATTTGTAATTAAAAGAGATGCCAGGCAGTTTAAAAGGGAATTAGGCGTCAATTATAAGAAATAGACTGAGAGATTCTAGAAAATGTTACTTTTGAATTAATTAATTTGAATTAAGTCATAAATGCAAAGGAAAAGGTGATGTCACAAAAAGTGGATATTGATAGAAGTCCAAAAAGTGGTATTTAGAAAGGCTAATAATTTGGAATAAAAGGTATACGCCGTTTACATTTACCTAAAAAAGCAACAAAGTAGTAGATATTGCAAAGGAGGCCAAGATGGGTCTAGAATCAGTGTATATTTTTCAAAATTTTAATATAAAGGCTCAAAAAAGGAACTAAAAAGGCAAAGAGCCCTGTAAGACAGAGGAACAAATACCCAATGGATGGAAAGACAACTCTTTTGTGAAGTTAAAATTCTACGGAAGGAAAGTCCGATTTTTTCTTCCAAAAAGCTAATGACAAAGAAAATACTAATCTCAAAAATTGTAAATGATACGCATTTAAATTTTTTTTACTGAAATGAGTATTCAAACGTTTACTTCCGGTTCATTATTACAGTTTCACTTCCGGTTTGTTAACCGTGGTCGCTCTAATGGCCAAATAAGTGTAATATCTTACTCACTTTCAAACGAAAGCACATAATATAAATAAGAAACTTTAGAACAACCTAAAAACTTTAAAAAATAACGGTAAACAACAAGATTGGAGTCAATTTTCCACGGTTCACAACGGTTAACATTCAAATCGCGATAAAAAGATATTTTAGAATAATTCTTTTTATTATAGTGTAAATGGCTGTAAACCGTTGTGAACCGTGCTTTTTTCTTTCGTATTTTATCAAAACCGACAAAAGTATATTTGTTAACCGTAGTTAACCGTTGTAGAACAGTAATATTTCAAATATACGGTAAAATCTCGCCTTGATAGAAGCTTCTGTACGTTAGGTAGGCTATATGTTACTTAATGAAAGGGCCTCATTTCGTTTGGTAAATTCATTTCTTCCTTCGTGGGATGGTTCTAAGAGTGATTCTTCTTGGGATTCGTACTCCTTGAAAATCTTTGCATTCAAATTAACACCCTAAAGTTCTATGGTTAACGAATAACCGCTACTTTTCGAAGAAAAAATGCCATTCTTTGTGACGTCATGCAATTTACAACATGTGTAGCAGTCGGATATCCGTCGGATTGTATACAAATCCATACCTATATTGAATTACGAAGGATGTACAATGTCATTTTGTCTCATTATCATAAGGGTGTGATGTGTAAAACAAGAAATATGGGTTATTGAATCTGTTTTTTTGTGATTCGACGGAAGAATTCATGATTTTTAGCATATACAGATCGCAGACAATCTTGGACAAAATGGTTGAGAATTTTTGAGTTTTTAAGGATATATTGTGTAAAACACAGTTAAATCCCTCTCGAACGACCCCCCTCCCCCCAGAACAATGTTGGGTCTGTCGAGAGGGAACTGTGCTAGCCAATGGAACCAACATTGTGCTGGGGGGGAGGGGGAATTTTAGTTTAGATAATATTTTATGAGGAAAATTCCATTTTTTTGATATGATCAAAAATTCTCAACCCTTTTTGTCCAAGATTGTAGGTATTATGAGAAAATATATGGGGAACTATAAAAAACCTCAATAAAAGCGTCAAAATGTGAAATAAAGTAAAGAAATCTTAGCTGACCTTTGAGAAGTTACATCTCTATCGTCCTGCCTGGTTAGAATTCGGATTAAGCCAGTTTTAGCATTTTTTTCTCCACTGTTAAGAAAGAAGAGATCTAGAAGGTAGGACACTCGGGATCCCAACAGCAACCCTTCACGAGTTTTCAACTCCTCGTAAGTCTTCTAATTCCTGTTCGATCGCCATAATTTTTTTCATATCCCCTCTCTCACATCCCTATAGAGCTCAGAAATCCAACTTAGAGGTTAGTCCGCGGCTTTTTGAGCCATGAAATTCGCCCGTATTTAGTCACTACCTCGCTTGTGTTGACCCATGGACCGGGCTCATTCCACACGGTTTCAACGGCTTTCCTTCGGCAACCGACCCGAGAGCATGACGGAGGTCTTGGTATGATTGTCGTACAATCACTCGATCGAAATGCTTTATAAAGTTCGGCTTTTAAGAAAATAGGTTTAAAATGGCCTTACCTGAAAGCCATCGCGTTTGATTCATTGCCCTTTAGGTAGTTAAAAAGTCTTATACTACAGCTAACTGATATTTTCGAATTTTCTCACATTAGGGGTCTTCCCGTCAAACAAGACTATGTGACGTCGCAGTTCGACGACGAGAATACGAAGAACTCCGTCATGCTCTCGGATCGGTTTTTATTTCAAGGTGTTTATGCCAAGTGTCATAAGGAAACCAGTTCTAAGAAACACAAGGACATGCAAGCAGAAGATACAAGGAAAAAACATGGCTCACTATATTTTCTGGATTTTTGTGCTACTGATCTGTAAACCAGGCAAGTATTCATATTTTTTTTAGTGTCCAGTTATCACTAGAAGCTCCATGATACACAAACCTAGAGGTCATTTAAAATGCGTATTCTCTGTTTTTGTTCGGTTTGGCAGACGATCAAGAACGCAGTCTATATTGTCTTACTACGATTCTCATTCTGCGAACTCGGTAGTTGCGAGTTTCCCGTTGGAATTTGGTTTTTCGCTGCCGCCAAATCGAACAACAAGTTAAATAAAAATAATTTTGATGCAGCCTTGGAGTCGGGAAACAAACTCCGAGTTGCCTTTGAACGAGAATCAAATGCCGCCTATAAACTATCGAGAATTTGTAGAACATTTCTAAACGAATTTGTGAAGAATATCTGCTGATTTCACAGTATTAATAGAAGGAATATATATATATATATATATATATATATATATATATCTGGATGTGTCTACGCCAACAGCACTAAACTATCAAAACACATCTGGACACTTCAAGACAACAAGAAAATTTACCACATCAAATGGTCAATCATCACCTCAGCAAAAGCCTACAATAATATTTCTAAGAAATACAATCTCTGCTTAGCAGAAAAATTGAACATTATTAAAGCAGATAAAGCCAACCTTCTCAACAAAAGATCAGAACTTATTTCAAAATGCCGCCACGAAAACAAATATTACTTAAGCCGGATAACATAAATTATCGCACCTTGATAGAACAATAACACTATTGTAAATACATAACAATACTCCTATTATAGATTATAGCGCCTCAGGTATATATAGACTACAGTATGGATCATTCTTTATTAAAGACTGTCTGAAGATCGCGTAAGCGTGAAACTCCGAGTAACAGCAAAAGTTATGTCTTGTCTTTGATCTATCTACAATCCATAATCTATATATATATATATATATATATATATATATATAGGATATTACATGGTCGCGCGGAGATACGAATTTTATCTTCGAGTGTTGATATGATCTCACACGAGTGAGCGCAGCGAACGAGTGAGAGATAATATCAGCACGAGAAGATAAAATTCGTCATCTCCAAGAGGCCATGTAATGTTCTGTTTATTATATGAAATCTTCAATGAAAAATAATGGAGAATTTGAGACTTGCAGAGCAAAAAGTCGAAATTTGACACCACCAGTGTTGATATAAATCGTATCCCCACTGGCCACTGGTGGGAGTGGGGATATCAATTTTATCATTTTGATGTCACTCAATATCACACTCTATTTCATATAATAAATATATTTATTATATATATAACTAGAATTTCATACAATAAATCTCTATTATAAAAATATCTATGCTTTATATTTCACTGGTGAAAAATGCAATACGACCAATTAGCATCGCGTACAGCTTTTCACTGTGTAAAAATATAACCAATCAAAATTTAGAGTTGACCAAACCAACCAATCATAAAACGAGCAATTGTGACATTTGAATGGCTTCCCGCCAAAGCAAAGTTGTGTTTTATGTAGCTTTGTTGATGTGAACAAAATGGCGAGTCGTTTTGTGTCACTAGATGTGCCGGTAGATGAGTTTATTCAAAACCAAGAAAACAAAAACACACTAAGCAAGACGAAGAGAGACCTGGCTTTATTGACTACATATCTTGAAACAAAAAATGTGCAGCAAAACCTGGAAGAAATCCAGCCAAGAGATTTAGACGAGCTGCTTCTTTGCGTGAAGAAACAACAACAAAGCGCAGCCATTATTGCATCTTGGATTCGCCAGACAGCGACTAATTATGAAAAACAGTACATTTTTGATATTTATATTGACTTTTTGTATATTCATTTTCCTTTTATAAACTGACATGAGGAGTTTTTCAATTTAATTATGTACAGTTGCATGACATTTTAACTTATAAACTTAAAACTTACGAAAGTTTCGACAAAATTTGTCATTTTTATTCAATCAAAATAAACGTGTTTGTATGTGAATTCTAGTTATATATATAATAAAGAGAAAACATCATAGAAAGTGCTTTGTATGGGGCTATATTCACTCGTTGTTTGTGTAAAAACACTCACTCGCTCGAAGACTCGCTCGTTCGTGTTTTACACAAACAACTCGTGAATATAACCCCGTACGCCGCACTTTCTATGAAGTAATCTATATATATATATCATGATGTAAGAGAGCTGTTACATATACAAATTGTTTATGTTTGTTTTCAATCATCGATAAACTGTTATTTGTCTGTTGAAGCAAGCAAGTATGATCCTTAAAGGATCATTTTCACAATCTTATCATGTAAAACTAAAATATATTTACTGCTGGAAGTAATAGGCCCCGTCACGAACAATTGTGACATTTGACCGGCGGGGAACGCAATTCATTTAATGAGTTTTTCGGCGTTTTGTTCTGTTTCCCGATTGAAAAAGTCGAAAAAGTAGACACTGCGCACGATAAATCGTATCCTTCTTGAATTTCAACTTAATTTGAATGTTACATCATGCAGCAACCAAAACCTCTCAAAAGCATTCCACTCCTCATCGCAGCACTTCAGTTATGCAGTGAGTAGTAATTATTCATATACGACCCATAAAGCGAGGGAGCTGTATAGGTCAGACAGTCACGCAAGTTAGATCAGATCAGTTACAACATGGAGTTTTCTTAAGTTTCTCCTTCTATAACGTTTTGAAACCATTGCAATCACAATCCTTTTCGAAATAAACCGAAGAAACTGAATTGCAAGACACGATCAGCTATTTCGTAAAAAAAACTTAAATAATTAATTTATTATTGTTTGCTTGCAGTAATGTGTGCTATTACTGGACCTACCCTGCTTAATATCTTCGTTGGCGAGACTGCGCATTTCAGATGGAATAATACCAACGACAATCCAACCCTTATATATGCTACATGGGGCATAAGAAAAGGCAACATTGCTGATCCTCAGTTTATCAATGTAGATATAACGAGCAGCAAGGAGAACCTCAACTCAGATCTGGAACCAAACCTGATAAAACGGCTGTCCTTTGACGGCGACCTCAGAAAAGGTTTGGCATGGTTTACCCTGAAGAACGTCACTGTGAACGATACAAACGAGTACATCGCAAGTGTCAGTGAGGACGTTACCAGAGTCCTTCATCGCAAAGTTGCATTAACTGTAAAGGAACGTAAGAAGGAAGAACAAAATATGATCGGTGAGCTATTGCACTTGTTTTGGAATTTGTTTCTTACTTTCAGGTGTAGTTTTGCAAAGGTATGTCTAAAATAAAGAAGATAATTACACATGGATTTTAATTTGAAGAACATTTCTGATTTTTTCTTCTATCTGTTAAGTATTTCATTGATCAAATTTATTGCATCCATCCATCCATCCAGTAATTTCATCCTGGCATTCTTTGGCTTATTGATTTCGTCTGTCCTTTCTTTTTCTTTCTTTTTTTTTTTTTTTTGCCATGAAGAAATCAATTTGTCTATCTTTCTTTGCAGTTCAGCCCCAAGCCAGATTAGTAAACAAACAAAATGCGGGTCATCGTTCCAGCCTAATGACCATGAAATATAATATAAGAGAATATAAGAATGAATAGCTAACGAACAAAACACTTACTTTTGTATTCTTATATGTCTAGATGTGACTACTAAAGACACGATCACTAAGCAAGCTGTTCCTTCAATGTCTCCACGAACTTCTAAAACTCTCACGACGAACGGTAATTTGATGACTAATATTTTGTTTTTGGAAACCGATATGTTTCAAATGTGGGGTACAGAGCAACTGAATTTCTTCTCGCCGCTATTTTCGGAATCACTTGATATGAGGACATAGTTGTGTACGGTTTATCCAGAATTTGCGGTTTTTCCCCTTTTGTTACGGTGGTTCCTTTTGTTACGGAATCGTTCAATTTGACGTCGAGACAAAATATTAGGATTTTCTCAAGAAGGCGATTTCTCGTCGTGTTTTGGTGAAACACCGTAGTAAGCACCGAAAATCGTTTTCCTATATATTCCCACGAGAGAACCAAGAATTAAAAAAAAACTAATCAATAACAAAAATATTCTGGTAATGGCAGTAAAATTATGCCATAGGGCAAATGGTCTAGTTGTTGTGGCCTACTTAGAATGAATGGAAACGCACATTTAGCAGGTGTAGTAAGATAATTAAGGAATATAAGAAAGTTTTCCGTGTTATATACTCTGATCTAAACACTTGGGATGTTGGGAGAACACTTGAGAAGCGTATACATGGTCAAATAATTAAAACAGAGGCCACTAGCTAGGGATATACTGAGCAGCAACTCACTGTACATCTGCTCGCCAGGACAGTTGCATTTCGGTAGTTTTTAAAGGAACAAACGTATAGTTGCCAATTCCGTTCATTAACTGTTTTTAATCACCTTTTTTTTTTGTTACAGAAACAGTTACTGCACCAAATGGTAAGTTGCATGAAAAGCTAATTAAGTATATTAGACTAGCACATGCACAAACTGTCACCTACACAACATAGCCTGGATATGCTGGCTCGTGATCCTTTTATGACGGAACTCATCCTGAATTGGGTCTATGTCTGGATAGCGGCTGGTATAGAATTCGAACAACAGTGAAAACACGACATTTAGTGTAAGTATATTAAAACAATAGGCACTATTGCATCTCATATTTAACCCTCCTCACCAACACTCCCCTTCCCTCCAAGCTTTTATCGAAGACTCCAGGTAAGCCTTGGGCCAAATATGGAACGAAAATAAAAATATTGAAAGTCCATTAGCAAAGTCGTAGCAAACAGAAAAGTAAAAGAAAGCATCGGAAAAGTAGATAAAGGAAAAGAAAATAGAATTGGGAAAAGGAACATGCATTATGAGAGAATTTTTTTCAGAACAATAGTCATGGTATATTTGATATATGGTATTTATTTCTTTGTGTGATACTTTTGCTCTTTGCGGTTATTTTTCCTTTTTTTTTTTTTTTCTTCTATTTTTTTTCCTTTTTGATTTCTTTGATTTTATTTTTTGCCATAAAAAGTAGAAGTAGAAGTTTACTCACTAAGTGGCGGAGATATTATGTCGGCAGAGCATCATTCCTGACGAGGAAAATTGCATGGGGAATAGGTAACTGTACGATCAAAATGAACTATTTTAGATATCTAGTTCTTCACGGCAGTAAAATATCAGAATTGTCATTTTCCATCGTTAGAAGTCGATGGATTGGTTGACTGAAAAAACTTAATATACTTTTTCAACTCTTATTTTCTTTTAATAATACCCAAGTAACAGCACAAAGAATACAGCTCCCCCGAATTTTACTCAAAAGACAACCCAAACATGCTAAAGTTAACAACTCAGCTGAGCAGCGGAGATACAACAAAAGAGGGAAACAGTTTAAACGCGATATTTACAGGGAAAATAAGTAATTGAACCGCCAATATGAAATACTTATGATATTTAGTTCAACCACTTGTCTGTTTGGTGTTTGTTTATTGTTTTTGTTTTTTTACTATTCTTTCTTTATAAACTTCACAGGAAGAAGCTGCGCGAGGATACAACTTTCATTTCTTTCATATATAGGTGTCAAAATATAGCATTTGTTGTCAACGGCTAATCCAAGAAAAGAGGTATGGCCACAGGGAAAGTTACTCTTACTCAAATTTCATAGTTGAAAAACAAGGGATATCAAGATATACAGTGAGTTTGTATTGTTTCATTCAGTGGCAACAAAGATGTTTGAAGAAACAGGCTCCAGGCTGTGACCATTGCTTTAATCAAATTTATGTAAACAGTCTCTGAAAAATACTTTGGACTTTATGTAGTAAATGTATATATTTGTCAAACATTTTCGTAAATGGTTTTTAAGTCAGCTAGGTGTGATCTTTAGGAGTGATTTACCTGCCTTGAAATGGAAGAAACGGTTCGAAAGAAGTTTATGAATTTTGGCTTTCTGATGTTAAAAGCATGCATATGTAAATGTGTGTATGTGGTTGGTTGGGAGTGGCTGGTTTCAACCGTGGGGGTGAGGGAGGGGGATCGGTATCCTTAGCACCTCATTATATTCAATTTCACAATAATTTTCTTTGCAGCTTTGTCTCCACAAGACTATGGGTGTTCACGTTCTTTCAAAAGGATCATAGTCGAGGCATTTCAGGCAACACCTACATATACGTATTAAAGAATAACACGTTTCTTTTTCACTCAAAACAGTTAACAATTAGCACCAGCACAAATAATTACACCGTTTCAGTTTCAATCTCGAATTAAATTTGCACGAGTGTGTTTATTTCAAATACATACCCACATAGGGTGAGTCAGTAGAGTGTGAGCTCTACAGACGATAGAATGTTATAGAACAAATACGAATGAAATTGAACTTGAAACTGTTTAATTACTTGGAAAACAGATATAAAAAAGTTGTTATTATAATGATTGATTGATTGATTAATTGATTGCATGCTTGATTGGATGATTGATTGATTACTCGCTTGCATGCTTGATTGGATGATTATTTATTTTTTACAGATTTATTGGTTGATGGAATTATTGAATTATTGACTGACTGACTGTTTGATTGTCTGATTGATTTATTGATTGATTGGCTGATTAGTTGAGAGTTGGTTCTTATTGCATTTTATTCACATTGTATCTTCTGTTTTCTCTCATATTTAAATTTAGCTATCATATGCATTTTACCCTTTCTTTATTTTAGAACCAGAAGAGCCTTCAGTCTCTTATTCAGAAACAATTGTTATCTTCACCGCTGCCTTAACTGCAGTATCTCTGATAATTATTGTTATTATTATTGGTTTCGTCATAGTAAGTACTGACTAACCGCACAAGTGGACATTAAACACAATAAGAAATGTCCAATCAATATGTCCCAGCCCCACCAACATCCCCCACCCCACCACCAACCCCCACCCGCACCCACACCACCTACACAAACCCTTTCAAAACATCCTCACTCCACTAAAAAAAAAAAAATCCTTTACCCAATTAAAAAATTAAGATAAAGCGAATTGTCCTCACTAAAAATACTTATTTCTTTTTATATATCTGCAGAGGTGGCATATGTATAAGAAAAATAGAGACAAATCACCAAGTGAGGGAAAGCTGATGGAATGCAAAGTCTAAAGCCATTCTCGTTTCCGTATTCTTCCCACAATCCCTTTTTATCCAAGCATGAGTTCGGGTTAAGGGTAAAATTTGCATAAAAATATAAAAATTTCAAATGTTCTTTGCGCATTTTGTAAATAAATATGCACAAAATGTCGGCCATCATATAACTGTAAACAACACTTCTAAAATAGGAAGTCCAGGAACTCTAAAAACCAAAAACAAATTTGCTATTCCAGCAAGTCGCAGACTTACTAGATTTTGTCTAGGATTTAGGAAATGATCTACAGCAATATTGTAGACTATCCCTGTTGTATATTTTTATTTCAGTAAAATTAGTCACCTGAAAAGCACATGTTTCAACCGCTCAATAACTATTGATAGACTTGAGATATCTTACCAGTTACACTTTCATCTTCTGTGAGCATTCTCAAGCTGCAGTTTCCATGAAAAGCTTTACTTGCTGGATATGAAATATTTTCTGTGGGGTTTTGGTGACTTTCCTTATTGAAATAACTGTATAAGCTGGGCATTGGAGTGTATATAGGTCAACTAGTACTGTAGCTCTAATATGTATATATCACAAGAGGTAAGTCCAGCGTCCATTTTTTTGACACGGTTATCAAGTGTATAAAGTAATTCAAAGGATTTGATATTTATAGTATAGGACTAAAAAAAAGAAGCCGAAAGTAAACAAATGCATTACTAACCAATTTAACAGAACCACAAAGAAGACGATCACAAGATAAATGCATTTAAAAATGCCATTAAAATATTTCTTTTCTTTTTTCACGGTATAATAATAAATGTGATGACCTTGATATTCGTGAAGCGTATTTTTGTTCTTTTGCTACAAAGAAGCGAAAAAATCTTAGCATAGCTGCCATTTGTTATAATTTGCTTTTCTTGTAATATTACCACTTATTATGATTGCTTATATTTTTTTCCTTCTCTTTTCATCCTATATATCCCGACCATTCATAGTCAATATTGTATATAGCTAATTACCTCGATTAACCTTAAGGTTATTGTAATTAGCTAACAACCAACTTCTAAGTTTTAATTATTTCTTTTTTGAATATATTGTAATAATAATTGAGGTTGTAAATACATTTGTTGTTGTTGTTGTTGTTGTTGTTGTTTTTTTGAGCCTGCAGTCAACTGGTCTTGTGATCAAGTCATTAGGCATTTGTACTTCTGTACATTTGTACTTGTACAAGTACTTCCCAATGATTCTAATAATAATACTATGCAATAATATTATTCATTTTCCTTGAAGAAAAAAAAGTGTTCCCAGTGTATTTATAAAAAGGTAACCCAGAAAAGCTAACTTTGAACAAACCGTTGCAATAAAAACTTTGATTATCTGATTGTTACACTATCACAATCAAAAAATCTTTGATAATTTTTAAGAAAAGACATGAAGTTTGATAACAATCAATTAAAAAGTTATTCAGCATCAAAGTCTGCTCGGGCACAATCCCCCCATCCCTCCCTCCCTCCCTCCCTTCTGGGGGTGTATCACCCACTATTGTAATAATCAACCAATAATTTAATACTAACCACTAGTGTAATATATTTTTAACCTTTAATGTAATAAAAATCAGTCATCGATGTAACTGGCTATCCACTAATGTAATAACTTTTTAACCTTTAATGTAATAAAAATCTTAAATTCTATTGTGGTAACTTTGTAGCCATTAATGTAACAAGCTCCAAGAGAAGAACTGATGCATAACACTAATGTACTAACCAATTCACTCATGATTGTAAGCTGCACGGCTGCTAATATGTATATGTCTTGTTCTTATCATTTTCCTTTTCTATTAACTTTACCTTCTTTTTCCCTCTCCTTTTTTCTCCTTTTACTGTTCTTTTCTCTTTATATATGGCGTCCCATATATACTGGCTTACTTTCTTAACTTTCATATATTTGGCATTAGAAAAAACCTACTAATGGTCTATCACCAATCGAGCCCTGTGATTGGCTGAGCTACTAGGGGTCTATTAGTGATAGACCTCTAGTAGCGAAAAGCGCCGGTTTTGAAAACCAAAAAATATATATTTAAAGCAAAATCCAAAACTTTTTGCATTCTTTTATTGGACCGATTAGTAGGTTTTTACTAAAACAATTAGACCTCTCGCCCTCATGGCCTACGAGTCAATAGCCGTAGACCATTCGGACTCGAGGACTAATTGTTAATTATTTCCTTGACTTTAGAGACCTTGTATATCAGCAAATTTCGTTTTGTTGTATTACGGTAAGGGAAACTGAAAACTTGCCGTTTCGTCAGTCTTAAAGTTCTACAGTAGCACAGCATATTTTTTGTCCTTGCCGATAGACATTTGGACGCAAAATAATTACTAATTGATATTAAAAACCAATAATTCTTGAAACTATATTCGCACTGGGAAAACTCGCCAAGACGGCTTTTGTATAGCATCTTGTACCCCCGGAGCTTGCCCATACGCAGTTGTATTATGGAAGGGCTTGAAATTCGACAAAAATCGGTTTACATATGTGATTAAGAGCTCCAAGCTTCCCTAAACGATGATTTGAAAATGCTGTGATCGTGAATCATTGTCATGCAATTGCCATTTCAATATATTTTAATAGTATTTAGAGGGTAAAATTCTACTTCTCCTGACTATGCTATTGACATTGACCCTTTTACAGCTTGTTTTTTTTTTTTTTATGTAAACACATTCGATCTCTCCTTGATTCTCCTCGCCAACTTATTTACTTTACATTTTTATTCAAGATTCAATATCGAAGGCTATTTATGGGTCAGGTTTTTGGCTTTTGGAAGATCTATCCATTCGTATTTCGAACGTCCGCATTTAAAACAGAATAGCATTTCAAAACAACGCAGCCATTATTGTTCAAAGGTGTGCCAAGACTCGTTGAATATCGCTTTCCTGACCTCAGACCTATGCATTTTAAAATACTTTTGAACGATCGCTCAGTGTATGCCTCGTATAAAAAATACATTCATTTTAACAAATACTTAGGCATATTTTTGGCCACTTCAAAATGTTTTAGGGAATTAGAAGAAATGATTCGAATGAAAACGTTTCAGACATTTCTTTGCTTCACACTATTCATGCAGATAGGCCTATTTATGAATAACAACAGTTGAGCTAAACGCCACGAGAGAGCCAGGACACAAAGTCTTAATATAGGCTACGACGTCGAAAATATTACGTGCGATAGGGTTCAATTCTTAAAGCTACAATATTCTATATTCTTTCTTCTTTTTATTATTCTTTTTTTCTGCGAATAACCATAGTTTCAGACACTGCGTGTTTTCGGAATTAATAAAAGCGTTTTCCAAAAAATGAGCCTTGACAGTGTGTCTGGAAGTCGTTTCATAATTAATTGTCTCCAATCAGCGTATCACACAAGGCCTATTTTAAAGCTATTTTTAGAACATATTCTAGAATACATCAAACACGAGTTTGACCCTACATATGTCTTGGAGGCTGTATCTTATGGGAGAATGTTTTAAGGTGGTCATATCTACCTAAGGCCTAGCCATAATCTTGACTCTTTGAAACAAAAATACGAAAAGCTTGGTTTTACTACTATACGAACCTTGACAGTCTGAGTGACTGACAGATTACAATTCAAATGAGGATCAAAGTATAATAACAACAATTAATGCGATACTTGTGCTTAATGAAATGGCTATCTCATCCTGACAGCGACCAACACTTCGTATCAATGATCAGCAATACATTTCAAGCTTGGTATGCAACATTCTTATTTGTTTTTTAACCTGACGACGTACAGTACGTTCATGTAACTAAGTGTATTCTCGTAATAAGACGTATTTTCATTTATTTAACATACTTTGAATTATTTATATAGAGTGCAAACAACGCATGTCCGTGAAACATTAGTTATACTAATTACTACAATTTTATGCAAATTATATTGCTTTCTAATGTTTAATCAACACTATTTTCTGCTATTTAGTAATTTTTATTTCACGGATATACTGTTTACCATCCAACCATCCAACCATCCAACCATCCAACCATCCAACCATCCAACCATCCAACCATCCAACCATCCAACCATCCAACCATCCAACCATCCAACCATCCAACCATCCAACCATCCAACCATCCAACCATCCAACCATCCAACCATCCAACCATCCAACCATCCAACCATCCAACCATCCAACCATCCAACCATCCAACCATCCAACCATCCAACCATCCAACCATCCAACCATCCAACCATCCAACCATCCAACCATCCAACCATCCAACCATCCAACCATCCAACCATCCAACCATCCAACCATCCAACCATCCAACCATCCAACCATCCAACCATCCAACCATCCAACCATCCAACCATCCAACCATCCAACCATCCAACCATCCAACCATCCAACCATCCAACCATCCAACCATCCAACCATCCAACCATCCAACCATCCAACCATCCAACCATTACTTTACCTCAGCGGTCTCAGCTTTATAGGTTTTTGGTAATTAACTTTATTGGAACAATTATATACCTATTTCAAAAAATGTTGTGTTTTTCTGTTTCTTATTCTTGTTAAGAACACGGAGGTTTCAGTGTTGAGATATTCCATGTTGTTTGTAGTCCACGATACCATTTTAAAGGCTTTGATTATTCGTTTTTAATTGTATACCCATAATTCCTTTCCGTCTTTGAATGACCTATCGCCTATCGCTGACAACCTTTTTTCAAATAAGTGTATATACTAGTCATATGTAATGGAGTCAAGCGACAGACAATGGGATATCAGATCCCACTGGGAATTTTAGATTTTTCAATGTATGATATGAGGCTTTTCTCATGTTATCCAGGCATACACCATGGTGCCATGGTCTATGCCGAGAGAACGTATGAGAAGCCTCATATCATCTTTAATCTGAAAAGACATTTGAACATGCTAAATTGAACTAACCTCTAGCCTATAACTAGCCTCTTCCCTAGGCATGTCTCGTTTTGTATTTTTTTATTTGGAATTCCTGTCAAACTATGATGATGTTTTTTTGTGCTTGGGATTAATTGAAGACATGGATGATTGCTTGTCACAAGTTTGTTGTTTTTTAAATTAGTAGACAATAAGTAGTTTGTGTTTTTATTTTTCTTGATATGATATTTTTAACTATGAGTTTTACGCCTAAAAAATTGTTGTGTATGTCAATTTGCGTTATTTTAATCATCATGCATGGATTGTAAATCATTATTTCCAAGATTAATAAAGCGACTTAAAATACAGGCCCTATACCGATATATTGTCATAAAAATTCTTGTAATTAGAGGTATTTGTATATTTTCTCTGAGTGGTTATAATTTTTAGATTTCAATGTTATCAGTTTCAAAAATTGGGGTCAATTGCAATAGAGTGCAAACTCTGCGAAACAGTACTATGTAATTAGCAATAATTGGTACTAAATGATAGCACTGATGAAACAATGGACACAACAAAATATCATACTATTTTTTGCTTTGCCTTGAATGGCCGAAAAGCGACTTTACGCGTGGCACAGATTAAGCTATGATTGCTAATGCCAATGTGCAATACTCCACAATTAACAATACGATTAGGAGAATTTGTGTTATAATAATAATAATAATAATAATAATAATAATAATAATAATAATAATAATGATGATAATAATAATAATAATAATAATAATAACTTTATTCATATAGAGCGCAAATCTAAAATTCTAAGGCGCTTTAGAAAAGGTGAATAGATATAATATATAAAACAAAATGTTGGTCATACCTTTGTTGCACAAATTGAAAATACCCTATCGCCGCTTACGTCTTAAGGTTAGATGATGGCAATCGTGTAGAATAAGTCAATCATTGTTCTACTCTGTATTGCCACTCTGGTTGCCTCTGTTATCAGTTGCTTAAACTGGTAAAGCTCATTAGCAGATTTCGACAAACGAGTTGCATAGCTACTATTTTTTCAGAGTAAATTACAGTTAAAATCTCCCAGAATTTAAACTTCTTTCTTTTCACTGTCTAGCTGTTTCAAAATGGCTTCGTAAAACCCAAAAAAGTATTCGCATTTGAGTTTGGAGGTCTATAGCAGGCTAGCACAATGAATGGCTTACAGTTAGGTTTCTTGATTTCAATACAAAGTGCCTCAATCTCATTATTCACTAAATCGCACCTATTTATATAATTAATACCTTGGCGCACATAAACACAAACACCACCACCATGCCTATTCCTATCATTTCTCAACAAGTCGTAACCTTCCAGACTCACCAAACATGACTGAGTAGTAGGATGAAGTCGGATTCATTAATTGCTAGAAGATCCAAATTTTGACCTTCACACCAATTCTCAATTCATCAATATGAGCAGGGAGACTTGTTATATTCAATGAGGCCATTTTAAAGCCTCTGACAGGTGGAATGTTGTTCAAGGTTAGATTATTAACTACATTAGAATTAAGATCAAGAGCATTTGCATCTGTTAAAGACCTACCTGAAAATCAGAGGTTAGATTTGAAATAGCTGATAAAGTCTCTAGACAGGGCAGCCAGTCCAGATTTGTTTAAATGAAGTCTCTTTGAGTTAAGATCAGCTTCTGTTACTGTATGAGATATAATATCCCAATCTGGAGTACGGCACAGAGCTCTCAGGGAATTGTTGTCACTTTTTCGAGCCGTTTCTAGCTTTGGCGAGTCAGTTGAAACTGAATTGACACGGAAGATACTGAAATTTAAAGTTTATTTTATGCAAGATTCATCATAATTCTGAAAGTAATGTTAATAATGTTATTAATGAATTATTGATCACCATTTTTTGTTCAAAATTAACTTTCAAAGTGTATTATTTATTCGTACCAGCGCAGCCAAAATTCACCAGTCAATTCCAACCAAACATTATAGTCCTTGAGGGTAGAGATCTGCGTATCAGTTGTCCTGCAACTGGAACTCGAACACCAAACATTACTTGGGTGTTACTAAAAGACCGAAACAAGGACATCAAAAGTCAAGGAGTGGGTTACGCTGGACTTCTTATACAGAACATCACCAGGTATCAAAACGGGACGTATCAGTGCCAGGCAGCCAACAACCCAAATGAGTATCCCGTAGAAAATCAAACTGAAGTCACTATATGGTGTAGGTATTTAGAGCATCTTAAATGGCTGATTAGTGTAATCATTTCGATGCCCCCTGCATTTGCGTATTCTAATTTTTTTTCATTACTGCATGTACCTGCATTTAGCGACAAGTCACCAGATTATATTAAAGACATTGACTTTCTTATTATATCAAAGGACATACAAGGCATTTTAATTTCTAACTTATGTAACAGCACCATTTTTGTTTTATTGATTCCTTTTTTCCACCTATCGACTAGACAAACCACAAATAACGCTTCTAAACTGGACTGTCGACGAGAAAATCATCGTACTTTGTGTAGCAAGTGGACAGCCACACCCCTTAATCAAGTGGTATTATCCCAGTGGGATGCAAGTTGAATCTGGGGTCACAGATATAACTGGTGGCAGCAGAATGGTTCTAGAAATACCAGATAGAAACGCTGGCTTATATGGAGTGTACAAATGTAACGCAACAAATGAAGTTGGCTGGCAAGTGGGTTACATCAACATTACCCAAATAAGTAAGAGAAATATTGATTCAGTTGTATCAGTAGCTAAAATAAGGTTATGTCCATCAACTAAAAGAAATAAATGGATTTCTTATGTTTTTGTACTATTACTATTTTGTTTTGGAATGCTAAACCTAAAATACCTTTATCTTTGGTATATCAAACTAAATCTATCACTTGTTATTTCAGAACGTCCAACAACAATAACAATGACAGGAAAACATGTTACGGTAACCTTGGGACGTGATGTGAAAACAAAAGGTAACAATGGGCTAGAGTGATTTTACTTTGCTCGTGAAAAAGTAGTAAGATAATCTTGATAAGGACACTGGAAAAATAGAAGATAAAGTTGGATTTTATGAATGTATGTTAACCATCATCATTTTTCTTCACAGGACTGCTTTTAACGGGCTTTTGAGGAAAGGGGGGAAGGGAAATTAAAACAGAGATGAATGGCAAGATTATTCTTTTCTCCTTTACCACCTTATTTCACCTTCTTTGGAGAACCTGTTATTATCTTTCTCTTAGATATCATGAAATAAAGTATGAAATTAAAAAGCACCATTTCTCCTTTGTTTTTGTTTTTATATTTTGTTTTTTTCTTTCTTTTAGTCACCCCAACCGTGGCATCATTGCAAACAACACCTAACTATAATCACGCACTGCCTTCATGGAACGCTTTTTATCAAGGTAAGCTTAGCATGTCACGAGCCCCATCACAAAAAAAATCTATATGCACTGCGTTCCATGAATTTAGCCTACGTTTTGCCTCGCACTTATAGCAACAAGGATATCAACACTAGTATTTATCGACAAAAAACAAATGAGTTATGGAAATATAGCTGCAATAACACACAATGCTATTGTTATTAATTTATTCAATCCCTAATTATTTTTAAATGTATATTGTTAATTTTGTAAGGAAAAAAATGAAGGTTCATTTCCATCCATATTTCTGATTTTGTTTTTCTTTATGGTACAGGAAAAACGTTTGCAATTATCAATCTGTCGATAACGTGCGTTTCACTCATAATCAATGTCGTCCTCATAACGTACAATATTTACACCAAATGTAAAAGAAACTCTTTTAAAGGTAAGTAAGGGTTATTTTTTATTTGTATTTGTTTTCATTTACTTCTGCTTTTTAAAACTAGCGCTGTTCTCCTCATTTACATCAATGAAAAAATGTGATTCTAAAATTGCTTCTGTGTTGATGTGGCGGTATGTTTTATTTGCAGATGACAGGAAAGAGATTACAAGGTGATGTATTTAGTCTCTCGATAGGAGTAAAAACAAAAAGCACTTTGCCATTTAGCTTTGCTAAAAAAATAAACGATAATGCCAACTGGAACAGCCTAAACCTAAACGATATTTACTTATAAATACTCAGTGTTCTAGAACTATTAGAGAAACTAGTTTCCTTCGAAATTAAAAAAAAAAATGTTTTCTCCAACAGATTTTCCCGTCCAGTTCTTGCTAGAACACCAAATGAGGTATGATGATGATATTTACCTTGATGTTTTTACTTAATTTTAATCAAAGAATACAAATATATTTATTTATTATTTTGATATTTCCTGATCTATCGTTCCGTCCTTTTTTTCTCCTTTCCTCCTATCCATCCTTCCTTCCCTCTTTTCCTTTGATTCCTCCTTCCTTCCTCCCTTCTTCCTCCCTCCTTCCTTCAATTCTTTAACTTCATATTTTTATTATTTTGCAAATCATGTTTTACATAAATATCAGGGACCAGTTGCTCTAACAACAGTTGAGAATTCTACTACGAATGATGTATTAGCCGAAAATGTATCAAAGATATCCTCAAACGAAGACTACGAAAGAATATCAGAAAAATCTGAGCCATCCTCGGATTGCGGGAATTCAGCACAAGGGAAAAATTTGTGTGACGTTCAACTTTCACAGACTCACCATGATTATCAAGAGCTTTTAAATAGTGATGCTTTGATGACGAACATACAAAGCTATCAGGCACTAAACAGGACTCTAGGAGACAGTGTTAGACGAGAAGAACTTCCCATGCCTCTCCGAAAATACGAAGAATTAAACTTTGCAAATAACCCACAAAGTTTGGAATATCAGAAATTACATCTGTATGCAAATATTGGAGACAAAAAGTAACACCGGAAATAAAATGTCATCGGTTTGTCATGTTCCTGTTTCGGTGCTTTTCATTCGTGACCATGGGATGCAAAACTGTTTTCGCTTTTGACAACAACATTGACTAAATTTCTACTTATAACTTCCTTCGATAACTTTCGTATAAATGTCTTAATGATGTTACTTGTCACAAGTGAGTGTTTTTCACACACATCATTTCTTAACCTTTTTTTGTTGTTATATATTAGAATTTTAGAGAGAATTAAGAATTTAGAAATATTTTATCACAGTTTCGTTTTAAGAATTTAAGTTTAAAAATTTTAGTGAGAATTATAATTTTGGGTATACTTTTCGTGGTTTGAAACTGAAATGTCAGGTTAGACTGAAAGCCATAATGTTCGTTGTGTGAATAATCGATATTTAAAAACGGATATAATTTTAAAATGAAATGATCAATTCAAATAAAAGAATCATTAAAAGGGTGCACTTTATTTGGAGCCTCGCTCTGTTGTGCTGTCCCTCACCTTTTAGATGTTTGTCTTATAATTATAATATGTGTTCCTTGTATTATTGTCTTTATTTATATTTTTGATTCATATTTTGTTATTTAGATTTTATATATTTTTAAGGTGGAAGCTATGTAAATAAATAAATAAACAAATAAAGGAAAGTTGATAGAAGCAAACCAAATTACGAGTAAAGATGTGCTAACCTAATGACCTCTCGAAGCAGTAGACCATTTAGAGCGCATACAATGGGAATATTGCTATTGTTGAACTTAGCATAAAAAAATATGTTACGTGTTATAAGTTTGGTCGACACGATTGGCTCTTAATCTTATTGAATATTAATGAGTTTCAGAATTACCAATTATCAAATTGTTGAATTATCAATTACAAATTATCACATTATCAATCATACAGGACATACTTTTAATTATCGGTCTTGTATGATTCATAATGTGATACTTTGTAATTTAAAAATGTGTAATTTTCTTCTTTACATTAGCGCGGCCAAAATTCAACAGTCAATTTTAAGCAAACATTATAGTTCTTGGGGGTAGAGATTTACGTATCAATTGTTCGGCAACTGGAAATCCAACACCAAACATTACTTGGGTGTTACTGAAAGACCAAACCAAAGAGATAAAAAGCAAGGAATAGGTTACGCTGACCTTATCATACAGAACATCACAAGACATCAAAACGGAACGTATCAGTGCCAGGCAACCAACAACCCAAATAAGTATCCGGTGGAAAACCAAACTGAAGTCACTATATGGTGTAGGTATCCTAGAACATTGCGCGTAGTTTTTTTTGTTTTTTTGTTTGCTAAACATTATGCATAGTGGTCTAAATTCGGCACAAACAAACGATATAAGGCATGATGAACACATGTTTGTACCGAAGCTAGACCAAAATGCAAAATAATCCCTTACTCAGAAAAGGTGTATGAAAGCAACTATATTTTTTGACCCTTTTAAATCCTACCTATGCTTAAATCCTCCATTTATTCAAGATGTAATAGCTGATGTTTTGTTGTGTAAGCTTGATTTTTTTTATTGAAAACTTGCCATTTTTACACAGTCTGTACAACTTTTTTCCTTACAAATCACAAGGCAACATTTTGGTTTTTGAGCCTGCAGTCATGTGGTCTCGAGATGAAGCCATAAAAATTGTATAATGGCATAAGTAATCATATGGTTTCGATTTCAATTTGGGATTAATCCCAAATTGAACGAGAAACCATATGATTACTTGTTAATAATATACATGAAAAATCTTACAAACTTTACCGTCCGACATTGAAAATCTCAAGAAAAACTCTGAGCGCGCGCTCAATGACGTGAGATAGCGTCAGCAGCGCGCGCTCTTCAACTAAAACCGACAAAAGATTTATTCAAAAACAAAGAAAATCACCAACTTTTTAGCCATTTTCACCGCTTAAACTTGTTCCTTCACGATCGGAAAATGCATAGTCTTGATGCTTAATAATGTTATCAACAGCAGAATAAAAAACAATTGGTTTCAAGACCGTTTTCGGAAATTGTAATTTGCACTGTGTTACACTTTTTTGCACTGTGTTACAGATTTTTGCACTGAATTACCTCTAAAATGCACTGTTCATCAGCCAATCAGAATCGAGTAATTTTTTTATGTATATTATTATTAGAATAACAATTCTTTTTGTGATAAGAATGCAATATTGTTTGTGAACAATTATAGAATAAATTAGGTTGAGGTTTGTTTGGAAAACATGTTATAAAATAGGTTTATGTTTCTCGAATCCGCGGCTGGCGAATCCCGGGCCGAATGCCGGGCCATTACTTCTCGCCGGTAGAAGCTAAAGGTGAATATTATCTCATCGATATGATAATTTCTGACACGTATATACTGATGAGTAGTAAAGTGACCAAAAGTATTGTTTTATGTCTTTTATGAATACTCTAGTATGACAAAAGAACGCCAACTAAAATGAAAGATAGGAAGATTACGCTGAGTGCAGCAACTGCAAGAAGAAGAAGAGATGAGCTTTACAAGGCTGCAGAAGCAATCAATGGATCCACGAAAACGGCTGCAGATATTGGGCTTGCTGATACTCTAGTGAAAAAGTGTAGTGTTGCTACTATAACGAATGTTTTTTCTGGTAACTCTAGGATTAGCAAAAAGGTTATCCCTCTACTTTATGAGCCACACTTGACTAATTATGAAAAATCTGATGGTAAATATGCTTCGTAGTGTAGCTACATATTATAGTGGTGGTGTAATGGGTAAGCAGAAATATAGATCTGTTTATAAAAATAGTAGTTATGGTAAGGGTAAACGTATAGCAGTTAATAATTGTCCTATTCCTAGATTAGTACCTTATAATAAGCTTATTGACATAGGTAAGCTATACAGTGTGAAGAGAGACACTTTGTGATGGTTTGAATGAAGATGAAAAAGCCAATGGTATGTACCGTTCTTTGAAGGAGCTGTTGTTGATGCTTGCTACATTTTATCTTTATCAAGATGTACACAAACTCATTTGGTTCAAAGGGCAAACTAACACTTTTTTTGTTTCTTTAGGTGGTGATGGAGCACCCTTTGGGAAAGTTGATGTTGCTTTTGCATGGCTTGTTAGTTTTTTGAATGTGGGGAGAGGTGTACTGAGCAGTAATGAGAATTTTCTGCTGTTCGGTGCCAACTGTACTGAAAATGCCATCCCTGTACAGATATTTATTAGACTTCTTGTAGCTGAAATCAGTGACATTGAAAAATCAAGTCATACTGTTTATGTCAACAAATCCCCTGTTACTGTTAATTTCCACTTTGCAGAGCTCTCCAATGACATGAAAATGCTTGCATTTTTTGGTTGGGGAGCTTTCAAATATAGCAAAGTATTTTTCCACCTTTGCAAATGTTGATTATGACAGTGCTAAAACTTCTTCTGGTAGTTTTCTTTAGGTACTGGCACAACTTGGAGTCCATGGAGCTATCAACACAGACTTAAAGTGGCCAAGCAAGTGGCAGACCTAAAGCAAAGTATTTCTAACAAGAAATTAGCACCTGCAACTAAAAGATCTAAGGTAACAAACTTCATTGCTAACCAAAAAAGCCGTCAAGAGTTTCCTCCACCCATAGGTAAGTTGATTGACCGTGCACATATTGAACCATTGCATTTGAAGAATAATGCATGTGCTCTTGCACACAGGTTTCTTTTAACAGAAGTTCTGTTAATGTCTAATTTACCTCAAGTCAATTACATTTTCAGAGGTTCCTAGTCACACTCTCCTTTCTCAAAGTACATCACATCAATGCGTACATGTTGTAATTGTGGTCGCCTTTCAAAGAAAATTGTGAGATGGTTTAATGAAACAAGGTCTTCCAGTAATAAAAACATGGACTATAGGTTCACTGGTAAAGATTCAAAAATGTTTCTCCACAACTCCAATGTCTTGATTTCATCAGTGATTTCAAGTGCTATGGCAACAGAGAGGATAAGGATTATCCTTCATATCATTTCGTATATGTGTCTTTGTCTAAGAGACTGTGTTTCTTTATTCAACAGGCTAGAATTATCTGTGGACCAGGTAAGTCAACTTAAATCTCTTTGCCATCATTATTTGTGCTTGAATGATTTGTTTTTAGATAATATTAATCCCACTGTTTGGCATGTTGGCTATGTTATTCCCATCCACACTGAAGATATGTTAGGTAAGTATGGGATGGGCCTTGCTCTGAACTCAATGGAGGGAAGAGAGGCAAAGCACATCTCTATCGATCTCTAGCTACAGCAAGAACACTATCTTCAAGTGTAGGTGGGAACAAGTGTTTCTTCATGAGCATGTATCACTGATATGGCTTAGAAAAAGAGGATACAACTGGAACAACTCTAAATCACCATCTAGTTCTTATGTACCAAAGAGGGTTGAAGATCCTACATACTGCTACTGTGGTTTGATGAAAGATGCCAATGGTGATTGTCAAATCTGTAGCCACAGGTACAGGGAAAAGATAAAGTTGAGTATATAACATTAGGTAAATCTTTATTTGGTGAAGTCAGGATGAAAGTGTAATTGTTGCTATACATGTTCACAAACCAATTGATTTATGCATTTTTAACACTATTTTATTTATACCCTGTATAATGTTTAATTATCATTCAAAACAAAATCATTGTATTGATATATTTTGAAACCCTATGCTGTCAGTATTTATTTATCTATTTATCTTATTTATTTATTTATCATACTTGCATAATTTTGTGAGACATGAATTGTACATTGTTTTGTTATTATGCAAAATAAAGGCATTTTAAACCATTTCACATCTCCAAGTATTATTTTTTCATTTATGCTTATTCATTTATCCATACATTCGTATATCACACTTGGTCACTGTACGCAACCATTCACTCATTCCTTGCTATATGTTTTTGCTGAATATTGCTGGAGCTGTGTCAGAAAATTGTTGATCTTGCTTGTGTCATATTGTAAGGAAGTACTTTTGCTGAGTATTGTTGGAGCAGTGTCAGAAAAATGTTGATCTTGCTTGTATCATATTGTAAGGAAGTACTTTTGCTGAGTATTGTTAGAGCAGTGTCAGAAAACTGTTGATCTTGCTTGTGTCATATTCTGATGAAGTACTACACTATTATTATGCTGACTAAAATTCAGCAAGTACACAAACAGGTAAGATAGAGAGCATGAGAGTTTATTATGAGGCACTAAAGCATAGAGTGATTCTCATAAACCTGTGAAATAAACTTTAGCATATTATACACTACTTCACTCTGATTCTTTTGTTTTCTATTGGGCTACACTTTAATTAGTACTTTGTTTCATGGCTTAATGAAAACCACTCTAGAGTGATGGTATGCAGGTAACCCATGAAACAAACACTGACAGTTACCTTGTAATGGCCAAATAGACACAAAAAAAGAAAACAATGGAAATATGGTCTACAAGTCTAATATATTTTTTACAGTTCAATCACTATTTAAAAAATATATATCAATCATGTATATATACATATTTCTTTCTGACATTACAACAATGAAAATATGACCATAAGTTGTAAAGTATTGGCAGAACCAGGATAAGGGGGGTTCCAAAATGGCAGCCCTGCAGAAAAAGCTGGTGCGCATGCAATCAACTTTAACAACAGGGGTTCCAATGTCATTTTAATGAGTGTAAAGAATATGATTGTCTACACAAGATTCCACAAAAGGGGGTTCAATGGAGCCCTCGGAATCATACCTGGATCTGATACTGGAAAGTATAGTATAAAATTAGGTATTGTTTAGAGTGTGACATGTCTTTACATTTATGTAGCTTTCTGACAGTAGAACAACAATACATGGTCAGCAGTTGTACAGTAAAATAAAAAAAGTAGATCTACATGGTTCAGATTTGAACATGTCTAGCTCTAACAGTTTAACCATGTAAAATAAAAACACAGTAGTAGTATGGTATAGTTCAGTGTAAGCTACACTGTCCCTTTATTATAAGTTATAAACACAAAGAGGGTGGGGTACTTCAAAATCCACCTCATAGTTGAATAATAAAATACATGTACATGTAGCAAATGAAATAGCTTTTTAAAAGCCTATTGATTCAGAATTTAGTTAAAAGGGAGACATCTGGAACTACTCAAAGGTAAATGTAACCATGTATATATATATCTGTATAATATAGTGTTACAAATGCATGGCTTTCTTGAAACCAAATAGTTCTTTATACCATGATTAATATGCATGGTTTTTATTAATTTATGCAGACGTAATCAGATAAATGAAAAAATAATATCAATATAAGGGTTGAAATATTGTATACAAATGTGAATTAGGGTTCTGCAAAAGCAGTGCCAAGGTGCTTTGTCATGAAATCCTCATTTGCATGTCTGGCTCTATCATGAACATATTGAACAACAAACAGGCCTATAGCAGGGGGAGGGACCCAGAGGGCCAGGTCCCCAAATAATTTCAGATGTACTGTATATCACACTGAATTTTTTAGGTCTGTTTCTAATACATAGGGTGTTTTAGAATATAGCACCACAAATACTTTTGACCTAGCACTCCCCTTCCCCCTATATGTTTGGCTTTGCTAAGGGCCTGACAAATGTATACACCGAATACAAACACAGTGTCCAATTCTACTGGCTGGCTGCATGTTTACATTGGAATACAAAAGTGTCATGTATGAGAGGCCAGTAGGTCTAACATCATGCTAGGTATTCAGATTGGTCACATTTGTATTTGGTATATGACTCACCATACATTTTTATGTGTCAAACTAAGAAAATCATGAACACCTAAAATCAAATTTAGTGTAAAATAATACAAAAATAAACTGGAAATTTTATGCAATGAATCATTTAGGTTTTCATGGATCACCTAGTTTGACTGTTACTTCTAGTAGACAAAAAAAAAATACTTTTAACTTCTTGTATTCATACTCAGTAGAGTTGTAACAAATGCAATGGGGAAAATGTAAACAGTACTATCTGTATAAAAATATTTTTTTCACATTTTTAGATACACTAGTTAATAAAAAAGTAAAGATTTGTAACTATTGGGAATAATTTTATAAATAATTTCAAGTGAATATAAATGTCTCTTCCTTGTAATTTAATATTCATAATCTGTTTCTTCAAATACTGTACATGTTCATTTTTGTCCAATTTTGATTTATATATTTGTGCCTTCAAAACAAGAAATAGCAGTAAATTGGACTTATGTAAATATTTTTTTAAGTCAATAAATAATTATGTCTTGTAAATAAACATAATCTCTTTTGAAACAGATGGTGTCCTTTGATTTATGTTGGCACTTATATTTTTTTCTGTACAACACAATAATAGCGATGAGGATCAGTCGGTTGAAGCGAAGAAGATGTAAATGAGGATGAGGAGAAGTTATAGCACTGTCTTACCAGTTTAATGGATGGAGAAGTTCAATAAAGCCATTACTAAGAGCTAGATTGCCATCTAGGTGCTAACACCACTTGATTTCATGTAGCAAAACCATCAAATGATTTGGATAAACAGTCTCAGTGTTGAAAGGTGCAGTTCATTTGGTTGGTGTGTGGCCATAAAAGCAAGAAGCTCATTGTCGAGGTTCACTTTTAAGAGTTTTTTGATTCTCTCCTGTGCTTCAGGGGTTTTCTACAGGTTCTTTGGTTTAATAGCCATAACATTTTGTTGGTTCTCTCCTGTGCTTCAAGGGTTTTATCTGGGTTCACCGGCTTTTATCCCTCTTCGATAATAATAAAAAAAAACCAGATTTCATAATTTTGATGGAGATAATTCTCTCATAGCACAGTTATGTCGAGGAAATCCATGAATGTTCCACTCTCCATAATACAATTGCAATGACAGCTTTCCAGATGACTTCTTGTAAAAAATTCCAAAGTCTTTTGTGTCCTCGACAATGAGCTTCACTTTATGGCCAGATCTGCTTGTACATGAGAGTTTTCGGCTGAAGAATTTATTTACCTCTTTTGTGCTCATTCCAGAAAGCACAGAGAAATGCTTTTTTAATGAGCAAAGAGAGGTAAATGAAATTACTTCAGCCTTTTTGTTCCTTGACTGGTAACAGGCTGGTTCCATGAAAGATTCATTATCAGCATTCTTTATGACACAATTAATAACTGCAAAAATGTCATAAGGAATGCTGCGGATGAGTTCAGCAAAATATGGTCTTCTGACAGACACTTTCCCTACCAGTCTCTTCATTATCATGATCAGCCATATAATCTTGATTCTCTCATCAGCAAAGAACCAGCATTAACGTTTATGCATGACACCAGTTTTGCAGCTGAAACAGAAAAAAAATTTGTTCATTAACTTACACATGGATACTGTATGTAAGCTTAACTGATCTGTGAAATAATAGAGGTAGGAATTATACATATTTCATGTAGGACTTATATCAAAATCACTATTTTAATCTTAAGCTCTTCAAAAGCTATTACATTAATATTTGTGTGTTGATTATTGAATTTACTGCAGGCTTAAAAATTAGCAATAACAACATTGTTAAAGCTGATTTTTAAGCCTGTAACTTTTAATCAGACTATTCAAGCAAAAAAAGACGGGAAATTTCTTATCTATTAATTTTCTGATCATGTCTGATAGATTCAAGTAGATAGTGGAACATACCTTTCAACCTTTGGGGCTGTTCATCCAAAATATCTGACGGTTTTGCTACTTGGACAAGAGGCAATAGCAAACCGATGGCATTCTCCTTGAAGAAGGCTTTATTAAAACCTTCTCCTCCATTAAAACTATCAAGACAGTTTCCTAACCTCTCCTCGTCCTCATTTACATCCTCTTCGCTTTCAATTGACTGATCCTAGTCGCTATCCTCGTGTTGTACACGCTCAATAACTTCGTTGACGGTAAAACGAGCCGCCATCTTGGATTGTACCTTTACGCGCGAAACCGCTGATCAAGAAACCAATGGCGAAAGTATCGAGGCTATTTATGCCACAGGTAGCCCAAGCTAGGTTTCTGTGGTGTCATATTATAAGAAAATATATGGGGAACTATAAAAAACCTCAATAAAATCGTCAAAATGTGAAATAAAGTAAAGAAATCTTAGCTGCTCTCGGGTCGGTTGCCGAAGGAAAGCCGTTGAAACCGTGTGGAGTGAGCCCGGTCCACGGGTAAACACAAGCGAGGTAGTGACTAAATACGGGCGAATTTCATGGCTCAAAAAGCCGCGGACTAACCTCTAAGTTGGATTTCAGAGCTCTATAGGGATGTGAGAGAGGGGATATGAAGAAATTATGGCGATCGAACAGGAATTAGAAGACTTACGAGGAGTTGAAACTGGTGATGGGTTGCTGTTGGGATCCCGAGTGTCCTACCTTCTCTTACTTCTTAACAGTGGAGAAAAAAAAATGCTAAAACTGGCTTAATCCGAATTCTAACCAGGCAGGACGATAGAGATGTAACTTCTCAAAGGTCAGCTAAGATTTCTTTACTTTATTTCACATTTTGACGATTTTATTGAGGTTTTTTTATAGTTCCCCATTGATTTTCTTATAACATGACACCACAGAAACCTAGCTTGGGCTACCTGTGTTTATACGGGAACCAGTTCTGAGAATCAAGGACACCAACCGCGCAAGCACAAGAAACAAGGAACAAACATGGCTCACTATATTTTCTGGATTTTTGTGCTACTGATTTGTAAACCAGGCAAGTATTCTTATTTTTTTTCAGTGTTCAGTTATCACTAGAAGCTCCATGATACACAAACCTAGAGGTCATTTGAAATAAGTGCGTATTCTCTGTTTTTGTTCGGTTTGGCAGACGATCAAGAACGCTGTCTATATTGTCTTAAATGCAACAATGTTTTCGGTTAAAATTTTATCACCGATATATCAGAATCAAGCGATAACTCCGAACAGAACCAAGGAATAGTTTCATTTTCCAATATATTTCCACTTTTTCCAGCTTTTTTCGAAAATGATCAAAAATAGTTAAATATGTCAAAAAATATTCTTGTGGCGAGCAAATTTCGCTTTTAGCTTGCAAATTTCCCTTTTAGACTAGCTTATGTCGCCGTAATTAGAACTGTGTAAGAATATTTCGCAATATAGGATATTCTTCACAAATTCGTTTAGAAATGTTCTACAAATTCTCGATAGTTTATAGGCGGCATTTGATTCTCGTTCAAAGGCAACTCGGAGTTTGTTTGCTGACTCCAAGGCTGCATCAAAATTATTGTTATCATATGACCGTATTTCACTGTACGCGTGATTCTAAAAAAAACCTTTGGGGAAAATGTCGTCAGCAAAAAAAGTACCCTTTTCCGAAAAGTGTAATAATTTCCCGTTCGGACTCGCCGTTCGGACTCGCTGCCGTCAATCATGTAAAAACTACGCATTTTGATTCGCATTTATTAAAAACGCTTTGAAATCGATTTTTTTATATATGGTCATATGATAAAATGCTTATTGACTGAGTTAAGGTCAGTCCGAACGGGAAAATATTTGGCTCTCGGTCCTTGGCACGGAACTTGCTGCGCTCGTTCCGTACTTCAGGACCTCGAGCCAAATGTTTTCCCGTTCGGACCTCCCACTCAGTCAAGAAGTACATATTATTTAACTTGTTGTTCGAAATGGTAACATCAATTTGGTTTACTATTTTTGGAAGAAGCCGGTAATTTTCTACACAATATTAGGTGGTTTTCGAGTGGGGTTTACTTTCGTCTTCGCGATTTATGAGCGGAAGTCGAATGTGCGACCACGGGCGCCAGAGTCGCCTCCTCGTTTGGATTAAAACTAACGCTTTATTTTGTTTCCAACGGTCGAATAAATCTGCTTCGGTACGGCTGACCTTTAGTAGTTAATAAACATCTAGCTCCGATTTCAATCTCGTGATGCTTGTCTGTTTAATATTAAGAACCGATCGTGGGTCACTCGGAATTAATCGGTAAGGAGAGAAGAGGAACAGGGTACGAAGCTAGCCTTAATCCTATTGTTTTATGTCTGCCGAAATCCGTACTAGGTTTACTTCACTGTTCGGCGAGATCTCGTAGTTATCCGACACCGCCGAACAGCCAAAAAACAGCAGGAGTCGTCACCTGAAACCACTAATCTGTCAGATCGTTGACATGAATTTACTAAAGTCGGCAAGAAAATCAACCGTCACAAATTGCAGAACTTCAAAATCAGTATGAAATCATTCAGTACCCAACAAATCTTACTTTCAGTAAATAAACTGACTAGAAGAAGGACAAGAAGCCAAAAGAACTCAGCCATTGAGAGACGGTTGTTGACCTACGAGATCTCGCCGAACTGGGAAATCTCCGAAGCCATACTCGAAGTTCTTTCTAAAATATTAGCGATCATTCCACATCTACGTCAATTTAGGTCAATCTTACTTGCGTTGTTTTGCCGAATGAATTAAAGTTCGGACCTTTGTAAAGACCTTTGAAAAGAATTACTCAATTGTCATGTGGTTTTGAAATCCAGTAGTTGAACATCTTATTTTTCGCTGTGACTATATGCTCGGCACGATCGATTCTTAATTTTAAACAGACAACCATCACGAGATTGAAATCGGAGCAAGATGTTTTGTCACTACTAAAGGTCAGCCGTACCAAAGCAGATTTATTCGACCGTTCAAAACAAAATAAAGCGTTAGTTTTAATCCAAACGTGGAGGCGACTCTGGCGCCCGTGTTCCAACGCCGTCAAAATAACCCGTATTGGCGGCTCAAAACCGCAATAAGTTTTGTATCGCGATTCTTTTATCGCCCGGCAATTCTAAGCCGACAATACGGTTTATATTGGCGGCTTTCTCCAGATCAAACTTATAGGAGAATCGCGATATAAGTGTATATCTCTTCGGGAACTTTTTAAAACTTGAGTTATTTCCAATATCAAATTTGTAATTTCCCTACCCCCCCCCCCCCCACCCAAAGTTGCCCACAACCCCCCCCCCCCCCCCCCCAAGTTGCCATAAATTATTATCATAATTATTGTGGCGCCAAAATATACCACGTTCTATTTGCCATGTGTTTTTTAAGCTTTTATATATCATGATGTAAGAGAGCTGTTATATATGCAAATTGTTTATTAAGTTTATGTTTGTTTTCAATCATCGATAAACTGCTATTTGTCTGTTGAAGCAAGCAAGTATGATCCTTTTCACAATATTATCATGTAAAACTAAAATAAATTTATTGCTGGAAGTAATAAGCCCCGTCACGAATAAGTGTGACATTTGACCGGCGGGGAACGCAATTCATTTAATGAGTTTTTCGGCGATTTGTTCTGTTTCGCGATTGAAAAAGTAGACATTGCGCACGATAAATCGTATCCTTGTTGAATTTCAACTTAATTTGAATGTTACATCATGCAGCAACCAAAACCTCTCAAAAGCATTCCACCCCTAATCGCAGCACTTCAGTTGTGCTATGCAGTGGGGTAGTAATTACTGGGTTGCTATGGTAGCAAACCAGTCTTAAAATGAGATCCGTTTTTCGGGCGTCAGGTAGACCATAATTTCACACGTCATGATTGGTCGAGAACTTGTAAACAATATCCAATGTCCAATGAAGTTGCCACACGACATCGAGGACGATGTATTTATAGTTTTTAGTGTTGAGTCATTCGTTCAGGGTTCGTGAAGTACTAGTTTGTCTGTAGGCATGCTGCGTACTATTGTCTTTAGGTTTTTTAACGCTACGCTTAAACTACTTACAAACACACACGCCGTACGTGGTAGACACACACTAAAAGATGTTATTGAGCGATTTTGGAACGGGTTGGTCCACATACTCAAAGAGAGAAGTCTGAGAATCTATGAGCTATCTTTGAGAATCTATGAGCAAACTACGGTATGAGAATCGTAGAACTAGACAAACTTGTCAAAATAGACTAAGAGAATCTATAAACTACCTAGCTATGATCAAACTAGATCTTACCAGATCTCAGATACAAAAAAATATACTGAGACAAACTACAGAACGAGAGACAAACTACAAAACGAGTGACAAACAAAGCTTTGATGAAAGCTGACTCCAAGAACTTGTAGAAGTCAGACGAGCTGATAGTGATCTACAAGAAAGCGAACTGCCAAGACTCCTTGTTGAATATTTCCATTTATGAAGATACAGAAAACAAAAACTGAGGGAAAAACAAATTACCAGTTAAACACATTTTGGCTAAGAGTATTTACATTGATAAAAAGTTTGTTTTGCAGCGAACAGTTTCGATACTGAAATAGATATGTTTATTTCATCAGCTAGTCTTGAAAGGTACTCTAGTAGGTCAAGTAGAAATATAATATGCGTTGATAAGTCAGTAACGCAACACTAATGTCTTACTAGAATTTAAAATGTTTTTAATAAAGGGGGACTTTGAACCCAAAAGGAACACTTTGGTAAGAAATAATAGAGTATATAGGATTGGTGAGTGGGCGAGCTCTCGTTATTCATATACAACCCATAAAGCGAGGGAGCTGTATAGGTCAGACAGTCACGCAAGTTAGATCAGATCAGTTACAACATGGAGTTTTCTTAAGTTTCTCCTTCTATAACGTTTTGAAACCATTGCAATCACAATCCTTTTCGAAATAAACCGAAGAAATTGCAAGACACGATCAGCTATTTCGTAAAAAACTTAAATAATTAATTTATCATTGTTTGCTTGCAGTAATGGGTGCGATTACTGGACTTACCCTGCTTACTATCTCCGTTGGCGAGACTGCACATTTCCGATGGAATAATACCAACGACAATCCAACCCTTATATATGCTACATGGGGCATAAGAAATGGCAACATTGCTGATCCTCAGTTTATCAATGTAGATATAACGAGCAGCAAGGTGCACCTCAACTCAGATCTGGAACCAAACCTTGTAAAACGGCTGTCCTTTGACGGCGACCTCATGAAAGGTTTCGCATGGTTTACCCTGAAGAACGTCACTGTGAACGATACAAACGAGTACATCGCAAGTATCAGTAAGGACGTTACCAGAGTTTTTCATCGCAAAGTTGCATTAACTGTAAAGGAACGTAAGAAGGAAGAACAAAATATGATCGGTGAGCTATTGCACTTGTTTGGGAATTTGTTTCTTACTTTCAGGTATATCTAAAATAAAGAAGATAATTACACATGGATTTTAATTTGAAGAACATTTCTGATTTTTTCTTCTATCTGTTAAGTATTTCATTGATCAAATTTATTGCATCCATCCATCCCGTAATTTCATCCTGGCATTCTTTGGCTTATTGATTTCGTCTGTCCTTTCTTTTTCTTTCTTTCTTTTTTTTTTTTTTTGCCATGAAGAAATCAATTTGTCTATCTATCTTTGCAGTTCAACCCCATGCCAGATTGGTAAACAAACAAAATGCGGGTCATCGTTCTAGCCTATTGACCATGAAATATAATATAAGAGAATATAAGAATGAATAGCTAACGAACAAAACACTTACTTTTGTATTCTTATATGTCTAGATGTGACTACTAAAGACACGATCACTAAGCAAGCTGTTCCTTCAATGTTTCCACGAATTTCTAAAACTCCCACAACGAAAGGTAATTTGATGTCTAATATTTTGTTTTTGGAGACCGATATGTTTCAAATGTGGGGGAGCAAGTGAATTTCTTCTGGCTGCTATGGTCGTGATCATATGCGGACATAATTGTCTACGGTTTCTCCAGAATGTGCAGTTTTTCTCCTTCTTTTGTTACGGTGGTTCTCAATACTATACGCGGAATCGTTCAATTCGACGTTGAGACAAAATATTAGGATTTTCTCAAGCAGGCGATTTCTCGTCCTGTTTTGGTGATGCACCGTAGTAGGCACCGAAAATCGTTTTCCTATATATTCCCACGAGAGAACCAAGAATTTAAAAAAACTAATCGATAACGAAAATATTCTGGTAATGGCATGCAGTAAGATTATACCATAGGGCAAATGGTCTAGTTGTTGTGGCCTACTTAGAATGAATTGAAACGCATATTTAGCAGCTGTAGTAAGATAATTAAGGAATATAAGAAGGTTTTCCGCGTTGTATACTCTGATCTAAACACTTAGGATGTTGGGAGAACACTTAAGAAGCGTAGGGAAACCAACATCCCAAGTGTTTAGATCAGAGTATATAACACAGAAAACTGTCTGAAAACATCACTTTATTTTCGAGATATATTTACAAATTCGCCCTACATTGTCAAGTCATTGTCATTGTCAATCACAAACCTAATAGGAATAGCCGTGTGCGAAGAGATCAAACGAAATGTTTGTGATTTTAAAGTCGAATTTTCCGCACAAAAACTGCTTTTATGTCCAAAAATAGCAATAAAGCTCAATGGAAAAGAGTTAGATTAACTCTCAATGGAAAGTAAGACTGCTGTATCTAAGAACATCATCACACCTTGGGATGATAAAATCAAAAATGGATCAAATCAAGAAAAATTCATAAATTATTTGAAGTTCAAGTCAAGACACAAGGGGATTTACTGATGAAAAGTTTGAAGTTTAATGCTGCTTATGAAAGGAGATATAAATGTTTTCAATTTTACATGAAGTAAATAATCCAGAGAAATTGTGGACTTGATTGCTTCTGCTGGTTGGCCGTCAGGTGTAGTTCACTTTCTTTGCCTTCAAGGGCCCGTGCCAAAACATCACTAGATTATTGCAGTTGAATTGATGAGGGACAAGAATAATAATGCCTCAGGCTTTGCTCGTTCCTGTAAATCAAATTTATATTCAGGCCTATTTTCGCCGAACAGTCTTTGCTAAAATACTTTGGACTTTATGTAGTAAATGTATATATTTGTCAACATTTTCGTAAACGGTTTTTAAGTCAAAAGAATTAAGAGAAAAATATCATATCCCCTTGGCAGGACTCGAACCCACGGTTTCGGTATACTAGTCCGACGTGTTAACCACTACACTACAAGGACCAACCACGCTAGTTACGCAGCCAGGCAATGTTGTATATGTGGCAACTGTGGGGGTCCAGGGCGATATTAATCTCATGGGTAAGCTGAACACCGTAAATATTTACGCACAATTGAGGATAATTCTAGTGAAATGAAATGCGTTCGGTGTGAATAATAGAAAAAAGAATTAAGAGAAAATTATCATATGCCCTTGTCAGGACTCGAACCAACTGTTTCGGTATACTAGTCCGACGTGTTAACCACTACACTACAAGGACCAACCACGCTGGTTACGCAGCCAGGCAATGTTGTATATGTGGTAACTGTGGGGGTCAAGGGCGATATTAATCTCATGGGTAAGCTGAACACCGTAAATATTTACGCACAATTGAGGATAATTCTAGTGAAATGAAATGCGTTCGGTGTGAATAATAGAATAAAGAATTAAGAGAAAATTATCATATGCCCTTGTCAGGACTCGAACCAACGGTTTCGGTATACTAGTCCGACGTGTTAACCACTACACTACAAGGACCAACCACGCTGGTTACGCAGCCAGGCAATGTTGTATATGTGGCAATTGTGGGGGTCCAGGGCGATATTAATCTCATGGGTAAGCTGAACACCGTAAATATTTACGCACAATTGAGGATAATACTAGTGAAATGAAATGCGTTCGGTGTGAATAATAGAAAAAAGAATTAAGAGAAAAATATCATATGCCCTTGGCAGGACTCGAACCCACGGTTTCGGTATACTAGTCCGACGTGTTAACCACTACACTACAAGGACCAACCACGCTGGTTACGCAGCCAGGCAATGTTGTATATGTGGCAACTGTGGGGGTCCAGGGCGATATTAATCTCATGGGTAAGCTGAACACCGTAAATATTTACGCACAATTGAGGATAATTCTAGTGAAATGAAATGCGTTCGGTGTGAATAATAGAATAAAGAATTAAGAGAAAATTATCATATGCCCTTGTCAGGACTCGAACCAACGGTTTCGGTATACTAGTCCGACGTGTTAACCACTACACTACAAGGACCAACCACGCTGGTTACGCAGCCAGGCAATGTTGTATATGTGGCAATTGTGGGGGTCCAGGGCGATATTAATCTCATGGGTAAGCTGAACACCGTAAATATTTACGCACAATTGAGGATAATACTAGTGAAATGAAATGCGTTCGGTGTGAATAATAGAAAAAAGAATTAAGAGAAAAATATCATATGCCCTTGGCAGGACTCGAACCCACGGTTTCGGTATACTAGTCCGACGTGTTAACCACTACACTACAAGGACCAACCACGCTGGTTACGCAGCCAGGCAATGTTGTATATGTGGCAACTGTGGGGGTCCAGGGCGATATTTATCTCATGGGTAAGCTGAACACCGTAAATATTTACGCACAATTGAGGATAATTCTAGTGAAATGAAATGCGTTCGGTGTGAATAATAGAAAAAAGAATTAAGAGAAAAATATCATATGCCCTTGGCAGGACTCGAACCCACGGTTTCGGTATACTAGTCCGACGTGTTAACCACTACACTACAAGGACCAACCACGCTGGTTACGCAGTCAGGCAATGTTGTATATGTGGCAACTGTGGGGGTCAAGGGCGATATTAATCTCATGGGTAAGCTGAACACCGTAAATATTTACGCACAATTGAGGATAATTCTAGTGAAATGAAATGCGTTCGGTGTGAATAATAGAATAAAGAATTAAGAGAAAATTATCATATGTCCTTGCCACATATACAACATTGCCTGGCTGCGTAACCAGCGTGGTTGGTCCTTGTAGTGTAGTTGGACTAGTATACCGAAACCGTGGGTTCGAGTCCTGCCAAGGGCATATGATATTTTTCTCTTAATTCTTTATTCTATTATTCACACCGAACGCATTTCATTTCACTAGTATTATCCTCAATTGTGCGTAAATATTTACGGTATTCGCACCAGTCCCTTTCTGAGCGAGTATAAATAAGAAGACCCACGAGGTGAACCTCGCACTTCACACCAGAAGCCACTCTTCTAGCTGGTCGTTAAAACTGCTCTCCAAGCTAATATGGAACAAGTTCCCGCTGATAATGTCGCGGCAGCCCAAGCCGCTAAACCTCAAATTCAAGAACAGCCGCAAGAGGTATATATATTGCAATATCTAGTTTTGGTTTTAGCGCCGTTCGTTCATGTTTGTTCAAGTTTGATTCAGTATGTTTGCCCCGCAAATATAATTTTGTTGACTTTTGCTAGCTCTCGCCTCATATACTTGGCTTGTTGAATGCTTTTATTTCAGTGTTGGCCTGAAAAGTGGAATTTGGTGGAATTTGTTCTGAGTTTTGCCACCATTCGCCTCGCAAACTTGGTTTGTTGAGTGCTTTTATTCCAGTGTTGGCCTGAAAAGTGGAATTTGGTGGAATTGTTCTGAGTTTTGCCACCATTCGCCTCACAAACTTGGTTTGTTGAGTGCTTTTATCTCAGTGTTGGCCTCAAAAGTGTAATTTGGTGGAATTTGTTCTGAGTTTTGCCACCATTCGCCTCACAAACTTGGTTTGTTGAGTGCTTTTATTCCAGTGTTGGCCTGAAAAGTGTAATTTGGTGGAATTTGTTCTGAGTTTTGCCACCATTCGCCTCACAAACTTGGTTTGTTGAGTGCTTTTATTCCAGTGTTGGCCTCAAAACTGTAATTTGGTGGAATTGTTCTGAGTTTTGCCACCTTTCGCCTCACAAACTTGGTTTGTTGAGTGCTTTTATCTCAGTGTTGGCCTCAAAAGTGTAATTTGGTGGAATTGTTCTGAGTTTTGCCACCTTTCGCCTCACAAACTTGGTTTGTTGAGTGCTTTTATCTCAGTGTTGGCCTGAAAAGTGTAATTTGGTGGAATTGTTCTGAGTTTTGCCACCATTCGCCTCGCAAACTTGGTTTGTTGAGTGCTTTTATTCCAGGGTTGGCCTGAAAAGTGTAATTTGGTGGAATTGTTCTGAGTTTTGCCACCTTTCGCCTCACAAACTTGGTTTGTTGAGTGCTTTTATTCAATAGTGGCCTAAAGGAGTATTTTGTCGACTTACTCTGAGTTTTGCCGGTTTTTTCGCCTCACAAACTTGGTTTGTTTAGTGCTTTGATTTCAACATTGGCCTCAAAAAACGGTAATTTTGTCGAATTGTTCTGAGTTTTGCCACCTCTCGCCTCACGGACTTGGTTTGTTGAGTGCTTTTATTTCAGTGTTGGCCTCAAAAATGTAATTTTGTCAATTGTTCTGAGTTTTGCCACTTCTCGCCTCACACACTTAGTTTTTTGAGTGCTTTTATTTCAGTGTTGACCTCAAAAATGTAATTTTGTCGAATTTTCTGAGTTTTGCCGGCTCTCACCTCAAAAACTTGATTTGTTTGAGCAGTTTTATTCCAGTGTTGGCCTCGGAAATGTAATTTGCGGAGTTGTCCTCTGCTTTGCGGCTCTAGCCTCACAAATTTAGTTTGTAGAGTGCTTTTATTTCAATGTTTTCTTCGCGAATATAATTTGATGAAGGTGCTCAGAATTTAGTGCCGGCTCTCGCCTCGCAGATTTAAGTTTGTAGAGTGCTTTTATTTTGGTTTTGCCTCGCAAATTTAATTTGCCGAGTTGCATTGACCCTTATATAGTGCGTCGATTTTGTATCTTAAATTGGACACTTTTCTTTGCCTCATCAGTAAAATTTTGTCAAGTTGCTCTGAGTTTTGTCATTCTCTCTTCACGCCGACTGAATAGCGGTAGTTTGATATTTATATGTATTTTGCTGTGACGCTGTTAATTTTTGTCAGGTTCTTTCATCTCGTATGATTGGATCTCTTCAGACATTGTTTAGATTGTTTTTTACACTCGTGCCTTAGTAAGATTCTTAGTTTATATAACATCTATCACCGAGCCGTGTCAATGCTGCCTTACATCAAGTTTTAAAACCCATTTATTGAAATCGGCTTTCTTTTTAGTAAGGTAAGGCTGTTTCGTACACCCATCCCCCCCCCCCCCCCCCCCCCATGGCAGTCTGAAAGGGAGCCTAATTCCCTAGTCGGATTACTGACGCTCAGGCTGCCATCCCCTGGGTTTCTTCTCTCCTCCCAGCCCTCTTACGTATCAGTACCTATTTACTTATTACTGGACAGCTTTCAGTGAACCATCCAAGTTTAACATACCACTTTCCTGAATGGGAAATCACGCCCTCTTTCTTCCCCTTGTTGGTTGAAAGAACTCGGCCGGGCTGGGAAAAACTTGATGGCTCTCCCATTTTTACCCAGGGGATGGCAGCCGGGAATTCTCGCATAAGTGCTTCTTACGTTGCTCAATTGGCAGACGCCATGTCTCATGTTGGATGATGCAATCCCCGAACAGCATCCTATTACATTAAGCTGGCCAACGTCGTGCGCCCGGGTGGACCTTCAGTCAGTGGAGTCCGTCACGTCTTACTACTCAGACCTGAATGCTTTAAAAAACTTTGTTACCGCTTTTCCACCTTCGTTATCTGCTTAGCTCTTATTTATCGGACTGAACTTCGGAGCTCAATTGTATATTGGAAATCAGAATACAATAAGAAACTATTTTGTCTAGTTTTGGTTAGTTTGGGGTTTTAGTTTTGAGAATGGGACTGGTCCTTGTTGGGGGTAACCTTTCGGACATCTTAGTGATTGGTACGGTTCCACGGTCGTCATCACTCCCATTCTTAATAGACGAGCGTGAAAGGGAATGGTGCAAATAGTATACTATTCGCACCAGTCCCTTTCTGAGCGAGTATAAATAAGAAGACCCACGAGGTGAACCTCGCACTTCACACCAGAAGCTCATCGGCCTTGCAGGTGTTATAACCAGATTTCTGTTGCCGGCCTCTTTCATCGCTTCGTCTCCTTTCGGGCGCCCTTGTCTGGTTTTTTCCCTCCCTTGCCCTCCCATGGCTGTTTGCCTCCTCTTTTGTTCTCTGCCAGACACGGTCGTCATCACTCCCATTCTTAATAGACGAGCGTGAAAGGGAATGGTGCAAATAGTATACTGTTCGGCTTACCCATGAGATTAATATCGCCCTGGACCCCCACAGTTGCCACATATAAAACATTGCCTGGTTGCGTAACCAGCGTGGTTGGTCCTTGTAGTGTAGTGGTTAACACGTCGGACTAGTATACCGAAACCGTGGGTTCAAGTCCTGCCAAGAGCATATGATATTTTTCTCTTAATTCTTTATTCTATTATTCACACCGAACGCATTTCATTTCACTGGTTTTTAAGTCAGCTAGGTGTGATCTCTAGGAGTGATTTACCTTCCTCGAAAGGGAAGAAACGGTTTAAAAGGAGTTTATGAATTTTGGCTTTCTGATGTTAAAAGCATGCATATGTAAGTGTGTGTATGTGGTTGGTTGGGGGTGGCTGGTTTCAACCGTGGGGGTGAGGGAGGGGGGTCAGTATCCTTAGCACCTCATTATATTCAATTTCACAATAATTTGCTTTACAGCTTTGTCTCCACAAGACTATGGGTGTTCACGCTCTTTCAAAAGGATCATAGTCGAGGCATTTCAGGCAACACCTACATATACGTAGAACAACACGTTTCTTTTTCACTCAAAATAGTTAACAATTAGCACCGTCACAAATAATTACACCGTTTCAGTTTCAATCTCGAATTAAATTTGCACGAGTGTGTTTATTTCAAATACTTACCCGCACAGGGTGAGTCAGTAGAGTTTGACCTCTACAACCGATAGAATGTTATAGAACAAATACGAATAAAATTGAACTCGAAACTGTTTAGAGCGAAAACACTAGAACCATGAAACAAAATCAAATTGTTAGTGTGTAATAGTTCTTATTTAGCGACTATTAGTTACTATAAAAGACAAGTAAAGTTGTAATGAGGTATTGTTTCCTTTTGTATTTGTTGTTTCTGGTTGAGTGATATTGACTAAATAGTTACTAAATAAAAACTATTAGTTAGTAACTATTTTGTTTTTATTTCATGGCCATGGTTCTAGTGTTTTCGCTCTAATTACTTGGAAAACAGACATAAAAAAGCTGTTATCATATTGATTGAGTGATTGATTGATTGGTTGCTTGCTTGCTTGCATGCTTGATTGTTTATTTTTTACAGATTTATTGGTTGATGGAATTATTGAATTATTGACTGACTGACTGTTTGATTGTCTGATTGATTTATTGCATTGATTGATTGGCTGATTAGTTGAGAGTTGGTTCTTATTGCATTTTGTTCACATTGTACCTTCTGTTTTCTCTCATATTTAAATTTAGCTTTCATATGCATTTTACTCTTTCTTTATTTTAGAACCAGAAGAGCCTTTACTCTCTCATACAGAAACAATTGTTATCTCCATCGTTGTCTCAATTTGTGCAGTATCTTTGATAACGATTGTTATTGTTTTTGCCAAAGTAAGTACTGACTGACACAAGTGTACATTAAACACAATAAGAAATGTCCAATCAATATGTCCCAGCCCCACCAACACCCCCATCCCACCACCAACCCCCACCCGCACCCACACCACCTACACAAACCCTTTCAAAACATCCTCACTCCACTGAAAAAAAATCCTTTACCCAATTAACATATTAAGATAAAGCTAATTGTCCTCATTAAAAATACCAATTTCTTTTTATATATCTGCAGAAAACGTATCTGTGTAAGAAATATAGCAACAAATCACCAAGTGAGGGAAAGCTGATGGAATGCAAAGCCTAAAGCCATTGTCGTTTTCCCACAACCCTTACGATCCAAGCATGAGTTGGGGTTAGTATAGGAAATCGCACGACCTCGAGTACAATTTGGAAATTAATAGGTACGAGTAATGTTTTGAAAGTTCTTGTAATTGCACGAGCCTTTAGGCGAGTGCAATTAAAGAAATTTCAAAACATTACGAGTGCCTATTAATTCCAAATTGTACGAGAAGTCGTGCGATTTTTTATTTATAGTTCACTCAACTAAATTTTCTAAAAAATGCGAAGCGAAGGCATTTATCCATCTTCATTGCCTTTGCTATAACCGACCCTTCTCCAAGAAAGCTAAGTCAAGAACAGCATAGAAAGTGTTAACGGTGCTGTAAAACCTTTTTAAATTAGTATTTTATGTATGATTTGAACTACAAAATACTAGAAAATATTTTTACATCTCAAGTAAAAAGCCATTTTAATGCATGTTTACAACTATTGAATGACAGTACTGACAGCTAAACAGCGAATCAAGAAGCGACTTTTCTTTGAAAACGTACTGTGTGAAAACTAAGCGAAAGTTGAAGAGTTTACAGTTCGCTAAAATAAGTTTTTTTCCTCTTAGCATTTGCTAATAACTGCAAAAAACACAATTTCAAAAATTCTTTCTTTTAAAACAAGCTAGCTGGACAACATCAAAAGGGATAAAAGCGACAAATATGTCGTTCAAGTTAAAAGTTTTGAAGTACATCTTGCCGTGAACGAGTAGAGTATGTAAATTTTACCCTTTATAGTACACTCGACAAAATTACTCGATTCTGATTGGTCTAGAGGAGTACAATTAAAGCGTTAATTGGTACTCCGTGGGAGTACCAATTAGGTCGCCATGGAAACACGGCCAAAAGCGGCAAATTTCCCCAGTGAAATGAGTGAAATTCCCAAAAAATCAGTGTTTTATAGAGTAAAATGGAAAAATGTCAGAAAACTGTTCAATACACACATAGGAAGGCCTCAAATTATGATAACTAGACAAATTCAAGACGTAATAAATCATGTTTTGTAGTAGAAAGTCGTTTTTTCTTTCTAGTTTTCGCCAAACAATTTGAGTTGGAGCTTTGAATGTTCTCGTTTTATTACCTGTTGTTTTCTGTGGTTTTCTCAAAAAATAAATTCAACACCACATCTACAATTGTACCTGATATGTAGAAAACAGCTAACAATAGTTTTAAAGCAAATTTCTTTCCGTTTAGCGAAAACACACAGCGAGTAGAGGCTTCTTTTTTGTTTTTAAAATAGTTAAGTTCAAATCTTACCGGCAAACTGTCGAGTAGTTGTAGAGAGACGAATTCAGCTATTTATCACGAGTTAATTGATCCTAAAATTGTCAATCCAGTCTTGAAATAATAAAATCTTCAGATAATTCACCATTCAAAGAAAATAGCAGCGAAATTCTTCAAGCTACAGGAGGGAATAATATCCAAAACACATGGTCTGATCACTGGCGACTCGTTCACGGCAAGATGTACTTCAAAACTTTTAACTTGAACGACATATTTGTCGCTTTTATCCCTTTTGATGTTGTCCAGCTAGCTTGTTTTAAAAGAAAGTATTTTTGAAATTGTGTTTTTTGCAGTTATTAGCAAATGCTAAGAGGAAAAAAACTTATTTTAGCGAACTGTAAACTCTTCAACTTTCGCTTAGTTTTCACACAGTACGTTTTCAAAGAAAAGTCGCTTCTTGATGATTCGCTGTTTAGCTGTCAGTACTGTCATTCAATAGTTGTAAACATGCATTAAAATGGCTTTTTACTTGAGATGTAAAATTATTTTCTAGTATTTTGTAGTTCAAATCATACATAAAATACTAATTTAAAAAGGTTTTACAGCACCGTTAACACTTTCTATGCTGTTCTTGACTTAGCTTTCTTGGAGAAGGGTCGGTTATAGCAAAGGCAATGAAGATGGATAAATGCCTTCGCTTCGCATTTTTTAGAAAATTTAGTTGAGTGAACTATAAATAAAAAATCGCACGACTTTCTCGTACAATTTGGAATTAATAGGCACTCGTAATGTTTTGAAATTTCTTTAATTGCACTCGCCTAAAGGCTCGTGCAATTACAAGAACTTTCAAAACATTACTCGTACCTATTAATTTCCAAATTGTACTCGAGGTCGTGCGATTTCCTATACAAATGTATTAAAAATATAAAAATTTCAAATGTCACACTTGGATCATAAGGGATTGTGGGAAGACTATGAAAAGGAGCATGCACACTTCTAAAATAAGGAGTCCAGGAACTCTCAAAACCAAAAACAAATTTGCTATTCCAGTAAGTCGCAGACTTACTAGATTTTGTCTAGGATTTAGGAAATGATCTACCGAGATATTGTAGACTATCCCTGTTGTATATTTTTATTTCAGTAAAGTTAGTCACCTGAAAAGCACATGTTTCAACCCTCAATAACTATTGATAGACTTGAGATATCTTACCAGTTACACTTTCATCTTCTGTGAGCATTCTCAAGCTGCAGTTTACATGAAAAGCTTTACTTGCTGGATATGAAATATTTTCTGTGGGGTTTTGGTGACTTACTTTATTGAAATAACTGTATAAGCTGGGAATTGGAGTATATATAGGTCAACTAGTACTGTAGCTCTAATATGTATATATCACAAGAGGTAAGTCCAGTGTCCATTTTTTTGACACGGTTATCAAGTGTATAAAGTAATTCAAAGGATTTAACTGCATATTTTGTAGATGTTTATTAATATTTGTTGTTTTAGACTAAAAAACAAGCCGAGAGTAAACAAATGCATTACCAACAAATTTAACAGAACCACAAAGAAGACGCGCATTGTATGAAGCCAAGAAGCCAATACAATTGACTGAAAAAAAAAATGTATTAGGGGAAGCACGGGTGGCGTAGCGGTGAGAGCGCTTTCCCTCTCACCAAGGCGACCCGAGTTCGAGCCCCGCTGGGCTCGGTGTCGTATGTGAGTAGAGTTGTTTGTTGGTTCTCTCCTGTGCTTCGAGGGTTTTTTCGGGTTTTCCGGTTTTTCCTCCCTCCTCAAAAATCAACTCCTAAATTCCAATTGGAATGCAGTGGAGCAATAGCCACTCTGTGGATTCCACTGTCAATCGCATTTATTTATTTATTTATTAATATTGATTATGTATATACACCTGATTGCAAAAATGTTGTCATAGAAAAATAAACTTTATAAAAATTAAAAATAACAAATAGGAATTAATTAAAAATGGCAAATGTAATAGATTTTTCTAAAGATTCAAGACCAACACAAAAGCAGTTGTTTTCATTTTATTTAATTGATTTACTCATAGCCATTAATGATATTTTCTTCCCTTACAAAGGCAATGTTACATACTGAAACTTATTTCTGAAACTGGTGTCGATTCCTGTTGTGAGGCAAACGTTTCAAAAGAGGTGTTACACGTTAATACTAGACTGTCTTCTAAACTACGTTTAGGAAACAGGAAGTCTCTTGTTCTCGACTAGAAAGCTCCTCTACGTGAAACTCCGTCTCATGGACTTTATCAAAAACGTTAACAGGTTAAATTAAGTCGCTATCTTTAATTAATTCCTATTTGTTAATTTTTTTTTTTTTTTTTTTTTGAAGTTTATTTTCCTGTGACAACATTTTTGCAATCAGGTGTACATACTTTTAATTAAAATTTTTAATTGTATGAGCTGTCTAGTCAAATGCTCGTAATCACTTTTTTGTTCACAGAAATAATACTCTATTGATTTTGGCCAATTTAGGTTACGCAACATTGGCTTAATGGCCATTTTTTTAATAGTCCTCAAATAAAGAAGATCAATATACTTCACTTAGATATGGCGCTATTATTGAAGAGATCATAAGATAAATGCATTTAAAAATGCCATTAAAATATTTCTTTTCTTTTTTCACGGTATAATAATAAAGATGACCTTAATAGTCGTGAAGCATATTTCTGTTCTTTTGCTACAAAGAAGCGAAAAAATCTTAAACAAGCGACATAGCTGGCATTTGTTTTTTTGAGCCTGCAGTCAACTGGTCTCGTGATCAAGTCATTAGGCATTTGCATAATGCCATAAGTACTTCCCAGTAATTCTAATAATAATACTATGCAATAAAATTATCCATTTTCCTTGAAAAAAAGTGTTCCTAGTGTATTTATAAAAAGGTAACCCAGAAAAGCTACCCTTGAACAAACCGTTGCAATGTTATACTATCACAATCAAAAAATATCTGATAAGTTTTAAGAAAAGGCATTAAGTTTTATAACAATCCGTTCACTGGTCAAAAAAATATTTATCATCAAAGTCTGCTCGGGCACAATTCCCCCCCCCCCCCCCCCCCCTTCCTTCTGGGGCTGTATCACCCACTATTGTAATAATCAACCACATGGCCAGAAATCGGAACCCTCGCGCCCGCCGTAAGTTTTCAGCGGTCAATACCAAAACTCTAAATAAGAAGTTGAACTTCAGGCAATTTTTTATTTTTTTTTTGGTCTTTTTTTGGTTTTGTTTTGTTTTTTGTTTTGTTTTTCTTTGTTTTTCTTTTCAAAATAAACCCGCGAAATCTTTCGCGGATTCCAGTACACGACTTGGCAGCATAGCTAGATAACTCTTTCAAGCGCTTTTCCACTCGTTCTTTAGCTTCTTCCTTTAGATAACGTGCTGGGATACTTTGGGAAATATAGAGCAATTCCACGTATGATATGGGGAATTTTCTCAGTACTTTGATTTGATGCCACTTATATAGAAATTCGTTAGGTATATACAGAGTAATAAACACATCATCACGAGTTTCTTTGCGAATATAATCAAGGCAACCTTCCGATGAAAATGTTATAGCTGATTTGAATTTTAAATGTTCATAAATATTCAATACTTCTGACATCGTATATTGCCTATCGAATTTCGCGCGAAATGTCCGCTGACCCGCTGGCCTGCAGGCATTTTTCTTCAGGTCAGCGATGCTCTATATTGAATCATGCTCGATCATGCTATGTGCTTTCAGACTTTGTAACCAGGCCGTATATATATGAAATCTGCTGTTTACAAGCTTCAATTTGATGTATTACTCGCTAGTTTTCGTTCAATATTATTCAAGCTATTGCCTCGGGAATTTGGAAATATGGAGTCCGTTAGTGTTTATCCGTTGGAGCAAAAAAGACGATTTTAAATTGAAAAAATGCTACATCTATTTCTTCTTTAACGAGGTAAAACGACTTGGAATTCACATTTAGTCTATTGAAATTCATGACACTCATTACAACTTTTTAATATATACATTTATTGTAAGAGAAAAAATAGTTTACTTTTGGTATCTACACGTAAGTTTCCCCTTTCGCTTTGTAATTTGTAAGTGCCGCGAAAGGCAGAATCAAGGATTAAAATATGCTACATCAAATTTACACTTTGTTTATTGTTTTTGCCATACCATAGTAGCTTATATACTAAGGTTTGACATGTGAACTATAACTTTTTAATTTACTTAATAGTAATTGAGCATTTGACAGGAAATAGTTCGACTCGTATAGTTTTACCATCAATTTTTAGTCCTTGGAGATAACAAGAGGGGGACTGGGTCGAGTAGCATTTTCGCTTGACGGTGGGGATTTCTGGCGATGAATAATGTAATACTAACCACTAATGGAATATATTTTTAATCTTTAATATAACACAAATCACCCATCAATGTAAAACTAACCACTAATGTAATAACTTTTTAACCTTTAATGTACTAAAAATCTTAACTTCTACTGTAGTAACTTTGTAGCCATTAATGTAACAAGCTCTAAGAGAAGAACTGATGCATGACACTAGGCATAACAGTAATGTATGGTTGGCCATTTGTTGCAAAATTCAACAACTCATATAATTATATTCAACAAAATATATTTGCATTCAACTACACATTTTTGTTCTACTTCAACCTTTCCTATTTACATTCAACACCTATATTTATTCAACTTCACTGAAATATATTTGTATTCAATGCTACATTTCTTTTTGTATTCAACTTCTACCTCCGTATTTAGTGTTAAGACCAGAATGTATATATTCATGCAACTTCAAGGCAGTTTATTGGCATCCAACAATTACTAAAGTTCCCGGACATTATCAAATGTTCATTCAACAAAAATGCCCTAGCCCCCCCCCCCCCCCCCTCAAATCAGTTTGATCTGACATTTTGCTCGCCATCTTCAGACTTTGGACTCTTCGGACTCTTCTCAGGAGTTGTATACTCGGATCCGCTCGGATCCTGTCGAGTGTAATCGAGTATCCGAGACCTTTACGGACTTTACACGGAAGCTACCCCGATCCTATTATACCCAGAAATCACAGGGGGGCTTTGCTAGCGCACATGTTCTAAACAAAATGGCGTCGGGTAGAAAGGAGGAGCGATCGATCAGTGAAATTGTTCGTGAATGTGTTTCATCGCAATACTTTCTCGAATACGATTTCTTTGGACCTTGATTCCTATATCTCTCAGGTGACCACGAACCATCGAGTAGCCAACAAGACATCCTTGGGTACTCATAAAAGAATTAATAATATCGTCGAGTTCCTCATTTTTGATATCAGAGAAACCAGTTATCTTTTCAATACCAAGCTCCCCTACTCGACACCATATAGTCCAACGTGAGACAAGTAACAGTCGAGCTATATCTTTCCAAGAAAACCCAAGGCTTCTGAAATGTAGTAGGGTTTCATCTTCGATCCTAAATTTAGGTCTGCCTGGTCTATTACTTTGACAGCTCTCGGGTGGGTTGACTGAGTATACAGCCAAATGTGTACAATTCGGGGTAACTCTGAGCTCGAGTTCTTGTAATTTACGGCACCATCTGTGAAATAATAATCTTAAGAGTTCTCGCAGCTTCGCCCAGTTTGTCTTTACGCTCATTTATGACGGGTAATATCTGTGCTAAAAACTTCTCTGCAACTTCTAAGCGAGAAATAATTGATTCGATTAAAGGCTTACTGGTACAGTTTTCGTTCTCCTCGCAAAAACTTAGCAATTCTAATATGTCAGTAAAGCAATCCATAAACTGTTCAGACAAATGATCCGCCATTTTGAGTGAGTAGTATCCGAGGTGGACTGAGACCGACACTGAGACCACATTTAATGCTGGTTGAGGGAGGGGGGGCTAGGGCATTTTTGTTGAATGAACATTTGATAATGTCCGGGAACTTTAGTAATTGTTGGATGCCAATAAACTGCCTTGAAGTTGCATGAATATATACATTCTGGTCTTAACACTAAATACGGAGGTAGAAGTTGAATACAAAAAGAAATGTAGCATTGAATACAAATATATTTCAGTGAAGTTGAATAAATATAGGTGTTGAATGTAAATAGGAAAGGTTGAAGTAGAACAAAAATGTGTAGTTGAATGCAAATATATTTTGTTGAATATAATTATATGAGTTGTTGAATTTTGCAACAAATGGCCAACCATAGTAATGTACTAACAATTTCACTCATGATTGTAAGCTGCACGGCTGCTAATATGTATATGTCTTGTTCTTATTATTTTCTTTTTCTATTAACTTTTACCTTCTTTTTCTCTCTCCTTTTTTCTCCTTTTTCTGTTCTTTTCTCTTCTATAGCTGGCGTCCCATATATACTGGCTTACTTTCTTAACTTTCATATATTTGGCATTATTTACTTGATTTTAGAGACCTTGTATATCAACTTGGCATTTTGTCAGTCTTTAAGTTCTGTAGTTAGCACAGCATATTTTTTTTGCCCTTTCCGATAGACATTTGGACGCAAAATAATTACTAATTGATATTAGAATATAGTCATACTGACTCGACCAATCAGCAATAAGTATTTCAATGCTCTATATCCCATAGAGAAACTACGGTGTCAAGTGGTGGGGGCCTTGAAGCACAGGGAAAATACGGGGTTATTAATTAGTATTCTCCAAGCTAGACATTAGTATTCCCTATATAGAGAATATTAATAAGGCCTTTTTTTTTTTTTTTTTTCAAGGTCATATTAGTATTCACTATGTAGGTAATACTAATGTCTAACTTAGAAAATATTAATTTAATAAACCTGTATTTTCCCTAAGCTTCAAGGCTCTTTTCATTTTGACACCTCAGTATAATTACCCTATTGGATATACAGAAAATTATTCAATGTCCCCCTTACCAAAAGATTTAAGTCTTCAAGAGTTTTAAATCATCTCTGAAATGTCGTTATATATAGCTCATGATAGCAAATTCAATTAACATTGTCGTCAGTAAAAAAAACCTAAACATTATTTGCTTTTTTTACCAACGAACTTCACAGGAGGCTATCTAAAAATTAAGGAATATTTGTCCAAGTCGTAGAATTTGCAAGCATACAGTTTCTGATTGTTATAATACCACGTTCAAACTAGTTTCATGAATCATGATTTCATTATAAGGTAGTAGCTTAATATCTATTTCTTTGGCACTTGTACTAACTTTGCAAATCGAAATATCAAATTTTGGAAGCATTTCTGTGATTTCTTTAAATCGATTCTAGACCACGTTTTGCCAATATCCAGCTTTCAAACGGCAACTTATTTGCGTTCTTTGACGTAGTACTAATTTAGATAAGTTTTGGTTCCTTACCGGCGTATGCACATGGTATTGGAGTAGTATTTTTGACTGTTATGGACATACTATGGCCTTTTACATTCGCTCTGACATCTAGTCAAACTGTAATTCGACATAAATATAATATTAACATTTTGTCAGATATGTCTTATGAGATAATTTTTAACATTTTTAACATTTTATGAGATAAAATTCAAAAAGCGTGTTTTTTTTCTTCAAAACTTGTACTTACAATTTTGTCTTGAAATTATATTGAAACTTGACGACAGAAACCTTGGCCGCTTACGTCTCTTCACGTTACAGTTACAACTGACTATGTAAATTCTCGATTAAAACTCTTAAGTCTCGGGGGACAGACCATCACATACATGTTCTTAATGAACAGAGCATTTCATTGTATTTCTGTTATTTCAAAGCTAAAAACAATATGTCGTATATTAAAGTGCAAACAGTATATCCTTGAAATACAAATTGACTAAATAGTACAAAATAGTGCTAATTAAACAATAGAAAAAAATAGAATTTGTACAAATTGTACTATTTAGTAATAACTAATGTTTCACGGATATACTGTTTGCACTCTAGTTTTATTCAAATATTCATTTTCTCTTGGGAGGGGAACAAAAAAACGTAGCAAACAAATGCATACAAACAATGATCTCGTGAGTATGACTTTATATTCTAAATCGGTTAGAGGATAAACACTCGTGCTTTATGGGATTAAAAAAAAAAAAAAAATCCCATAAAGCACTCGCGTTTATTCTCTAACCCTTACTTAAAAACCAATAATTCTTGACACTATATTCGTACTGGCAAAACTCGCCAAGACGGCTTTTGTATACTACCCTGTACCCCCTGGAGCTTGCCCATACGCAGTTGTATTATGGAAGGGCTTTCGACAAAAATCGGTTTACAAGCTTCCCTAAACGACGATTTGAAAATGCTGTGAGGTTGTGAAATCGTGAATCATTGTCATACAATTGCCATTTCAATATATTTTAATAGTATTTTGAGGGTAAAACTCGACTTCTCCTGACTATGCTATTGACATTGACCCTTTTACAGCTTGTTTTTTTTATGTAAACACATTCGATCTCTTCTTGAATCTCCGCGCCAGCTTATTTCCTTTACATTTTAATTGAGATTTAACATCGAAGGCCATTTATCGGTCAGGTTTTTGGCTTATGGAAGATCTATCCATTCATATTTCAAACTTCGGCATTTAAAACAGAATAGCATTTCAAAACAACGCAGTCATTATTGTTCAAAGGTGTGCCAAGACTCGTTGAGTATCGCTTTCCTGACCTCAGACATATGCAATTTAAAATATTTTTGAGCGATCGCTCAGTGTATGCCTCGTATAAAAATTACATTCATTTTAACAAATACTTAGGCATATTTTTTGCCACTTCAAAATGTTTTAGGGAATTAGAAGAAATGATTCGAATGAAAACGTTTCAGACATTTGTTTGCTTGACACTTTTTGTTCAGACAGGCCTATTCATGAATAACAACAGTTGAGCTAAACGCCACGAGAGAGCCAGGACACAAAGTCTTAATATGGGCTACGACGTCGAAAATATTACGTGCGATAGGGTTCAATTCTAAGAGCTACAATATTCTATATTCTTTCTTCTTTTTATTGTTATTATTTTTTTCTGCGAATAACCATAGTTTCAGACACTGCGTGTTTTCGGAATTAATAAAAGCGTTTTCCAAGAAATGGGCCTTGACAGTGTGTCTGGATGTCGTTTCATAATTAATTGTCTCCAATCAGCGTGTCACACAAGGCCCATTTTAAAGCTATTTTTAGGACATATTCTAGAATACATCAAACACGAGTTTGACCCTACATATGTCATGGAGGCTTTATATTATGGGAGGATTGTAATCCGGCTTTCCACTATTAAAACAGAATGAGTTAGTTAAAGGCACGACGACCAAGTTGCCTGATAAAACAAAAAGACGATTATTACGGTTTATTTTTGTTCAATTCAACCGAGATGGCGACTATCTAAAGAAGCAACGTCAATAAGTTATCGGCGTGAATATTTATACAACAAAGTCCTCGCTGCTAGGTGATGATTTTTTACCGAAGTGATACAAAAATGGTAAATATTTAAGATCCCTTACATTTAGCTTGCATTTCCTTAACTTCAGTAAATGTTGGTTACAATGGTTTTCTACGTCCTACTTTTGCAGGGTTTTTCCCACCGTCATTATCATCTGGTCACCCTGTTTTAAGGTGGCCATATCTAACTAAGGCCTAGCCATAATCCTGACTCTTTGAAACAAAAATACGAAAAACTTGGTCATTGCCAGAAATTTCGTGCACCGAAACAAATACTTTCTGGCTCCCAGTCCCTCTGCAGTCACTCGGCATTGATTCCAAACTATTGAAAAACGTTTGGGAGACGTAGTTTACCGTCGAATTAATCATTCCAGTTAAAGGATATTAAAAAGTTGAACCTCATAATGGGGTATCAAGCACATGGCCTAACGTAATGTAAAAATATATCTTGTCTGTTTACGAAATTTATCTTACCTTTTTCGAAATATAGTTTTCCCATCACGGCTCTAATGCCCGTAAGGGCCGTTTGCCATTTTCATTGCCACTCCTCTGTAAACCCATGATTATATCGTAAGGACAAACGAAGAATTCCAAAAGTTGAATCTCAAGCACCGTCGTTCGATAGTTGGAAAAGCAGTTGACGTATTCTTTACGTCTACAGGTGAAAGAAAGTTATTACCTTTTTCGAGCCGAAAAATCACTTCCCCAAATCTTTCGCTAAAAGTCTGCAATTCTGTCACAAAATGTCCAGTTTCGATCACAAATATTTTAGGAAATATGTGGCAAAAACCATTTAATAACCCATCATTTTGAAGCTTGTAAACAGCAAATTTTAGATTTTGAAAACACCGCTGCTCTTAGAATCTGTCAGCGCATAGATTTACTGGGGAAAAACGCTGTTAGACCATAATTTTTTGGAAATTTCGAGCCCGTTTGTCTTGTGGCCAGCAAAGATTTCATGGCGCGAAAGATTTCGCGGGTTTATTTTGAAAATAAAAACAAAGAAAAACAAAACAAAAAACAAAACAAAACCAAAAAAAGACCAAAAAAAAAAAAAATTTGCCTGAAGTTCAACTTCTTATTTAGAGTTTTGGTATTAACCGCTGAAAACTTACGGCGGGCTCGAGGGTTCCGATTTCTGGCCATGTTTTACTACTATCTGAACCTTGACAGTCTGAGTGACTGACAGATTTCAATTCAAATGAGGATCAAAGTATACGGAACAGTAATTAATGCGATACTTATGCTTAGAGAAATCTCATCCTGACAGCGACCAACACTTCTAGTAACACACAAATGTATGTAGTGTAATATACCGATTTCCTAGTTAATGCTCCAATGACAATGACAATGACAATGACAATGACAATGACAATGACAATGACAATGACAATGACAATGACAATGACAATGACAATGACAATGACAATGACAATGACAATGACAATGACAATGACAATGACAATGACAATGACAATGACAATGACAATGACAATGACAATGACAATGACAATGACAATGACAATGACAATGACAATGACAATGACAATGACAATGACAATGACAATGACAATGACAATGACAATGACAATGACAATGACAATGACAATGACAATGACAATGACAATGACAATGACAATGACAATGACAATGACAATGACAATGACAATGACAATGACAATGACAATGACAATGACAATGACAATGACAATGACAATGACAATGACAATGACAATGACAATGACAATGACAATGACAATGACAATGACAATGACAATGACAATGACAATGACAATGACAATGACAATGACAATGACAATGACAATGACAATGACAATGACAATGACAATGACAATGACAATGACAATGACAATGACAATGACAATGATTTTATTTGCACCTTAAAAATATAAAATTAAATTAAAATAAATATTTATCCTTACATAAAGGTGCGAGGTTGGTTTGTGTAGCTATTTATAACGTAAATAACACAGCCTTCGCAGAAAAGGTGAAGGCTTTGTTGCATGCTGCAAACCAAGCCCGAAAATAACTATGGGCGAGGCCAAGGGGGAGGGGGTACTCCCTATAATGGACTATACAGGGGCTGCTCCGCCCTAAAGAGGTACTTTTTCAGGCCGCAGGCATAGAAAAGGGGTGGGAATTTGTGAGTTTTGGTATAAAAAGGGGTAGCTTTTCTTCAAAGGTATATGAAAGGGGTACCTTTTCAGTTCGATCGAATGTAATCCGAAAGAGCTACAATGTTTTTAAAACGATATTTTTGTCACTCAAAAACTGCGGAGAACGCCAATATCTTTTTTTTTTGTTACGAAACAGAAAATTCCAAATTGATTTTTAAAAACTACGTTTATTTAGCTTTCAGGAAATGTATACTTTTATATAAAAATGTTGAAAAGGCAGCGCGAAATTTTGATCGCGCGTAAAGTAATCTCGAAGGCCTCAAACGTATCCTGATACCTTAAACATAACCCATTTTCCTCCAGTTACCATTAATCACCTTAACACTAACTGTTTTTAACCATCTGAATGTAGGAATCCAACCACCGCTTGCGTTACGACAGAAGTGTCAACTATAATAATATACTACAGAACTGATATATTTATGTATGTTCAATGCCTTAAATTTAGAAACTACATATATCTCTAAGCATCTCGTAACAAATACTAATTAAACAAAAAAATAATCAAAACTCGTTCAACTCGTAAAAATATATATTATTCAATATAATGGAAAAGATTGATTCGTACCAGCAAAAAAAACTAGCAGGGGTTGGATATATGCTAGAGTTGTGCCGGAGTGAGACAAAATGACAAAGAGATTTCATTGGTAGTCACGAGGATTGTAATACCCGGAAACTGGTTAAAAACAGCTCAAAGAGTAATGTACGCTTTCATTGTGACAATAATTTTTTTAACCCCAATATTATGGAATCAAGTTCACTTTTGAAGTGCTAGCCGCTGTTATTTACAACCGTATCCTTCACTCAACCCCTACATAGCTCCTATTACCTTTAAATAATTTTTTTTTTGTGTTTGACCTCGAGTCCATATTTTGTACACGAGTCCCATCCATGTTTTTTTTGGGTCCAGTCTAGTCCTAGCCTCCTTCGCAGACGTTTTTAGGGTCATCCCGTCGTCACGCAACGTCCAGTCCATGCCATATACGGAAACCAGTTCTGAGAATTATGGCAAGCAACTGCCCAAGCGCAAGAAACAAGAAAAGACATGACTGACTATTTTTCCTGGATTTTTATGCTACTGATTTGTAAACAAGGCAAGTATTCATATTCTTTTTCAGTGTCCAATAATCACTGGAAGCTTCATGATACGCAAACCTAAAAGTCATTTTAAATAATTGCGTGTACGTTGTCTGTTGTTGATGTTTTGCTTGGCAGACGAATAACGAAGTATATTGCCCTAAATCCCTAAATCCCCGTGCAATTATGTGTTCGTTTCATCACCGATATATCAGAATCAAGCGATAACTTCAAATAGAATTTGGCTGGAATAAACCAGAGTGAAGCTGGTGTCAGATTTTTGAGTCAGATTTTTGAGTCAGATTTTTGGATCTGTTGTCAGATTTTTTCCGGGGGGCGTTACATCAGTTGATTTACAAAGTGCTCTGTATTCTTAGCAATGTCTCGAATCTAGATAAAACCTTTACAACGCTTTAGATATAAGACAGTTCTTGAAAATGGTGGTTTTTGGAGATCGAAACAATCACTTAAAAGAAAACAAAGTGCGGTTTCAGATTTTTTTGAGCTGTGTTATCTACTATCATGATCAACGGGACTTCGTGCCACGAATATTTTAGAAGTACTGCTTCCAAATATCAGGTTACAGCTTTTTTAATTCAACATAAATATACTTTGAACTATCTATAGTGAGAAAGAAATAACTATGTACAAACGTTGAGATAGTATACTCATCAGTTACGTTATATAGAACAAATCCACGAGCCCGTATAGAGCAGTTTTTAAGCAAGCTGGATTAACTGGGTAACAAGACACCGTAACAATGAAAATACAATATTCGATAGTTCACACGCTATTCCTTTATTAAGGTAATCTGCCAAAGGCTACCTTATTTATGGTCCTTAGCGTAATCCATATCAAAACTGAAGTACCTACACAATTATACAAGTACAAAGAAATATATATCCCTGGGTGCAGTCAGATTTTTTGTGTCACGCCACTAACAGAGCATATCGTTACAGCAAATGGCTCGATTATGAAATTCATTTCCAAGCAGATATATTTTCAGGGATTTGTACAGCTCTCAGCAAACACCAGTTCTACGTGATATCCACGCAAGCATTTGCTAAATAATATCTTCGCGAACAAAGAAATATAACTTGCTGTCAGATTTTTGTATCAGATTTTTTGTGTCACGTCGCTTCCAGTGAATCATGTTACAGCAAATGGCTCTTTTATCGAATTCTTTTCCAGTCCTTGGGTTCTCTGGATTATGTTTGCCTATCCATGCCGCTTCTGTTTTCGAATTATTCACTTTAAGTGATGAGTGCTGGTAAAAGGTGTTTAATGCCCTAAGAGCCATATCTAAGGAATTTAAATCTTTAAGAAAAAGAGTGGTATCATCAGCAAAAAGTGCTTTTTATGATTTCCATCAGCTCTAAACCCATGAATCTCTTCGTTTTGCCTGATGAGAGTGGCAAGTGTTTCAATTGCAAGGATAAAGATGTACGGTGAAATAGGGTCCCCCTGTCTGGTGCCCCTCTTGATCTCAAAGAAATTTGTAGCAGTTTCGTTATTTAGAACACAAGCCATATTCTCCTTCAGAAGCACTCTAATCCATTTTATAAATTGTGGACCAAATCCAAAATGCTTTAGAGTAGCAAAAATATAATTTCTTTCTATACTGTCAAAGGCCTTCTGGAAATCTACTGCTAATAAAATCAACGATTGGTTCATTTGAACTAAGTAATCCATAATATCTTCTATTAGACGGATTGGTTCTTCAATATTCCTATCTTTTACAAAGGCTGCCTGGTCGGGATGAGTTAATTTATCCATGTATTTAGACATTCTATTACTTAAGGCTTTACTGCATATTTTGGATTCGACATTAATTAAGCTAATAGGTCGCCACGAGTCTAATGACCTATTATCTTTATTTGGCTTTTCTATTAGGGTTATTACTGCTTGTTTTTGTGCAGTTGTTAACTCTCCTTTGTCAAAACTATTATTTAAACAGCTAATTAGGTCTTTTCCTATACAATCCCAGAAGGCTATATAAAACTCTTTAGTAAGACCATCATTTCCCGGTGTTTTAAAAGTTCCTAATTGTTTCAAGCTAGTAAAGCATTCTGCTATTGTTAAATACCCTTCACACGATAGCATTTCATCTTGTGACAATGCCGGATTATCAATATGCTTTAGAAAATCGTAACAATCAGCCTCGGTCCCCGTACCTTTAACGTCGTACAAATATTTATAAAAACTTTCGATAAACCTTAAGATTTCGCTACTTTTGTTTCTTCTTTCCAAAGACAAGAAATATTTATTGCTTTTTTCTCCTAGCTCTGCCCACTTAATTTTAGATCTAAGAATCAATCCATCAGTAATATAATCATTCATTACTTCAATATCTTTTTTCAAACTGTCATGTTCGGCAACATAACTCGGCATCTTTTCCCAATCAGGTACCTTTTCGATGTCCTGATTTTTTTCTTCAAGGTCTTGTTACTTTTTACGGAGTTTCTTAGTTCTAGCTTTTGCATACTTCATCGTAAATTTCCGTACTTCATATTTAATCAGCTCCCAACGGCTTCGTGACGTGGGCATAATATATCCTTATTTGACAATTCATTTTTAACTTCCTGAATTTTACTTTTCATTTGCTCTATATAAGTTTAATCTTCTAAAAGTGAATTATTAAATTTCCAAAACGAAGAACCCCTTGGACTGTCTTCACAAAACGATTTAATTCTCAACGTTACAGCAAAGTGATCCGTTGAAGGAGATGGTAGAATATCCGTCATTTCGATATAGGGTTGTAAGTCATTTGACACAAACAAAAAAAATCTAATCTACGATACAATACCGTGTTGGACTTAGATTGCTTCCCTTGTCCTTTTCCTGACCTGGTATAACGCTTTAGTGAACTGTTTCGAATACGCCAAATATCACACAAATCAAGCTCTAACATTATTTCTCGTATTGTTTCAATTGTTCTAATTTTTAGCACCGGATTACCACCACTAGCCTCCAAGTCGGGGTCAAAGATGAAATTAAAATCCCCGCCCCATATAATTTGTGTATCTTCAGGTAGATCTAGGTTTGTAATTTTTTGATAGATCAACATTAGGAGATCAACTTGACTACTTTCATCATTAGGTGCGTAAATGTTAATTAGCAAAAAAGGACTTCCTTGGAGTTCGCACAAAGCAATTATGCATCTACCCTGAGTGTCTGTTTCTAACGATATTATCTTATGCTCTAGGTTTTTGCCAAACAAAATTCCTACACCCCTACTATTTGATGAACCATGGGAAAACAATACTTGGCCTCTAAATCGTTGAGTCCTTTGAAATTCATTGCTTTCAGTTGAATGTGTTTCCTGTAGGAATGTAATTCCTTTGTGGCCACCATGTTGGGCAATCCAACTTAGCATTTTACGACATTTTTTGTAATCCCTAAGGCCTCTTACATTAAGAGACAGAAGACCAAAATCCAACTCTTGCATTAAGAAAATTTAAAAATATACCGGAGGAAAATAAAAACATACTCATCTGCTCCACACATAAGCAGTAGTGAAATGCCACATTAATATAAAACAGATTTAGAAAACAATACAGTATAAAAACAAAAAGTGCACAAACAATACTACAAATGAGAACGAATTTGGCCAGTATTGAAAGTGATGACAAACTCCGCTTTTTCAATACTGTTGGGAATTCAAGGGCAATCAGCTATTGTACAACAACTATAAGCTTATAAGCTAACAACGAAAAATAACCTCTGAGTTTACAACTCCTCCTCAAGGTTTTCTAAATTTGCATATTTAAGCTTCGGAGATGTAATTGAAAAATACTGACTTAAATAAAGTTCGTTAATTTCTTTAAATCAATTTGTTACTTATCTTCTCAATAGTGGAAATAAATCTCTTCAAAGTCTGCTTCCTGAACAATCTTATACACCTTCCCGCCTTTTTCCTTCCTAATGAATACTTTTCCGTCCAGGGTCCATACACTGTGCCACTTATTTTGTTTGGCCCGTTTACGTCCTTCGGCAAACAATTTTCTCCTTTGACTTGTAAGGTTTTCTTTAATGTAAACCTTATTTGCTCCATTTAATTTCCCTCCGTCAGAATCGTTTTGATATTTCCTGAGTTTCCATCTAGCTTCATAAAGGTTTTTCTTATCCTCGTAGGCCTTAGATTTCACTATGATTGGCCTTGGAGATAGCTTAGAGGGAAGTCTATGCACTATATCAATGTCGTTTTCTTCAATATCTTCCACTCCAATGGATTTTGATAGCTCATCCACCAACGCATCAAGATCTTCTTCTACTTGTTCCGGGATGCCATGAATTTCGAGGTTATATTTCCTTTGGTACTGATTTAAATCATCTTGCACTTCATCCAGTTTATTCATTCTAACTTTGAGTGTAGCCAGCTCATCGTGTTGTTCTTTGCACTTGACTTTGAGTTTAACATTTGCATATGCAGTGGGGTAGTAATTATTCATATACAACCTATAAAGCGAGGGAGCTGTATAGTTCAGACAGTCAAGCAAGTTAGCTTAGATCGAAATAAACCGAAGAAATTGCAAGACACGATCAGCTATTTCGTAAATAACTTAAATAATTAATTTATCATTGTTTGCTTGCAGTAATGGGTGCAATTACTGGACCTACCATGCTTACTATCTCCGTTGGCGAGACTGCGCATTTCAGATGGAATAATACCAACGACAATCCAACCCTTATATATGCTACATGGGGCATAAGAAAAGGCAACATTGCTGATCCTCAGTTTATCAATGTAGATATAACGAGCAGCAAGGTGTACCTCAACTCAGATCTGGAACCAAACCTGATAAAACGGCTGTCTTTTGACGGCGACCTCAGAAAATGTTTGGCATGGTTTACCCTGAAGAATGTCACTGTAAACGATACAAACGAGTACATCGCTAGTATCAGTGAGGATGTTACCAGAGTTTTTCATCGTACAGTTGCATTAACTGTAAAGGAACGTAAGAAGGAAGAACCAAATATGATCGGTGAGCTATTGCTCTTGTTTTGGAATTTGTTTCTTTCTTCCAGGTGTAGTTTTGCAAAGGTATATTTATAAGTAATAGCATGACTTGAGGGTGATTAGTGATTAAATGTCCCCGAAAGCCGAGGGAGGTTTTGTTGAAGTCCCGACGCCGAAGTCGCCGAACTAAACCTCCCGAGGCTTGAGGGGACATTTGATCACTAATCACCCGAAATGTCATGCTATTAGTTTGTAATATTATGATTGCCGAGGAATAAAACTGCTCTTAGGAAATATGTTAGCTTTCGTACGATGCATAAATTACAAATTTTTACAAGCTGTTGATATGCGGCATACTTTAGGGAATTTGCCTTTGTTAAATGCGACAATGGCGAATTGAACCAGCATTCATTCATTCGTGGTGCTTTATTCTAATTCACTTTGGTTGGCTTAGAGCGGTATTAATGAAGTGTTTTCAATCCGTCGTGATTACGTCATAAATAGTAGGAAAAATTCCCGATCTAGTCAACGCATGCACAAAGATTACTCAATGGGTCCCACAAGTGCTTGGGTGTTGAATAGTGTGTAGTGCAGAGTCATTGCTCAAAATTTTCGAATGGGTCGATGCGACCCAGCCATGGTCCTGGTGATTGTCATATGAGGGACCATGCCTCATGAATAGTGAGGAGGGATATTTAGTCTAAATATCCCTCATGATTATATTCATGAGGGATATTTAGACTAAATATCCCTCATCACTATAGAGGCTTTGCACCATCACGTGACTCGCGTAGCGTCGGTTAGCAACGGTAACTACGCCGCCATGACAGGAGGCATGTAAACCATAACCAACAAAGTATAATAGCGAACACGATGGGAAAATTTTGCTGTGTTTTTGGCTGTGGAAAACGTTCTGAAAGAGACAAAAATGTCAGATTTTTTAATGTCCCGAAGCAGATCAAGCATCAAGGAGAAAAAACACGGAATATGTCAAAGCGAAGACGAGAAAAATGGCTTGCAAACATCCGACGAGAGGCTGTTTCAACAGGACAAGTCAAGAACCCAATGGTTTGCTCGCTTCATTTTCACCAAGGTAGACGTTGATTTCAAATTACAACTAGCTTATTCCTTAAAAAACATGTGTGGTACAATTCTTGATCGATGTTACGTCTACGACGACACTAATCCAGACTGGGCTCCAACGATCGCGATGGGTCACGCATCTTCTTCTGTTTCCCAACCAGCCAGAGTTTCTTCGCTAAAAAGGCACAACCGTTTGATGGAAAGATCTTCAAAAAGGCGACTGTGCTATGAACAAGCCCTTGTTAATAGTAATAAAGAAAATATTGATGTAGAGAGACCCAAAGAAACGATACAAGAGACAGAAGACGACATATTGACCAGCACTCCACAACTACGAAATTCTGAGACACAGACTCCAGAGGCCAGTAGCATATCTGTAGAAACACAGACTGAGACCAAGACCACATCTAGATCTGTTGAGACACAAACTGATTTGACATCCATTGACATAGAATATCTTCAAGAAAAGGCAACCACAAATACAAGTTATAATGATCCTTTGAGCCCTGAAAACTTTAAAGATGAAGATAAAGCGAAATTTTATACTGGTCTACCTACAATGGCAGTTTTCATTGCAGTACTTGATTTAATTAGTCCTGGACTGTTGTATCGAAGTTCCTTGAGCAAATTCCAGCAGCTTTTGCTAACTCTTATGCGCCTTCGATTGAATTTGTCTGTTCAAGATCTTGGCTACAGATTTGGTGTTCATGCCTCTACTGTATCAAGAGTATTCCAAAGCTGCATCCAAGTCATGTACTCAAGTATGGGATTTCTGATTCACTGGCCTGATAGAGAGGAACTGAGATTGACTTTGCCAATGTGTTTCAGGGAGAAGTTTTCATCTTGTGCAGTCATCATTGACTGTTTTGAGGTCTTCGTAGACCGCCCCTCAGACTTATTAGCCCGAGCTCAAACCTGGTCATCATACAAGCACCACAACACTGCCAAGTTTTTAATTGGAATCACACCCCAAGGAACCGTATCATTCATCTCGAAAGCATGGGGAGGCAGGGCTTCAGACAAGTTTATTACTGAACACTGTGGACTATTAAACAACTTAGTTCCTGGAGACCTTGTTTTGGCAGATCGTGGATTTGACATTGAAGACAGCTGTGGACCTTTCTGTGCACGTCTGAAAATTCCATCTTTTACCAGAGGTAAACCTCAACTATCACCTGTCGAGATTGAAACTACAAGATCAATTGCCAATGTAAGAATACATGTGGAGAGGGTGATTGGCAGTGTGAGACAGAAGTATACGATACTAGGACATGGAGTCGCACCCATTGACTATCTGAAAGCAGACAATGGTGCACCCTGCTTGCTTGACAAGATAGCATTTGTATGTTGTGCACTGGTAAATTGCTGTAAATCTGTAGTTTCTTCAGAATAGTTGTTACTTTTTTATACATTTTTAATATAGTGATTATACTTTGGTCCACAATTTAGTAGTGTTTTAATAAACAACAAATTGTCTACTGAAACATACTAGCTACAGTATATCACTGTGACTGAAGTAAAATCACTGCATAGTATGAACAATACCCTGTACATTATATTAATGTTGTAATTCATTTTATTAATTTTTTACATTTTTAAAATTAAAAACTATGATTGGTAGTTGTTTTTAAACAGCTTGAACATAGCTTTCAACTAGAACATACTTAAGGAATAATTATTCATTGTAAAAATCTATAAATAATAATTACGCATAAAATTTCTTAGTTTCGCATTTTCAAATTGACAATAATATGCCATTAAATATACTCTTAAAACTTGAACAAAGTTTTCAGCTAGTGAAAGGCATAGCTAATGGGAATAATTCATTGTAATGGTTAATAAATAATAAGTTATTTACACTTAATTAACTTAGCATTGTCATTAGCAATATCATATACAATAAAAATATTTTGTTCAGTCATTATGGTTGTCGAGGTGGTAGGGCAGAAACTTTCTTCAGTTTCCTACAGTCAGGACATAACCAGGCCTTATTGGCTGGTTTTCTAGACAATCCACAGCATTTCATGTGAAACTTACGAAACAGACATGCTTCATTGCTACAATTCAAAACAAGTGATTCTTCAGCCTTTACCCTACAGAAGCAATACAAAAATGTATCAGATGAGTTTTGCTGACTATTTCTTGGTGTAGTGTACCATTTTGCAAGTAGCTCTGGAAGAATAGCTAAGACATAGAGTTCTTTGGCTTTTTCTAGATGAGCAGTGAGAAAAGTAGTGTCTGGTTGAATTCTTTCAATGTGAATGTCTGATGGTGTCCATACAATAAAGTCAGCAAACATTAACTTCGTTACAGCCATTTGAAGTTGTACTTGGGAAAAATAGGGATGTCTTTTGTCAAGTTGAAGGGTACCATCTGAGGTCTTTGATAGGCACATCTTGACACCACTGTTAACAGCATCACCAATAGTTGACTCTTTCATGCAGTAAGGACACTTAATTTCTACACATCCCAAACCATGGCAGCTACAACAACATATGGCATCTGGGCTTGCTCCAAGGTAGGGATAGTCAGGATGTATCACAAAGCCAGAGTCCTTGGTTGTGAAGTCCTCATGCTTATCTTTCATAACCTAAAAAACAAACAAAGAATCTAAATTCAATAAATTTTACTAATGATTTATGTTTTTGTATTCTTGCTGATTGAGTTTTTAGTTTTGTGTGCTCTGATAATGCATGCACACTCCCAGCCATGGGTAATCAGAACACAAGATTGAAAACAGTAATTATATAATGTATCATACCATACTCAGTTAAAAGAATTTCTATTCACCTGTTTGTAATGAATCAATGCCTGTTTCTCATGCATACAGCCCCAATTGGTTGCACTGGACTTAAACATTGAGCCATAGCACACAGTCTTAATCAGGCTTACTGAGGGTGATGCTGGGTTGGTGTGACAAGCACGATGGAAGCTGCTTGCAGTTATTCTTCCCATTCTTGTTTGATGCCAAACCTGAGACTTGCTTTGATTTCTAGTAGCCTTTTCAATTAATGTGGCCTGTTGCTCAGTAACAGTCATTCTTTGAAATACTTCTTTGGACTTAGATACCAATTCCTTGTAGTCCAGAGTGCTATGTTGATCAGAGTAAAGTCTATTCAGTGGCTCTGGTAGATTGAGCGTGCTTGTCTTTGGGATAAAATGTTTATTATATGGCGGAGTTAATGACAAAATTGCTGAATTTGTATCTAGATTGTACAAGCATTCGAAAAACTTCTTGATTTGGGTTGCACCTGGTACGTAACTAGCAGAAGCAGTTGTATCAGCAGCAGTAGTAGCAGCAGGAGCAGTAGTTGGAGCAGCAGTTGCATTAGCAGCAGTAGTAGCAGCAGGAGCAGCAGCAGCAGTAGTAGCAGCAGCAGAGGTATCAGCAGCAACAGTAATAGCAGCAGCAGAAGAAGAGGTAGTAGCAGCTGCAGCAGTAGTAGCAGTGGTAGTAGTAGTAGCAGCAGCAGAACTTGAAGTTGAATAACATGTAGTTGTGCAGCCAGTTCCTGAACTAAGTCCATTAATTTGAGCATCCAGTTTCCTTTTCTTACACTTTGATGAGGTAAAGTCCATCTCCCTAAGTTCTTGATAAGGTATATTTGCAACAGGTGTTGGCATCAGCCACTTACACGGAATGGACGTGCATGTTTTCATTTTAACTATCCGAACTCCAGCCTCGACTGCAAAAAGCAATGCTCCTACATGTGAGCATGCTTCGCCCAAACCAGCCAAACAGTTACAATGTGCTGTTAGTAACGTCCCATCGTTTTTTGCTGCGATCCATGGCTTCAATGGGGTCTCGTTTAGGCGCTGAGAGTGGTTAACCTGCGAAGAAAAACAGTAAGGTTAGTCTATTATTGAAGATCACGTTCAACGGAATTTTCAGCTCGAAATACAAACCTTTGCTATTAAAATCTTTATATCACTGGTCGCTTTGCCAACGAAGACACATCTTACCCAACCAGCAACAAAATATTGGTATGATTCAAGGCTTTTGTAGGCCTTTAGCTGCTCCTTCGTATATCGACTCGTGGAAAACAACAAGTACGTAACGATGTCTGGAAATTCAACTTCAGGCCAACATTCCATGGAATCCGGAAAAAAAATACTGCTGACATTATACGGATCGATGTTAGCTATCAATTTCAGCTTTTCCTCGTAGTGTTTACGTTCCGCAGCGGCCAAAGAGATCCGATATTTTGGTAAAGAAGGCAGCCTTTCCTTATGACCGGCCGCCATCTTGTTTTTAAATGCCTCCTGTCATGGCGGCGTAGTTACCGTTGCTAACCGACGCTACGCGAGTCACGTGATGGTGCAAAGCCTCTATTCATCCAGGGGGATGTTAGACCTTAAACATCCCTCTGGAAACAATGGATCCCGAGGTAATCATGATATTACTAAAATAAAGAAGATAATTACACATGGAGTTTAATTTGAAGAACATTTCTGATTTTTTCTTCTATCTGCTAAGTATTTCATTGATCAAATTTATTGCATCCATCCATCCAGTAATCTCATCCTGGCTTATTGATTTCGTCTGTCCTTTCTTTTTTTCGTCCATGAAGAATTCAATTTGTCTATCTTTCTTTGCAGTTCAACCCCATGCCAGATATCGATTGGTAAACAAACTAAATGCGGGTCATCGTTCCAACCTAATGACCATGAAATATAATATAAGAGAATATAAGCATGAATAGCTAAGGAACAAAACACTTACATTTGTATCCTTATATGTCTAGATGTGACTACTAAAGACACGATCACTAAGCAAGTTGTTCCTTCAATGATTCCACGAGTTTCTAAAACTCCCACGACGAAAGGTAATTTAAGGTGACTGACTACTTTTGAACGTTCAATTTGAGCCCACGATGTGCGCGCGCACAAAAATCGCTCAAAACCGCATAACAACTTTCAAAATTTTATTGAGGAACCATACACGTTTTGAACTTCAACAGAGCAAAAACCCCGAATTTTGCACGGGACTCTATATTTTTCTTTGGATTTCCAAATACAAAAGGTAAAAATCAATCTTTTGAGAAAGTTTGAGAAAAACGTAATTATTAGAACTTATAAAAAAAGCGTTTCATGTGTTTTTGTTGTTGTAGTTTGAGTACGCTTTTCCGGTTGATTGAGCTAAGAAGAAGCTGAATTTTTAGTTTAATTTTAAAACTTTCTTCAATTTTTTTTAGTTAGTCTTCAAAAATAATGTTTAAAGTAGATGTCCTGAGAAAATTGCTTCCAGAAATTCTTTAATTCTTGAGTTGTGAATTTTTGTGTGCAAAGCTTGATTTCCGCCATTTTTCTTTCGAAATCTTGTCAAGATGGTCATATTCAAAATTTATTATCTCGAAAACGAGCTCGGGACACCCCATTTTTCTTTTCATTTTTGGAATCAGCATTAAATTCTGTGTGAAATATCTTGCTAAGAACATTTTGTAATTATTCCTTGCTAAAGTAGTCAGTCACCTTAATGACTAATATTTTGTTTTTGGAGACAAAAATGTTTCAAATGTGGGTTACAGAGCAAGTGAATTTCTTCTCGCCGCTATGGTCGGGATCACTTGATATGCGGACATAGTTGTCTACGGTTTCTCCAGAATTTTTACGGTTTTTCTCCTCCTTTTGTTACGGTGGTTCTCAATAGGATACGCGGAATCGTTCAATTTGACGTCTAGACAAAATATTAGGATTTTCTCAAGAAGGGATTTCTCGTCGTGTTTTGGTGAAGCACCGTAGTAAGCACCGAAAATCGTTTTCCTATATATTCCCACGAGAGAACCAAGAATTTAAAAAAAAAACTTATCGATAACGAAAATATTCTGGTAATGGCAGTAAAGTTATGCCATAGGGCAAATGGTCTAGTTGTTGTAGCCTACTTAGAATGAATGGAAACGCACATTTAGCAGCTGTAGTAAGATAATTAAGGAATATAAGAAAGTTTTCCGTGTTATATACTCTGATCTAAACAATTGGGATGTTGGGAGAACAATTTAAGAGGCCTTGACTGTAAGATTTGAGAAACATTCGGCGGATGGTAAAAAATCAAACTCGTTTAAATGGCTTGAAACTTGTATGGTGATTATAGGATCCCAATAGAACTACAATGGTATGGCTAGTTTCTGGGGAAAAAATGGATTTGTGATTTTTAGGAAGAGTTTGAAGTTCGTTGAATATTAATAAGGGCAATTAGCATAATTTTTGACCTGTTTTTAATTAATTAATTAGCATTAATTTTCATGCATTAGCAAAACATAGGAAAGCAAAACATTCTGAAAACTTTGTAGCTTTCGCATAAAACAGGTTTAACATTCATGTTTCCGAATATTCAGAAATTTAACATTGATAATTACTGTTTCTTTGATTAAAATTTCTACCGTGTCCAACGCACCTCTTGGGCTGAAAACTACCAGCTTGGTAGATGAGACCTTCCTAAAGATCACCACCACGAGAAATTCTTGTTTTTGTTTTTATTTTCAATGCAAAAACAATTAGAGCAAATATGCCTATTGAACCCCAGCAAATGATACATTTTTCAAGAAAAATGTTCTGTTTCTGTTGTTTTATATGATTAAATGTTCATAATGTTTTTTCTAGGGTCGAGTGTAACTATTACTCTAATCGGATGGAACTTTCAGTACTATTATTCTCATCTAGAATAAATCGAAAGTTATTTAGATACCTAGTGTTGCGGAGCTCATTTTAAAGTGGGTGCCAGGATGGGGGGTGCTAGTATACAAATTAGTGGTGAAAAGTGGAGAGCTAATATAAGAAGATGTAAAATTGAAGAGTAATATTCAAAAGGTGAAAAAGCGGATCGGCTCTGCAGACTTTCTCTTGAAATTGATCCTCCAGCTAACTGAAAACGATGCTTCGGACAAACTTTCGTTGTCGCGAGCAGTACAACATAGCCTACGGTTCGTGCTTCTCTTTCTACTTCTTTCGTGCTTACTTGACTTCTTGCGTGTTTATTACTGAACGGAGCACGGAAAAAGCTGTTTTATTCGTTAAGTCGAGGACGAAGGACACCAGAGCGCACATTCAATTAAGAGTGGATGTCTGTAACGATCGAGCAAAATTTAAAATCCGTGGCAAACCTCGAGAATTCGATTTCAGTCGCTCATACTTTCAAGTTTGATAGAGCAATCTTTCCTGAGAATAACTGTATAGTTAGTTTTATAAAATAACTTTTCATTTTGGAGAAAAATGCAAATCTCGAAAGTCCGCCGAAAATGCCATTTGTCACTATGAATTTTGACTCAACTTTAGTGGTCTCGTGTAGAAAACTGAGTAACTCCAAGACCAAAATAACCCCTAATCCTTGTTATATAATCTATTGTTTATTGTTTGAGTGATTTTGAGATAGATTAGCCAATTCTAACCCCTCCAAATAATTTTATTCTCTACACCTATATTTTGAGTAGATAAAAATAGGTCTTACAAAGAGCCATATAGCAAATGTGCTAAACCTTTAATTCACTTAGAACTTCGGCAATTGAATGTTGAAATGATGGTTTTTGAAATGATGGAAATATTTCTTTGGGCAAATGTTTGTGCGTGACGCTTCACATCGTCAAAGTATGGTGAAATTGTATTTATTTGACCTCTGGCGGTCATTAAAAGCAACACGAAATCTCGTAGTTTGTTTTCACTTCAATGACTAAGATTTACACGTGCATGATTTGACCAATTCGGTCAGCATGTCAAGGTATGGCTTCTTTTCCGGTCCAGAGAACGAGAAAAATGATAAATGGTTAGAAATATCATTTGAACATGACAGCAAAGGAACAACATGAACTTCATGTTTTCTGTCACGAATATCAGAACCACAGAGTCCTCGAACTATTGATTTAAATGAACCACAAACCTCCATTTGTAAAGAACTACAGTAACTATGAAATACCTCTAAGGGATGGACCATTAGATAGTTGATGGGGGGAGGGGTTGCGTAAATCCCCAAAAAAATATCGAACAAACCCTTAAACCTCTAAAAAATTATCGCGCACGCTCTTCTATGCGAACAAAAATATCGAGCAAGCACAGGTCAATTGAATAGCACGAACTTTATAAATATGCTGCGAATGCCCCTCAAATCACTGGAAATTGCATTTCCGAAGGTCTCCATTTTCAAAAAAAATTCGGGGGGGGCATGGTACTAAACCCCCCTACGTTAGTAGTAGTTTGTGCATGGCACGATCCGGATTTTTGATGGGCAATGGATGGGCCGTGATGGGCTATGGATGGGCCGGTTGTTTATGTGTTGTCATGGTGACCCAGTGACGTTATATGTTCGTTAATTATTCATGACTGTACTATTGTTGGGCAAGTCTTTTGTTTTGGTATTCGATTTATAAGTCGCGGGGATTTTGAATATTGAGCAAGGCTTTCACTGAACACCATTTATATGAGTCGCAAAAAATACATCTTTCGAAAACTGAGCTAGCAAGAATTAGAATATTTTTTCTTGGAAAAGACCATTTGCTGTATTCAGCTCTAGCGGTCATAGGGATCATTATGGAATTAAGAAGTGGTTGTGTCCTCAGTTTTGATTCTGAAATCATACAAGAACTGAAAACCTTATTTAGATTGTTATTTTATCACATGGGTGAACGACTAAGCATCGATGTAAATCTGTGTGAATTCCGAATAATCCATGGAAGAAGACCGAACTTTATTGAATTGCTTTCCTTGAGAGCAAACAAAGAATCCTGGCACACCATATTTCACAAAGTATGGGATCGTATGCAAGTAGAACTCCCTCCTGAGAAAGTACTTCACTTTATTCCCCACGTTTTACTTCAAGAGTATACCATACAGCCAGAACACCCTCTGTATTCTGCGCCCCATGCGGTGGTGACCAAGTACATTCGAGATCTTTATGAGAATCACAGCTGTGAGAGAATGATTGAGTTCATGTGTGAAGAACACAGGATTAATGAACAGGCCTCGGTAGTACGCAACAGAAAATTGTATCTGAATCAGATCGCCTCAAGTTTAATCGGGCAGGTGTTTTTCCTACCAGATGGTACCTACACCAAAATAATACCCTGGGAAAAGATGTTGAAGTCTGCAAGAAATGTATGCTGTTTCTTCTCTGAGAAAAATGGTGGCTACACAGTAGTGAAACTACCTTATACCTACTTTACTATGATTCCTACCTACGAGTACAAGATCCTTGAAACGGGACAAAAGTTTACCAGTCGCGAAACTAATGCGCGTAAAGCTCTGTTACTTCACAAGAAATGCACTGAGAAACACTAATGGTTCTAATACTTTACAAGAAATATTTTGTGTAGTTTTTGTTTGTTTGTTGTATGCCAAGATTTATTCATTTTTGTTCTCAATAAAATCCATTCAATCTATCTTGTGCTTTCAAATAACTGTCGTCAAGACCAGAGTATTGTCTACAAAACAATACGATTAATGACTCATAAACAACAAACAATGACAACTGCAAGTTACATGCAGCTAATTATTCAAAAACGAAGGAAAGCGTTTGAAGTATAAAACCTTTATTCGTCATTTAACGGCAGTAATATCAACCATTTTTATTATTCTAAGAGTATGAACTAGTGCTCATACTTATAAGGGGAACGGTTCATCTTTACTCGTACTGATCGACACACACTTTTTCCATACTGTTTAGTCGGATTGCCTTCTAAATAGTTTTTCAGTTCAAGATGCGGTCGTTTTCGACGTTTGGGAAGTGAATCAGGTGAGGTCAATAGCGAAGAAGGTGGTTGTATCAAAGGAGAAGGTGCCATGAGAGATGATGTAGGAGTCTGTTGCATTTGTGGTTCAGTGGAGAGTAACAGAGGAGAGGCTGTGATAGGTGATGATGCGGGTGGAGGAAGAAAGTTAGATGGTTCATCAGGTAGCTGTGAAATGGCAAACATCGCGATCAGCATTTCTGTCTGGCATAGGATTAGGAAAAAGTCTTGCAAACATGCAGAGGCTGGTTTTCTAGCAGAACAGAAATTGTCATCAAAATGATAATAGTTTGATTCAAAAGCACTGGTACGTGGAGGAGGGGGAGGCATTACTAAATTATCACTGCAGAACTAAACAAGAACCAGTGATAAATCGCAAGAAAATCTCGCCGAATTGCGGACGAACCATGGCTCAAATTAAAAGTTAACTTTAATTATAAAATAAACTCTGAGTTTAGCCTTCTCTGTACGAATTCTCACATGCCTGACAGGAGCGATTTTGTAAACTTTAGAAACGATTGATAAATAATAATGATCTCACAACGTTCTCATATATTTATAATTCTTTTTCCTGCTTTGGAATTATCAGCGACAATTGTAATTTTAGAACTGAGTTTGTACGAAACGATATTTGTGATAAAATGATAAGAGTATAATAAAAATTTCCTCGGTGCCTATCGCCTGGTGACTTGCTGAAAACATTTTGCCGGACACACAAGCTCTATAATTGCAAAGTCAATCATCATATTAGCTAGCTCGATCTGATATCTTATTCATAACAGAAGTGTATGATTAAGATTGAATTTTCACGAAATCAATTTTCAGTCTACGGAATGATATTCATAGCCCATCAGTAGGCTTCGGTTTTTATCCAATCAATATCACACTCTTTGGCAGTGAGTGTCTATGGTGAAATTTTTCGCTTTTCTTCAACATTTTGAATAAGAGTCATAAATAAACTGTACAAATAATGAATAAAATCTTTAGTACCATATCGTGTACCATAAAATGACGGGCAAGTGGTGAGCTATTATTTTCGAGATGGCTTCGGGCAAGTCCAGACCAGGCTATTGTATACAAGACAATGGAAACAGTTGAGTTGGACAAAACAACAAATCAAATCGACCGACCTTCTCCTTTATTATCCTTTCTATTATTAACTTATGGTGGTCTGAACGAGCTTTAAGGTCTTTTTCTGTGATATGACCATGCGCAGGAGTTATACTGATTATATCCTAGTAGATTCTTGGACAAATCCCACACGGAGAAGGGATGCTAACAGACCGCATTAGGGGAAGATTTTGTATTGCCTGTCATCATAGCTCAGTAGATAGAGTGAAAGACTTACACGATAACGAAAACTATGGCTACTTTATTGAAGTTAGGCACTCGGGGTTATTATGCTACCGTCAACGAATTTCAAGGACAGATAAGAGTGCATATCCGCAAGTATAATGATGGATTGGAGAAAGGAAAAGTTCCAACAGTCTATGGAGTGGCTCTTTCTGTGGATGAATTCGAAGAATTGAAAAACGTCTTGGGGGACTTGAGCGAAATGGTCAGCACCATACCAGCCATTTGTTCGATGACCACCCTTCCAGGAGATGAAATGAAACCGATACCAAGTAACAAGGAAAAGCAACAAGAGTCCTCTGTACTGACCGAAGTGATGCACAAGCACAAAGACATTCAATATACCCTAGCTGACCAAATTCATCCTAAGATTCAAACCGATATGATTACCGAGTCGCCACTACTATCTAAAAGCAAGAGAAGAAAAGTCGTTCGTCGCAAGAACAAACCTTACGTGAGACACTTATCGAAACACGACAAACTCCGTACATTCTTTGTTTGAATAAACTTAATCATTATTGTTATTTATCCTTGATACCACAGGTTCCTTGTGAGAAACGAAGGGACGAATGCTTTTCTGAAGTCTTAATAAATACCTTTTCCTTCAAAGTGTGTATCCATGTTTATGTACAATGATTTACAACAAAGTTGTGTAAAAACAGCCTATTGTTTCCGGCACATTGAAATTTAATGACTCCTATCAGCGATAAACAATAAAACCAACCTGATGGATTCACAACAGCAGCTAAATTTTATTACATTTTTCATCAAAATCTAACAGATCAGACCCCTTTACCAGTTCTTTGTCTTGTTGGTCTGTACATGCACTGGTTATACAAGTTACCAAAACAATGATAAAATTCCATTATAGTTTGAGCCTCAACTTCAACCAATTAGGCTTTCTTCATAAACCGTTGCCCTCGCTAAGGAACTGAATAGCCGTATTTCAGATTTTTCTTTTCACGACGAACGATGTAAGATACCTCGAAGTCAGAAAAGAGTCGTGTTTTTTCAAGATTACATTGACTTTTAACTTAAAACAAAGGTACAAGTGCACATCGGCGAGATGATTCACCAATCTTACACATATGTTTTTACAAATTATCGGTGTATTTAGGAGGCCAACAAGAAACCAAACAGAAAAGGCCAAGAACACCGAAGCAAGGTCAAAAGACCGGGAGGCTCTAATACTTTTTGGTCATTGTATATTTCAGTGGCCTTCATTTTCGTACTTTAGAAGCAACGTTTTGAGCGAAAACGAGCACGGTGACCTATTGTTATCTTTTATCAAATAAATATTTACAGCAATTGAGATCATATAGCTGAATTAAAACGAATAGTTCTATCTTCCGATTTTAAGACATTATCCTGTAAAGGCAACGATATGATGTCCTATAGGAGTGTACACACATTGATAAAGCATCGCTATTTTTCAAGAAAGCTTCTTTTCTGATCAGGTTCTAGCATTTGAGAATCCACAATTCAAAGGTAGCAATGACATCTCGCGAGTTATGATTTTTCCTCCCTCCATCTTATACTTTGAATAGTATTGGTCTCACACGCCACGTACCCAAAACGCCAAAATTTGACGAACTCATTTTTCACACTCGTTGGATCGGAAATGACCTCATCATGGTGTCTCATTTCACACACACGAGGTTTAACCACTTCTAGCAAAATGGTGTCTTATCTGTTCAGTATTTTATTCTTTTATTCATGTCTTTTCGTAAGTACTAGCTATCCGTGTGGTGTATGTCAATGTTTCTCTCTCAAGAATTATTCAGTCCTGGATTGCTCGAACCTTGGTCTAACGAAAATAAATACTCCGCGCAAAGAATATAACACCGTCTTGTTAAATGGTAATGCCCTGAACTGTATGGAGCTACGAAGGATCTTAAACTATACTTCACCAGAATGGATCGACATCAGAGACAACCCTGCGTTGGATTGTAAATGTTTGGCTTACATAAAGATAAAGGTTTTGTCATCCGATTGTCTATATCCATCCGCCTCGAGTACATCTCCTCCTACTTCTTACCTAGACCCGACATCGACCGCCTCAGTTATCAGTTCTATTTATTCCAATACCGCTGGTATAACACCGACTTCTTCTAAACTTCTTTTCTCTGTACACACTTTGGATCTCAATTGGATTCTGGGGTCTTCGATTTTAGTTCCGCTAACATTTATAATAATCTTCATACTTTACAAAGTGAAGCAACTGAAAAGAAGAAGAGTTCCTCAGCATTTTGAACTTAATTGGAAGTTTTAATATAAATCAAGAAGTGGACGAAGACGAAGAAGAAATAACACTCTTCCATGTTAGTCAAGTTTAGTTTCATCGTTTAGTTCTAATCATTTGTTACGGTTATAATCTTAAAATTGCGGGACAAAAGGAGACGAAAGGAGACGAAAGGGACTTATGCAGAGATGTATTCACTGTCAAAGATATTCATCAGTGATAGTCTTTAGGTATAAGTTAGTTCAATACTTTCACAAAATTCTAGAATGATTGAGTTAGATGTTCTATCATTTTCAATCAAATACTTCCCTCTAACACAAATGACTTAGATGTCTAACAAATAAGGTGGTCACTCCATTTAACCCTCTCTTACTTGTGCATACGATGTCTGAAATCAACCCATAACGCGGAATGCTTAATTAAAATATTTTAATATTATACTTTTCCTTATATACCGTTTATGATAATTTTCACCAAATACTTTGCTACGATGCGTTCACTACCAAAAAATATTTATTGAAATCTTGTAAGTTGTTTACAAATTATAAAATGTTGGGGTGATTTCTTTGTTTTCATTCAATTTTAATATAAAAATGAGGGACAAAAGGTGACAAAAGGTGACAAAAGGGACTTTGAGAGAGACGTGTTCACTACCAAACATATTTATTAAAAATCTTTGTACATTACTATTTACAATACTTTATTTAAAAAACATCCTATGAGAATTACTACTTATCAAAATATTTAGAGATTTATTTACAAAGTGTTTTTTTTTTTTTTTTCAGATTCATAACTAAACATTTTTGACTTATTTTCACAACAAATAGGAATTGTTAACAAAGACTACCAAAGCTCCACTAAAGAGAAGTGGATCTAGACCTAAGCTTCCATAACCTTTATGGGTACTTGCGAATCTCCGACAAATTGGGACTGAACGATATCGCAGTACCCATAAAGGTTATAAAGATTTTTAATAAATATGTTTGGTAGTGAACACGTCTCTCTCAAAGTCCCTTTTGTCACCTTTTGTCACCTTTTGTCCCTCATTTTTATATTAAAATTATCATAAACGGTATATAAGGAAAAGTATAATATTAAAATATTTTAATTAAGCATTCCGCGTTATGGGTTGATTTCAGACATCGTATGCACAAGTAAGAGAGGGTTAAATGGAGTGACCACCTTATTTGTTAGACATCTAAGTCATTTGTGTTAGAGGGAAGTATTTGATTGAAAATGATAGAACATCTAACTCAATCATTCTAGAATTTTGTGAAAGTATTGAACTAACTTATACCTAAAGACTATCACTGATGAATATCTTTGACAGTGAATACATCTCTGCATAAGTCCCTTTCGTCTCCTTTCGTCTCCTTTTGTCCCGCAATTTTAAGATTATAACCGTAACAAATGATTAGAACTAAACGATGAAACTAAACTTGACTAACATGGAAGAGTGTTATTTCTTCTTCGTCTTCGTCCACTTCTTGATTTATATTAAAACTTCCAATTAAGTTCAAAATGCTGAGGAACTCTTCTTCTTTTCAGTTGCTTCACTTTGTAAAGTATGAAGATTATTATAAATGTTAGCGGAACTAAAATCGAAGACCCCAGAATCCAATTGAGATCCAAAGTGTGTACAGAGAAAAGAAGTTTAGAAGAAGTCGGTGTTATACCAGCGGTATTGGAATAAATATAACTGATAACTGAGGCGGTCGATGTCGGGTCTAGGTAAGAAGTAGGAGGAGATGTACTCGAGGCGGATGGATATAGACAATCGGATGACAAAACCTTTATCTTTATGTAAGCCAAACATTTACAATCCAACGCAGGGTTGTCTCTGATATCGATCCATTCTGGTGAAGTATAGTTTAAGATCCTTCGTAGCTCCATACAGTTCAGGGCATTACCATTTAACAAGACGGTGTTATATTCTTTGCGCGGAGTATTTATTTTCGTTAGACCAAGGTTCGAGCAATCCAGGACTGAATAATTCTTGAGAGAGAAACATTGACATACACCACACGGATAGCTAGTACTTACGAAAAGACATGAATAAAAGAATAAAATACTGAACAGATAAGACACCATTTTGCTAGAAGTGGTTAAACCTCGTGTGTGTGAAATGAGACACCATGATGAGGTCATTTCCGATCCAACGAGTGTGAAAAATGAGTTCGTCAAATTTTGGCGTTTTGGGTACGTGGCGTGTGAGACCAATACTATTCAAAGTATAAGATGGAGGGAGGAAAAATCATAACTCGCGAGATGTCATTGCTACCTTTGAATTGTGGATTCTCAAATGCTAGAACCTGATCAGAAAAGAAGCTTTCTTGAAAAATAGCGATGCTTTATCAATGTGTGTACACTCCTATAGGACATCATATCGTTGCCTTTACAGGATAATGTCTTAAAATCGGAAGATAGAACTATTCGTTTTAATTCAGCTATATGATCTCAATTGCTGTAAATATTTATTTGATAAAAGATAACAATAGGTCACCGTGCTCGTTTTCGCTCAAAACGTTGCTTCTAAAGTACGAAAATGAAGGCCACTGAAATATACAATGACCAAAAAGTATTAGAGCCTCCCGGTCTTTTGACCTTGCTTCGGTGTTCTTGGCCTTTTCTGTTTGGTTTCTTGTTGGCCTCCTAAATACACCGATAATTTGTAAAAACATATGTGTAAGATTGGTGAATCATCTCGCCGATGTGCACTTGTACCTTTGTTTTAAGTTAAAAGTCAATGTAATCTTGAAAAAACACGACTCTTTTCTGACTTCGAGGTATCTTACATCGTTCGTCGTGAAAAGAAAAATCTGAAATACGGCTATTCAGTTCCTTAGCGAGGGCAACGGTTTATGAAGAAAGCCTAATTGGTTGAAGTTGAGGCTCAAACTATAATGGAATTTTATCATTGTTTTGGTAACTTGTATAACCAGTGCATGTACAGACCAACAAGACAAAGAACTGGTAAAGGGGTCTGATCTGTTAGATTTTGATGAAAAATGTAATAAAATTTAGCTGCTGTTGTGAATCCATCAGGTTGGTTTTATTGTTTATCGCTGATAGGAGTCATTAAATTTCAATGTGCCGGAAACAATAGGCTGTTTTTACACAACTTTGTTGTAAATCATTGTACATAAACATGGATACACACTTTGAAGGAAAAGGTATTTATTAAGACTTCAGAAAAGCATTCGTCCCTTCGTTTCTCACAAGGAACCTGTGGTATCAAGGATAAATAACAATAATGATTAAGTTTATTCAAACAAAGAATGTACGGAGTTTGTCGTGTTTCGATAAGTGTCTCACGTAAGGTTTGTTCTTGCGACGAACGACTTTTCTTCTCTTGCTTTTAGATAGTAGTGGCGACTCGGTAATCATATCGGTTTGAATCTTAGGATGAATTTGGTCAGCTAGGGTATATTGAATGTCTTTGTGCTTGTGCATCACTTCGGTCAGTACAGAGGACTCTTGTTGCTTTTCCTTGTTACTTGGTATCGGTTTCATTTCATCTCCTGGAAGGGTGGTCATCGAACAAATGGCTGGTATGGTGCTGACCATTTCGCTCAAGTCCCCCAAGACGTTTTTCAATTCTTCGAATTCATCCACAGAAAGAGCCACTCCATAGACTGTTGGAACTTTTCCTTTCTCCAATCCATCATTATACTTGCGGATATGCACTCTTATCTGTCCTTGAAATTCGTTGACGGTAGCATAATAACCCCGAGTGCCTAACTTCAATAAAGTAGCCATAGTTTTCGTTATCGTGTAAGTCTTTCACTCTATCTACTGAGCTATGATGACAGGCAATACAAAATCTTCCCCTAATGCGGTCTGTTAGCATCCCTTCTCCGTGTGGGATTTGTCCAAGAATCTACTAGGATATAATCAGTATAACTCCTGCGCATGGTCATATCACAGAAAAAGACCTTAAAGCTCGTTCAGACCACCATAAGTTAATAATAGAAAGGATAATAAAGGAGAAGGTCGGTCGATTTGATTTGTTGTTTTGTCCAACTCAACTGTTTCCATTGTCTTGTATACAATAGCCTGGTCTGGACTTGCCCGAAGCCATCTCGAAAATAATAGCTCACCACTTGCCCGTCATTTTATGGTACACGATATGGTACTAAAGATTTTATTCATTATTTGTACAGTTTATTTATGACTCTTATTCAAAATGTTGAAGAAAAGCGAAAAATTTCACCATAGACACTCACTGCCAAAGAGTGTGATATTGATTGGATAAAAACCGAAGCCTACTGATGGGCTATGAATATCATTCCGTAGACTGAAAATTGATTTCGTGAAAATTCAATCTTAATCATACACTTCTGTTATGAATAAGATATCAGATCGAGCTAGCTAATATGATGATTGACTTTGCAATTATAGAGCTTGTGTGTCCGGCAAAATGTTTTCAGCAAGTCACCAGGCGATAGGCACCGAGGAAATTTTTATTATACTCTTATCATTTTATCACAAATATCGTTTCGTACAAACTCAGTTCTAAAATTACAATTGTCGCTGATAATTCCAAAGCAGGAAAAAGAATTATAAATATATGAGAACGTTGTGAGATCATTATTATTTATCAATCGTTTCTAAAGTTTACAAAATCGCTCCTGTCAGGCATGTGAGAATTCGTACAGAGAAGGCTAAACTCAGAGTTTATTTTATAATTAAAGTTAACTTTTAATTTGAGCCATGGTTCGTCCGCAATTCGGCGAGATTTTCTTGCGATTTATCACTGGTTCTTGTTTAGTTCTGCAGTGATAATTTAGTAATGCCTCCCCCTCCTCCACGTACCAGTGCTTTTGAATCAAACTATTATCATTTTGATGACAATTTCTGTTCTGCTAGAAAACCAGCCTCTGCATGTTTGCAAGACTTTTTCCTAATCCTATGCCAGACAGAAATGCTGATCGCGATGTTTGCCATTTCACAGCTACCTGATGAACCATCTAACTTTCTTCCTCCACCCGCATCATCACCTATCACAGCCTCTCCTCTGTTACTCTCCACTGAACCACAAATGCAACAGACTCCTACATCATCTCTCATGGCACCTTCTCCTTTGATACAACCACCTTCTTCGCTATTGACCTCACCTGATTCACTTCCCAAACGTCGAAAACGACCGCATCTTGAACTGAAAAACTATTTAGAAGGCAATCCGACTAAACAGTATGGAAAAAGTGTGTGTCGATCAGTACGAGTAAAGATGAACCGTTCCCCTTATAAGTATGAGCACTAGTTCATACTCTTAGAATAATAAAAATGGTTGATATTACTGCCGTTAAATGACGAATAAGGGTTTTATACTTCAAACGCTTTCCTTCGTTTTTGAATAATTAGCTGCATGTAACTTGCAGTTGTCATTGTTTGTTGTTTATGAGTCATTAATCGTATTGTTTTGTAGACAATACTCTGGTCTTGACGACAGTTATTTGAAAGCACAAGATAGATTGAATGGATTTTATTGAGAACAAAAATGAATAAATCTTGGCATACAACAAACAAACAAAAACTACACAAAATATTTCTTGTAAAGTATTAGAACCATTAGTGTTTCTCAGTGCATTTCTTGTGAAGTAACAGAGCTTTACGCGCATTAGTTTCGCGACTGGTAAACTTTTGTCCCGTTTCAAGGATCTTGTACTCGTAGGTAGGAATCATAGTAAAGTAGGTATAAGGTAGTTTCACTACTGTGTAGCCACCATTTTTCTCAGAGAAGAAACAGCATACATTTCTTGCAGACTTCAACATCTTTTCCCAGGGTATTATTTTGGTGTAGGTACCATCTGGTAGGAAAAACACCTGCCCGATTAAACTTGAGGCGATCTGATTCAGATACAATTTTCTGTTGCGTACTACCGAGGCCTGTTCATTAATCCTGTGTTCTTCACACATGAACTCAATCATTCTCTCACAGCTGTGATTCTCATAAAGATCTCGAATGTACTTGGTCAGCACCGCATGGGGCGCAGAATACAGAGGGTGTTCTGGCTGTATGGTATACTCTTGAAGTAAAACGTGGGGAATAAAGTGAAGTACTTTCTCAGGAGGGAGTTCTACTTGCATACGATCCCATACTTTGTGAAATATGGTGTGCCAGGATTCTTTGTTTGCTCTCAAGGAAAGCAATTCAATAAAGTTCGGTCTTCTTCCATGGATTATTCGGAATTCACACAGATTTACATCGATGCTTAGTCGTTCACCCATGTGATAAAATAACAATCTAAATAAGGTTTTCAGTTCTTGTATGATTTCAGAATCAAAACTGAGGACACAACCACTTCTTAATTCCATAATGATCCCTATGACCGCTAGAGCTGAATACAGCAAATGGTCTTTTCCAAGAAAAAATATTCTAATTCTTGCTAGCTCAGTTTTCGAAAGATGTATTTTTTGCGACTCATATAAATGGTGTTCAGTGAAAGCCTTGCTCAATATTCAAAATCCCCGCGACTTATAAATCGAATACCAAAACAAAAGACTTGCCCAACAATAGTACAGTCATGAATAATTAACGAACATATAACGTCACTGGGTCACCATGACAACACATAAACAACCGGCCCATCCATAGCCCATCACGGCCCATCCATTGCCCATCAAAAATCCGGATCGTGCCATGCACAAACTACTACTTACGTTCGCCCGCCTTTGGCGGTATTTAGCCTCCTTCCCAAAAAAAAGTACCATCGACGGTCCCTTTATAATGCATAATTGCATTGAAAATCAGAATATAATACTGATTAAACCAAAATTCGGACTATAATGTTCAGTTTTCAATCCTGAAATAGTAGTAGTTGTCATCTCTTTCAGTAGTACGAGTGGTTTCAAGAAGCCAGTTAAATAAATTATAATTGTACATGTTGATTTTCTCGCATGTTTAGTCAATGTCGACTTCACATTTTGCCCAAAAGCCCTCCTTGATTAACTAATCAGTAATTTTGCCCTATTGATTCCATACTAGTTTTTAAAAAACAATATCGCGCAAGGTTATGATGTGCAAAAAAAAAAAAAAACTGAAAACGTGCTGGGGGTGGGACAAAAAAATAAATATCATGCAACTAAATTATTAAGTCCATAATTAACTGTTTATCAAAAATATTGCATAATTTACCGCCTAAAAGTTTCGCGCTAGCTCTTTTAAAGTTGCTCTCTCAGTAATCAGGCTTACTAGCGTAATAAATCGAGTGCTTGATATAAAGAGAATTCAAATTTCAATTTCTCCCAAAATAACAGCTTTTAGAACTTGAAAATACACAAAAAGTTTTAACATTGAAGGCTCAATTCACTGGTAATTTGTTGGGAAAATGTTTTTTTCATCCGCCGTAAACTACCGATATTTCTTGAATATTACAGTCAAGCTCTCTTAATAAGCGTAGGGAAACCACGACGCGTAGCGGAGTGGTTTTCCAGCTTCTCAAGTGTTCTCCCAACATCCCAAGTTTTTAGATCAGAGTATATAACAGGAAAACTGTCTTATATTACTTTTATAGAATAATAACTCAATAAACATGACGACTTTGCTCCAAAAACATCGCTTTATTTTCAAGATGTAATTACAAATTTGCCCTACATTGTCAAGATACAAAACGGAACAATCACAAACTTGATAAGAATAGCCGTGTGCGAAGAGATCAAACGAAATGTTTGTGATTTTAAAGTCGAATTTTCCGCACAAAAACTGCTTTTATGTCCAAAAATAGCAATCAAGCTCATTGGAAAAGAGTTAGATTAACTCTCAATGGAAACGAAGACTGCTGTATCTTAGAAAATCATCACATCTTGGGTTGATAAAATCAAAAATGGATCAAATCAAGCAAAATTCATAAATTATTTGAAGTTCAAGTCAAGACACGAGGGTATTTACTGATGAAAAGTTTGAAGTTTAATGCTGCTTATGAAAGGAGATGTTAATGTTTTTAATTTTACATGACTGAAGTAAATAATCCAGAGAAATTGTGGACTTGATTGGTTCTGCTGGTTGGCCGTCAGGTTTAGTTCACTTTCGTTGCCTTCAGGGGCCCGTGCCAAGACATCACTGCACTGCTGCAGTTGAATTGAAGAGGGACGATAATTATAATGCCTCAGGCTTTGCTCGTTCCTGTGGCCCGAGATGGCCATGAACTTCCATTTTTTGTGTAAACGATGGTCGTGAAGAAAGGATCATATACTTTATAATGAATTTTTGCGCTATAGAAACATTAAATTATTATTATTATTATTATTATTATTATTATTATTATTATTATTATTATTAAAAAAATCGCCGACGAAAGAGAATGACGTGAGCATTTTAAATACTCTCATCTAAAACGGTGTTTTGACCAATCAGAGCGCGCGTTATATCTAAATTATTTTATGATACACATTCTATCCATGGTCAAATAATTAAAACAGAGGCCACTAGCTAGGGATATACTGATCAGCAACTCACTGTATATTTGCTCGCCCAGGACAGTTGCATTTTGGTAGTTTTTCGAGGAACAAACGTATAGTTGCCAATTCCGTTCATTAACTGTTTTTAATCACCATTTTGTTGTTGTTACAGAAACAGTTACTGCACCAAATGGTAAGTTGCATGAAAAGCTAATTAAGTATAATCGATAAGCACATGCACAAACTGTCACCTACACAGCATAGCCTGAATGTGCTGGCTCATGATCCTTTTATGAGGGAACTCATCCTGAATTGGGTCTATGTCTGGATAGCGGCTGGTATAGAATTAGAACAACAGTGAAAAAACGACATTTATTGTAAGTATATTAAAACAATAGGCACCATTGCATCTCATATTTAACCCTCCTCGGCACCACTCCCCTTCCCTCCAAGCTTTTATCCAAGACTCCAGGTAATCCTTGGGCTCAATATGGAACGAAAATGAAAATATTGAAAGTCCATTAGCAAAGTCGTAGCAAACAGAAAAGGAAAAGAAAGCATCGGAAAAGTAGATAAAGGAAAAGAAAATAGAATTGGGAAAAGGAACATGCATTATGAGAGAAGTATTTTCAGAACAATAGTCATGGTATATTTGATATATGGTATTTATTTATTTTTGTGATACTTTTGCCCTTTGCGGTTTTTTTTTTCCTTTTTTTCTTCTATTTTTTCTTTTTTCTTTGATTTCTTTGATTTTATTTTTTGCCATAAGAAGTAGAAGTAAAAGTTTACTCACTAAGTGGCGGAGATATTATGTCAGAGCATCATTCTTGACGAGGAAAATTGCATGGTAACTGTACAATCAAAATGAACTATTTTAGATATTTAGTTCCTCACGGCAGTAAAATATCACAATTGTCATTTTCCATCGTTAGAAGTCGATGGATTGGTTGACTGAAAAAACTCTTTTTTAACTCTTATTTTCTTTTAATAATACCCAAGAAGCAGCACAAGGAATACAGCTCCCCCGAATGTTACTCAAAAGACAACCCAAACATGGTGAAGATTACCACTCGGCTGAGCAGCGGAGATATAAATGACAGGGAAACAGTTTAAACGCGACATTTGCAGGGAAAATAAGTAATTGAACCGGCAATATGAACTACTTATGATATTTAGTTCAAGCGCTTGTCTGTTTGATGTTTGTTTGTTTATTGTTTATTGTTTTGTTTTTTTACTATTCTTTCTTTATAAACTTCACAGGAAATGGCTGCGCGAGGATACAACTTTCATTTCTTTCATATATAGGTGTCAAAATAAAGCATTTGTTGTCAACGGCTAATCCAAGAAAAGAGGTATGGCAACAGGGAAAGTTACTCTTACTCAAATTTCATAGTTGAAATACATTCAAGTGATATCGACATATACAGTGAGTTTGTATTGTTTCATTCAGTGGCAACAGAGGTGTTTGAAGAAACATGCTCCGGGCTGCAACTATTGCTTTAATCAAATTTATTAAATGAAATTTATATCTAGGCCTATTTTCGCCGAACAGTCTCTGCTAAAATACTTTGGACTTGATGTAGTAAATGAATATATTTGTCAAAAAATTCAGCAAGGTGTGATATTTAGGAGTGATTTACCTGCCTTGAAAGGGAAGAAACGGTTCAAAAGAAGTTTATGAATTTTGGCTTTCTGATCGATGTTAAAAGTATGCATATGTAAGTGTGTGTATGTGTTTGGTTTGGGGTGGCTGGTTTCAACCGTGGGGGTAAGGGAGGGGGTCGGGATCCTTAGCACCTCATTATATTCAATTTCACAATAATTTTCTTTACAGCTTTGTCTCCACAAGACTATGGGTGTTCACGCCCTTTCAAAAGGATCATAGTCGAGGCATTTCAGGCAACACCTACATACATATTAAAGAATAACAAATTTCTTTATCACTTAAAATGACTAACAACTAGCACCGGACAAATAATTACACCGTTTCGGTTTCAATTTCGAATTAGATTTGCGTTATCTCATTACTTACCCACGTAGGGTGAGTCAGTAGAGTTTGAGCATTATTGTGGAACCATACGAGGTTTTCAATATGTTCCCGGCCATAAATTTGAGTACATCATTCGTCATTACTGAATTTAGATGTATACTACACATAACCCGGATAGAACAGACAAAGTTCTATATAAAATTTTCGCGTTATTGATGTCGAAAAGTTGCATAAATAGCTCTCCCATACTAGAGACATCAAATTTACCCAACTTTTGCTATCGATTTACAGTATGATCTCCTAAGTTTAAAGAAAAGCCAAACATGTCAATGCTTAGATAGACATTTCAACTGCCAGAACCCGGTTCGAACAGAGTGAATTCTCAAAAGCTTTGATAGTTAGAAGCGGATAAACTACCATAGTCAGGTCTGTTAGCGAAAAGATCGTGCACTTTTGAGTACAAGCACCAAACTTGGCAAAAATGTTCGTTGGGGCATACTAAACAGATTTAGGGGTGTGTGCCAAAATATGGTGATCGGGGGGAGGCACGCCACACTCTCTACTAGATGGATAAACTTTATCAAAATTTATATGAAACAAATAGAATTCCTTCACATTTTAGCGCTAACATGTAAGTGCTGTTTAAAAAAGTCAGAATGGGGTTTACAGTTTTTTGATATCTCTTTTTGTTGCAGAGATATCAAAACTTTTCCAAATATGCAAATTAGCAACTGATGACTTCATTGGCTGGACAGAGTCAGTTTACAAAACATATAATAAAGAATTTCTCTGTAAAAATAAGACAAAATGACTAAAACTTCACATGATTAATATACTTTTTAAAACAGAAACATGAGCGAAGCTTTAAGTACTTACAATTGAAAGAAAACTGTGCCCAGACAGCTATTTTAAACAAAATTACAAAATACCTCTTTCTTATTAGAATTGATGAAGAAATGGCTGTAAGAATCATCCCCTATGGTCATAGAGTGGATCATTTCAGTCTTATTTCTACAGATATATAAATCATTTTATGACTGATTACGTCATCATTCGCTAATTTGCATATCTGGAAAACGTTTGATATCTCTGCAACAAAAAGAAATATCAACAAACTGTAAACGCCATTCTGACTTTTTTAAACAACTCTTCCATGTTAGAGTTAAAACTTGAAAGAAAGTGTTCCGTTTCATATGAATTCTGATGAAATTTAACATTCTAATGGAGAGTGTGGCGTGCCTCCCCCCGACCGCGATTTTTTGGCACCCACCCCTAAATTCGTTTAGTATGCCCCAAGGAACATTTGTGCCTAGTTTGGTGCTTGTACTCAAGAGTGCACGATCTTTGCTATTTTTGTCGCTAACAGACCTGACTACCAGTACTGACGTGGTTTTGATCATTTTCTTTGTTAATCCAAGCTTGATATTTGAACTTTGTGTGCAACAGAGCGGGACAAGGGTGTCGGTAATTAAGTTAATGCTTCCAAATGTCCGGCGATTCTGCGTGATGCGATAGAATGTTATAGAACAAATACGAATAAAATTGAACTCGAAACTGTTTAATTACTTGAAAAACAGACATGAAAAAGCTGTTATCATATTGATTGAGTGATTGATTGATTGGTTATTCGCTTGCTTGCATGCTTGATTGGTTGATTGTTTAATTTATTGATTTATTGGTTGATTGAATTATTGATTTATTGACTGACTGACTGTTTGATTGATTGATTAATTGGCTGATTAGTTGAGAGTTGGTCCTTATTGCATTTTATTCACAGTATACCTTCTGTTTTCTCTCATATTTAGATTTAGCTATCATATGCATTCCACCCTTTCTTTATTTTAGCACCAGAAGAGCCTGTATTCTCTAAATCAGGAAAAATCGTTTTCTTCACCATTGTCTCAATTGGTGCAGTATCTCTGTTAACACTTATTATTCTTTTCGCCAAAGTAAGTACTGACAATGGACATTAAATACAATAGGAAATGTCCAATCAATATGTCCCAGCCCCACCAACAACCCCGCCCCTCCACCAACCCCCACCCGCACCCCAACCACCTACACTAACTCTTTCAAAACATCCTCACTCCGTTAAAAAAAAAAATTCCTTTACCCAATTAACAAATTAAAATAAAGCATAAATTGTCGTCATTAAAAAGACCAATTTCTTTTTATATATCTGCAGAGAAAGCGTTTGCGTAAGAAAGAAAAAAGACAATCACCAAGTGAGGGAAAGCTGATGGAATGCAAAGCCTAAATCCAATTCTCTTTCGTAGTCTTCCCACAATCCCTTGCGATCAAGCAGGCAAAAATGTTCGGGAAATATTTAAGCGTAACTTATAACCTATTTTTAATTATTGGTATAGGTAATAATATGGTTTAGCGTTCAATTTGGGATTAATTTCCACGAGTGTGTTTTTCAAAGAGTTCAAAGTAGGATCGAGTGCAATTTGAGCTCTTTGAAAAAATACACAAGTGCGAATTATCACAAATTGAACGAGAAACCATATGATTACTTGTTAATATTATACATGAAAACCAAAATTTAATTAACTTTAACTTTTATTAACTTTAATTATATATTCTTTAACTTTTAATTCAAAATATTAATATATGTGAAGGACCACTGTAATTGGAACACGCTGTAGTGGATTCCCAGCCATTATGTATGTATTTGTATATATTGTGTGTGTGCGTGAGTGTGTGTGTGTGTCCGTGGGTTTTTAAATTGCGAAGCTAGATAAATAAATAAGTAAACTTTACCGTCCGACATTGAAAATCACAAGAAAAACTCTGAGCGAGAGCTCAGTGACGTGAGATAGCGTCAGCAGCGCGCGCTCTCTGAAACCGGACTAAAAATGTATTCAAAAACAAACAAAATCACCAACTTTTTAGCCGTTTTCACCGCTTAAACTTGTTCCTTCGCGATCGGAAAATGCATAGTGCTGATGCCTAATAATGTTATCAACAGCAGAATAAAAAAAAAATGGTTTCAAGACCGTTTTCGGAAAATGTAATTTGCACTGTGTTGCACTTTTTTGCACTGTGTTACAGATTTTTGCACTGTGTTACACTTGAACTGCACTGCTCTAAGCCAATCAAATTCGAGTAATTTTTTCATGTATATTATAAGTATAGGTAATAATATGGTTTCGAGTTCAATTTGGGATTAATTTGCACAAGTGTGTTTTTCAAAGAGTTCAAATTGCAAGAGACCGTAGGTCGAGTGCAATTTGAGCTCTTTGAAAAACACACGAGTGCGAATTATTCCAAATTGAACGAGAAACCATATTATTATATGAAATAGAGTGTGATATTGAGTGACATCAAAATGATAAAATTGATATCCCCACTCCCACCAGTGGCCAGTGGGGATACGATTTATATCAACACTGGTGGTGTCAAATTTCGACTTTTTGCTCAGCAAGCCTCAAATTCTTCATTATTTTTCATTGAAGATTTCATATAATAAACACAACATTACATGGCCACTTGGAGATACGAATTTTATCTTCTCGTGCTGATACTATCTCTCACTCGTTCGCTGCGCTCACTCGTGAGAGATCATATCAACACTCGAAGATAAAATTCGTATCTCCGCGCGACCATGTAATATCCTATATTTATTACTTGTTAATAATATACATGAAAAACCTTACAAACTTTACTGTCCGACCGACTGAAAATCTCAAGAAAAACTCTGAGCGCGCGCTCAATGACGTGAGATAGCGTCAGCAGCGCGCGCTCTTCATCTGAAACCGACAAAAAATGTATTCAAAAACCAACACATCGCCAGAAAACCGCGACATGCAAGTGCGGTCAGCGGTATTCAAATTTCCCGCCAGTTTAGTAAAAACCGCTGACATTTCCGTCGGCCTCAGGCTACACAGAAAAACCGCTGATTCATTCGCGGGCTTAAGGACCTTTCTGCGATGGTACATACATTCGGGCGCTATTTTCTGGGGGTTCCACTGGATATTGGGACCAAATATGCTATTGTGTGCCCTGATCGAGAGTTGCTCTTCAAAATGGCGTTTCAACTACGAGATTTGGCTTATTCTTTGCGAAGATATCAAGCCCCGAAGTCAGGGCATTTTGCGAACTTTAACGGGGAAACATGGAGGTATTTTTAAGCTGTTTAACTGCTGTTATTGTTCAGCAATCGAAAGGAAACCTCGGATTTTATCCTAGAGCCGAGACTTAGTTTCGAGCTGGTGCTCAAATAATTAAACAATATTTCTGAATGCAGACATTTGTTTCTTTTGTCGTCTATTCTCTGTTTCGGCGAATTACAAACTAATTTAACTTTCGTTTATTTTTCCGTTCTCATACAAACCTCTGCTTTCAGTGCGATTTCTCTAGGAGTCATTTTGAAATTTAAAAAGGAAACCTCAAATTTAGATTAAAGTAATATTTTTCTTGCAGGTTATAATGTCCTATAAGTGAATTACAAATTGTGATGCAGACATTTTTGATCCGCCAACACACAGGCTATATTTTAGACACTTTTTGTTTTAAACCCATACATTTCTCATAACTTTTCGCCGGCCGTATTTTCTTCTGAGTCGGGTTAACCATGCGTGACATGGGTAGCGGCGCGGTTTTCTGGCGATGAAAATCACCAACTTTTTAGCCGTTTTCACCGCTTAAACTTGTTCCATCGCGATCGGAAAATGCATAGTCTTGATGCTTAATAATGTTATCAAGAGCTGAACTAAAAAAAATTTGGTTTCAAGACCGTTTTCGGAAAATGTAATTTGCACTGTGTTACAGATTTTTGCACTGTGTTACACTTGAACTGCACTGCTCTAAGCCAATCAAATTCGAGTAATTTTTTAATGTATATTATTAAGCTTGTAAACATTCAGTTAATATGAACTTCAAATGCAAGTAATTGCAAGCCTTTGAAAATGTTCTTCGAAATTAATTTTTTTAGATTACAAGATCTTATAAGATCATCATGTCCATAATCAAACTTATTCAAGCTCATTTTGTGAAGTTTTAAAAACTAGTTAGAAAAGCTTTATAAATTGCGAATATTTGGTGTAATATGTATTCCTTTTTTATATTTCATTCAGCATCAAAATAAATAATCTTTAGAAATAGCAAAACGTTCCTTATGAGAGGTTTCATGGAATCTTGTTTTGACATCACAATCTCGCGCGACATGCAGAAGGCTCGCTGGCCGTCAAATACATTTTTCAAATAAAACTAAGTCTTTTACAAATTTAGCCTTTTTTCTTGAAATGGGATCAAAAACAACAATTCAAAGCTTCAAATATCGCTTTTCTGGTTCATAAGTAATGAATAAAAAGATGATAAAAATGTAAAATGCAGTGAAAATCAAGGTAAGATAAAAGGATCTAATTATAAATTATTTTATTTGAATAGATTCCTTGCTGTACTACGGAATGCAGCCCAAAATAATAGCGGAAGGCCCGTGCGAGCGGAGCACCATACTTAAGAAAAAATGGTAATCCATCGAGTTGATTTTTCATGGCTTGATTACGTTATTCTATTGTCCGTACGTACGGCGTGTACCACTATGCACAGGGTTCCCGCGCGCTTTGCTTACTCACTAATGCACAGAAAAATTGCAATAATGTAGTCAAAGATGGATCAAGAAGTATTTTTTCTTATTTTTGCAATACGAAAAATACGTTTAATCGAAGTCATGTCTGTTTTAAAGTGAACAAAAACAATTTTTCGACTTTAGCGACTTGCTAAAAAAGATTTAGTGAGGGAAGATTCTTAATCTTACGATGAAGTTTCGTGACTGAAACTTCAGTGAGAGAGGCCTGTAGACCAGACAAAACTGATTATACTGCAAGAATATTATTTCAGTTCCACAGAAAACCCTTCATAGAAGGTAAATTCATTAATGTTAACTAATATTTCGTAACAAAAACGACAAAAAATGTGTAAACTAGCTGGAGAAACTCTCAGACAAGCCGAGGACGTTGCTTCGGCAAACATTGTCAGAAAAAACTTGGATAGTTTGTTGTTTTTACTGTATTTTAGATTTTTATCATCTTTTTCTTCAATACTTGTGACATGGCACAGAATGCCTATTGTTTCATGGACATTTCTCATTAAGAAGAATCTAACTCAATTACGTATATTGAATATTTAACTGATAAAGGCCGTTATTGGATGCGAATAAACTCACTTGATAAGACTCTCACTACTGATAAAGGCCGTTGTTTAGATGCAAATAAAACTCACTTGACAAGACTCTGACTACTGATAAAGGCCGTTAAACTAACTTTCTTAGTTTCATAAAAATCAAACTAAGGAAAGTTAGTTTAACGGCCGCTCAAAAATGTTCGGTACGGTTGTTTGAAAACAGGAAGGAAACACTTTAATGCGAATGAAAAAAGCGATAATTGAAGCTTTAATTTTTTGTTTTTGATCCCATTCCAAGAAAAAAGGCTAAGACTTAGTTAAAAGACTTAGTTATTTGAAAAAATGTATTTGACGGCCAGCTAGCTTCACGCGAGGAATTCTGATGTCAAAACAAGATTCCATATTTCATAATCATATGGATATTTTGACATTTTTATAGATAATTTATTTTACAGCGCGACGCGCCTTACCGTGGCCACCCTGCAAAGGTTTCGTACAAGTTAACCAATCGAAATGCGAGAATTCGATTTCAAAGCAGCGCCGATCGACAAACACATTATTGCGATTCTCAAGAAAACTCTTCCAATTATTTCAAGCAATGTGGATATGTTTGATTTAATGGTTGTAATTGCTTTTGATGACAAATAAAATATGTAAACAATCTCATTAGTTCTCGCATTTTGATTGGTTAACTTGTACGAAACTTTTGCAGGGTGGCCACGGTAAGACCTGTCGTGCTGTAATGTTGTATGAAATATGAAAAAGGAATACATATCACACCAAATATTTGATATTTTACGGGCTTTTCCAGCTGTTATTATTACACAATCGCAAAAACGATGAGCTTGTTTTTTTTAATGGATAAGCTTATGTTTTTGTAAAGATATTTCGCTCGATAATAAAGTTAAGAATAAATCTGAAAAAACTTTTCAAAGACCAACTTACTAACAAAGAAAATTATTATCTTGCATCAATGAATATTTCTCTTTTTACATGTGAAGTTCAAGTGAATGTAAGCTTAAGCTTATAATATTTTTCGACAATTTTCAGTGTAGTTCACTTTCCTGCTGAATAAAATCCTTTGTTCTATACATGTATTCATATGTTCTACAATCTATAATTTTTTTTCTTCGAATTGAAAAGTTTTCTAATGCTTTTGAAGGCTTAAAATTATGGTTTTTCTTTTAGTTTTTCCTTCTGGATTCTTCTAAAATCAGAAGAAGTGGTAACGCTGTAACCGGCGTTATGCCGCGTCACACAATTGTCACGTTTTTAGCACTATATATACTATTTATGGGAGCTCCGCTTTTAGGCAGTGCCTAATTAGTAAATAAACCCCTCCTAGCGGCTGGGATATCGGCTGATAATGTCCGAGGATGAGAAATTGTCCGAAAAAAGAACATTTGGCCGAGAATTGAAGCTTCCAGGGCAAATGTGATATTTTGAGGACCATTTCTCATACAAGGACATTATCAGCCGATATTCCAGTGAGCCAGAGGAAGTTTATTTACTAATTAGGCACTGCCTAAAAGCGGATATATAGTATATATTGAATTCAGCAAACTGCATCGACTCGTCATCTCCAGAGTTTTCAAAAATTAATTCTCTCTCGTTTCCAAGCTGGATATAAAAACAATTATTTTGGTAAATGAAAGCTGTTTGACATTGAACTATTCTATTGTTTGAGATCGGTTGTCGAATTCTTTGTTGGTTTTTAGTAGTTTATAAAAACAATTTCGAAAACAAACCAAAAACTTCATTCACGAAACATGGATGCTTACCATTGAAGACATTTACAGTATATTTTGTTGATTTTTTCGTGTTTCCTGCCGTAATTTTCTCAACCAGTCTTTGTATTTTACCCTCACTTGTTTGTGAAAACCGACTTTCTTTGTTTTCCGTGTTTTTTTCTTTTCTTTTTTAACGTTTTTACCTTCTGCTGGACGAATATCACTTTGGACGGGGGATATTGCCTGATACCCGTCCTGCACGTGACCCATTTGAACCAATGACAGCGCGCGAAAATTCATCGTTGGGTTATAAATCTATTTAGTAAAATTCTACTACTATACTATTGCAAATCCTGCATTCTGATTGGCTAACGTACTCACTATCTATCAGCCGATAGATAGTGGGTAGAGAAAGCCGGACTTGTTTTGAAAAAATGGCAGCATTTCCTTCGCGCTTTTGTGAAGTTTAGTTTAGTTTAGTATAGTATAGTTTAGTTGAGATTTTTACTAAAACAATTAGAAGACTCACTCTCGATTTCTATCGGCTTTGATAGTTGACTCGGGGCCGGAGCCCCTCGTCAACTATCAGCCGATAGAAATCTCGAGTTCGTCTTCTAATTGTTAAATATTAGGTTATGTTCATGATAGTCGCCGGCATTGTTTTCATATTGTAATGGAAATTAGCATAAAGATCAGCTAGTCCTAGTTCTAAAGTTCTGAAATTAGCCGCGCCTGTTATCGTTAGACCGTTAATGACGATCATCAATGGTTCAATTCCCTCACAAATATTTCCCGATGAATGGAAAATTGCCAGAGTAACTCCCTTGCATAAAAAAGGATCGCGTAATGAGCTGGATAACTATAGACCTATTTCCATATTGCCTGTAGTCAGCAAAGTTCTGGAAAAGATTTTATATGAACAACTTTCGAACTATTTAAGATCTAAAAATATACTCTCAGATCACCAATTTGGCTTCAGACAGTCCCACTCAACTGCTTCGGCGTTGCTGGATTGCACAAACGAGTGGTTTGTTAACATGGACTGTGGCCTAAAAAAATTGGTTGTATTTTTAGATCTAAAAAAAGCATTTGACACCATAGATCATCAAATCCTGGTAAACAAACTTGAGGCCTATGGTGTTACAGATAGTACAGTGAAATTATTGTGTTCATATTTAACAACTCGAAAACAGAAATGTCAGGTGAATGGTATACTCTCGAGTTCCAGGCAAATTTGTTGCGGGGTCCCTCAAGTTTCAATTCTTGGACCTCTTCTCTTTCTTGTCTACATAAACGACTTACCAAATTGTCTAGATTATACCACACAGAGAATGTTTGCTGACGATACCAACTTAACTGCTAGTGGTAAATATTTAGAAGAAATGGAAGTGCGGGTGAACTATGATCTTTCTAATGTTAAAAAGTGGCTGTTAGCAAATAAATTGAGCCTCAATGTAGCAAAGACCGAATTTATGCTCATTGGCGCGAAACCAAAATTGAATAGCCTCCATGAGCAACCCAAAGTTACAATTGGGGATGAACCAATCAAGAGAGTCTACGACTAAAAGACCCTAGGTGTGCGAATTGATGAATCCCTTACATGGGATAAGCATACCGATGATATTGCCAAACAAATCTCATGTGCAATAGGCGCTATGAAGAGGCTCAAGGAGTTTGCTGACCGTAGCACACTCATTTCTGTATTTAATGGTCTAGTTAAACCCCACTTCAGCTACTGTCGTGAAGTCTGGGATTCGCTTGGGGGTGGTCTTGCCCAAAGACTACAACGTCTACAAAACAGATGCACTAGATTGATCATGAACTGCAAGAATGAAGCAGGTCAATCAGAGATCGCAATGAGCGAACTGGGCTGGACCACCCTAGCGGAACAAAGAGACCAAGTAAAGGCTAAATTGATGTTTAAAGTGTCAAATGGCCTAGCACCTTCAAGACTACAACAACTTTTCAAGGATTCGCATGCCTCGAGCAGTAACTACAGGTTGAGAAACATGACAAACAAATTTTCTCGTCCCTCTGTACCCAAAACGGAATTCTTGAAAAACAGTTTTAGTTATAGCGGTGCTAAGCTATGAAATGCACTACCAGAGGAAATACGAAGCTGCAAATCGCTTACATCCTTTAAACGAAAATTGTAGATATCACTCCTTCGGCCTTTACTTTCATTCTTAATTTTTATTTTATTTCTTTCTCTCTTTAAACTATTAGTGTTAGTTAGTGTACATTTTTTATGTAATATATTATATTTACAATAGTTTTTCATGTATATTTTAAGCATTTTTATTGTGGCACGCCCCTAATGGAAACCAGCATTTGTTGATTTAGGCTAGCGTGTGTAAATAAGGTTGACCTTACCTTCCTAAACATTATATTTTTATGCCAAAAAATGCTTTAAACTATCCAAAAAAAAATTTGCTTGTAGTTTTGAAACTGTTCAATTGCCCCTGCACCAGAAAATCGAGTTAGGACATTTTAAAAGTCGTTTATTTTTTGCTGATTTGAAGTTGTTTGCCCCCTCAGCAACCACGTGACTAATCTGCATTACACTACAAAAAAAACATTATGGCGTCCATCGTGAATATAGCCTTTATAACATAGATACTATATAACGCGCGCTCTGATTGGATAATATTCTATGAAAAAGAAATGGATGGTTCATAGAGATGGTTCATGCTGACGTCAGCATTGCTGAAAAAAAAATTTCCAGCAAAAAGTTTTCCCATTTTTTTCTTGATATTAGTCTTAAAATTCTCATTAAGGAATGGCTAGTAATAGCCCAACATTTGAGTTTGGGTTTCTCAACTTTGAAGCGGATTCAGAGAACGTGAATGTATCAGAACTTGAGAAAGATAAACAAAACAAAACTGGATCAAATACGAATCGCTTCGCTAATCTAACTGAGCGAGATTTAGACAAAATTATTGAAGACAAAGCATCAAAAAAGACAAAGTTAAACACTAACTGGTGTGTTTCTACATTTAAGGGTAAGTTTCAGATTTTAAACAGTTTTTTTTCTAGTTAAAATTGATAAAGTAAACTTACGAAATATTGAAACCTGACGATAAACAATGAACGAAAACAAAAGTACTTACACAATAAATTGATTTAAAAGTTTAATATTACCTCTTGTCTTGTAATTTACAGCATGGTGTAAAGAGAAAAATATACAAACACAGTTGGAAAACATGACGATTGGTCAACTTGACGCAAATCTGAGAAGATTTTACGCAGAGGCTAGGAAAAAGGATGGCGAGACGTACGGCAAGAAGACCCTACTAGGTTTCCGCCACGGCATCGAAAGATACCTTAATCAGCCACAGTTCTCAAGAAATCTTAAGATGTCGACAGACCCCAGTTTTTCAAGATCAAACTCGATGCTGGACGCACAGCTAGTTCAACTCAAGCGGGTCGGCAAAGAAAACAGTCAACACAAGCCAACGATTGAAGATGAAGACCTGGAGAAGTTAAAAACATCAGAATCACTCTCCCTAAATGGCCCTCTGTCTCTTCTGCGAAATGTCTGGTTTAATATCATTCTCTTTTTCTGCAGACGAGGCCGTGAAGGGCAGCGAGAACTGCAGAAATCCAGTTTTAAACTTGAGATCGATGCGAGTGGGAGAAATTACGTAACGATGGCTCACGATGAAGTGTCTAAAAACCACCCAGGTGGCCTGAAAGATACCAGCAGCTCGGAAAAATATGCAAGGATGTATGAGACGGAAAGTCCCAAAGACGGTTATAAAGCTGTAAAGCTCTATATTTCCAAGCTCAACCCCAAATATTCAGCATTCTTCCAGTATCCCAGCCGAAACTGGGCGCCTTCCCATGACGTTTGGTACGACAACAAGCCGCTCGGCATCAATAAACTTGACAATATGATGAAGGAAATTAGTCAAGCAGCCCAACTTTCAAGAGTTTATACTAACCACTCCGTCCGTGCCACAGCAATTACCCTCTGGTCAAATGCTGGAGTTCCTAACCGCCATATAATGGCAATTTCTGGCCATAGAAATGAGCAGAGCTTGGCTCACTACAACACTCGTCCTTCGACCGCTCAACTTCTGCACTGCAGCGAAGTCCTTTCCAGCCATATTCAAGGGTCCACGGCGTTAGTTCCCGTTCAGCAATCAACCAACACAGCTTCTAGGTCCGCCACCATATCAGTAAACCATGAGTTGAGGCCGATGATGAGCAGTTTTGAATCCATTTTCAGCAATTGCACCATTCAAAATGTGCAAGTCGTCGTCTCTTCAGCTTCGGCGAATCCTTCAAAATAACTTTTGATCTTAGCAAATACTTTTGATCTTTTGAATGGATAAACTTCAAACAAACTTTATCGTTGACATTGAAGTCAAATATTTTTAGAATGGACATCTTTTGTGTTGTATTTAGACACAATTTAGTGACTCACACTTGTACTTAGCTTCAATAAAAATACTGACTTTGAACTAAATCAAGTTGTTCTATTTTTAGTCTGCATTCGCACGCTTAGGAGAATTTGTCGCTTGATCAGAACAGAAAATATGACTTTTCGGAGCGAAAAATATCTCGCTATGTTATAAAAGCAATGGACAATGTCTAGCTTGTGCGTCCATCCAATTCGGGATGCACGCGGATAGTTGGGAGAGCACTCAGCTAGCTAGAGATGCTCTCGACTGCGTCTCGAGCATCTCTTACGCTACCTTCGTGCTCTCCCAACTATCCGCGTGCATCCCGAATTGGATGGACGCACGCTAGACATTGTCCATTCCTTAAATAGACTTACAGTTCTCAGGAGATTGAAATTATATTGCTTTGTACTCTAAATTGAAGTTCTTTGACGTCACGTGCAAGGGATCTTTGCGATGTAACATGAGGATCCACATAAGGAGGGGGAGCGCATTTTTAAATGTCGTCTTCTTCTTCTTCTTCTTCTTCTTCTTCTTCTTCTTCTTATTATTATTATTATTATTATTAATGATTTATATAGCGCCTATTCCCTTTAGCCCATAGGCGCTTTACATCCAAAAAAGAAACTTGAAGTAATTAAAGAAAACAAGTCAATAAGTCAATAAGTCAATTGTAGGTATAAGTAGTAATAAATGTAAGTAAGTAAGTAGGTATAAATGAGTGACGGATCGAGACAGCAGCGAATGAGGACGAAAGAAAGAAGGAATAAAAAGAAAGAAAGAAAGAAAGAAAGAAAGAAAGAAAGAAAGAAAGAAAATCAGAATAATAGTAAAAGAGAGATGGCTGGATAATATAGGCGGGACAGAAGAGTCCATAGTTTTCAGCAAATTAGAAACAACAACAATTTACGAGAAAAGAGAAATATAAAATTTTCGATAAATATAATTATATTTAATCATAATATTTGAGAGCCCATGCACTTTACCTCAAAGAATTTAAAAAAAATAAATAAATAAACGTTCAATAGATCATATTTAGAAAGTGAAAATAATGAACTTTTGCCATTTCCTCAACTTTCTAATATTACAAAAATATGTGATGCTATCATCACAAAATTCTATTTTTTTGTAAGACTACCAGTTATGTTTGGAGATGAGGTCAGTGATATCAGATCGGCTTTTCTATTATCTGATCCTTATATCGGTAATTATAAATTGTGTCCAAGGTATTGTAATTTCTATTTCTATTTCACAATATAAATATTTTGCTTGTTTTGTACATTGTTCTTTTCTAAATGTTTATTACAAATAGGGACGTCTTTTTTAAATAACTAGGTAAAACTCGATTTATCCAAGTTCCACCGAGTACTCTGTACACACCCATTGGAGAAACTGCCAGGTTCGTTTGGGATTATACTGTTGACAACAAGACAGAAGAGTTTCAGCTATTTTCGCCTGTGTGGTATTACTATGCTAATGTAGCCTGAGTATCAGGCCTTCGGAGCTGGGGCCTGGGGAGAGGGGAAAGGGAGGGGGGAGGGGGAGGGGAAAGAGGGAAAGGATGGCCTGACACAAATGCATTCATCGGCTCGTGTCAAACATCTAGATTCTGAATGTTTCTCTGATTGGATAATTAAAAAAAAGAACATTTTACCGGAAATGAAAATCTACAACTTTTGATTTTCTCGAACAGCAGTAATTTCTTTATAAACTTCAATCTCTAAGCATTATTTTTCTACGAATATATGAACGACAAAGAATTCAAAGAAGCATTGGAAGGGCTCTGAAGTTATGTCCTGGAATAGAACTATGTTTAAAGTCTGGTGATCAACAGGAAAGACGTACTCGAGAAATACGACAAGAATAATACAAGAACGACTTGTATGGTAGTTTGATCAGTAGTAAGATATCCCGTATAAATCGAATATAAGTTGATACCCAGTTCTGAAAAAACAATGACATGACAGCATAATAACCGGAAGTGATTTTCATTGGCTTATATTTCAAAATGCGCAAGGACTGGTTCGAAGGGGCGGAAGGGCTTGCGATAAGCATTTGTGTCAGGCTCTCCTTCCTCTCTCTCCCCTTCTTACCCTCCCCCCCCCCCCCCCTATCCCCTCTGAGAGCCTGATACCCTCCCACCCTCCCCTCTGAGAGCCTGATACTCAGGCTAATGCTAATGGGACAGCTGTTAGCATTGGGTTTGAGCATTTTTTACGAAACTGGAGATGGATTATAAATTTAGGGACGTGCCCTTCAAGACTGTTAAACCCTACCACTCGAGTAAGTAAAGAGTCCACTGCTACTCTGGTCATTTCTAATGCCACTACTGCTGATAGTGGGATATATGAGATTGTTTTAATGTTGAAGACAGCACGCCAAATAGCAAGTAAAGTTCAACTACTTGTCACAAGTGAGTTTTTCAGACACATCATTTTTAACTTTGTTGTTGTTATATTGTATAATTTTAGCCAATAATTGTATTGTTTTTGTTTTTTTACTTATTTTGAAACTGAATTGACACGGTAGATACTGAAAGTTAAAGTTAAAAATTTTATTAATGAATTATAGATCAACATTTTTTGTTCAAAATAAATGTTCAAAGTGTATCATTTATTTGTACCAGCGCAGCCAAAATTCACCAGTCAATTCCAGCCAAACAATATAGTCCTTGAGGGTAGATATCTGCGTATCAGTTGTTCTGCAAATGGAACTCCCACACCAAACATCACTTGGGTGTTACTGAAAGACCAAACAAAGGAGTTAAAAAGCCAAGGAGTAGGTTACGCTGACCTTATCATACGGAATATCACAAGGCATCAAAACGGGACATATCAGTGTCAAGCAACCAACAACCCAAATGAGTATCCGGTGGAAAATCCGGTATTCAGAGCATCTTGAATTCCCGAGGCGATAGGCAAATCGCGATACAAAACTTATTGCGATTTTGAGCCGCCAATACGAGTTATATTGACGGCGTTGGAAGAAAATATATTCCTTATTGGTCGTAGTCGCGACGCGACGAAGGTCAATACGGAATATGTTTTCTTCCAACGCCGTCAATATAACCCGTATTGGCGGCTCAAAATCGCAATAAGTTTTGTATCGCGATTTGCCTATCGCCCGGCAATTATGAGACGACAATACGGGTTTATATTGGCGGCTCTCTCCAAATGAAACTTATAGCAGAATCGCGATACTACCTCTTATAGCGTTGGCGTATTGTTATAGCTTTTTTTATGACTAACTTGTCTTTTTATCAATAACTTACCTGCATTTCGCAACAAGTTACCAGATAATATTATAGACATTGACTTTCTTACTATAGGATATACGAGTCACTTTGATTTTTAACTTGTGTAACAGCACCATTTTTGTTTTATTGATTCCCTTTTTTGATTGCCTAGACAAACCTCAAATGACGTTTCTAAACGTTTCTGTCTACAAAAAGATCGTCTTACTTTGTCTACCAAGTGGACAGCCACACCCTTTAATCAAGTGGTATTATCCTAGTGGAATGCAAGTTGAATCTGGGGTCACAGATATAACTGGTGGCAGCAGAATGATTCTCGAAATACCAGATAGAAACGTTGGCTTATATGGAGTGTACAAATGTAATGCAACAAATGAAGTGGGCTGGGAAGTGGGTTACATCAACATTACCCAAATAAGTAAGGGAAATATTATTTTATTTATATCAGTAGTTAAGATAAAGATATGTTCATCAAATATAAAAATAAATGGATGTTTTTGTGTTTTTGTAATTTGAATTATTCTATAATTTATCATTACTATTTTGTTATCGACTGCTAAACCTGTTCAATTTGCTGACTAAATACCCATATCTTAGCGATATGAAGCTCAAGCTATCATTTGTTATTTCAGAACGTCCAACAACAATAACAGTGACAGATAAATCTGTTATGGTAACCTCGAAACGTGATGTGAAAACAAAAGGTAGCAATGGGAGAGGTAATAGAGTGATTTTACTTTGCTCGTAAAAAAGTAGTAAGCTAATCTTAATAATGACATTGGAAAAAAATAGAAAATAAAGTTGGACGTGATGAATAACTGTTACCCATATCCTCGCGGTATGAAGCTCAAACTATCACTTGTTATTTCAGAGCGTCCAATGACAATAACAGTGACAGAGAAATATTTTAGGGTAACCTCGAAACGTGATGTGAAAACAAAAGGTAGCAATGGGATAGCTAGTAGAGTGATTTTACTTTGCTCGTGAAAAAGTACTAAGCTAATCTTAATAATGACATTGGGAAAAATAGAAAATATAGTTGGATTTGATGAATGCCTGTTACCCATATCTTCGCGATATGAAGCTCAAACTATCACTTGTTATTTCAGAGCGTCCAATGACAATAACAGTGACAGAAAAATATTTTATGGTAACCTCGAAACGTGATAAGAAAACAAAAGGTAGCAATGGGCTAGCTATCAATAGCTGCTAGAGTGATTTTACTTTGCTCGTGAAAAAGTACTAAGCTAATCTTAATAATGACATTGGGAAAAATAGATAATAAAGTTGGATTTGATGTATATGGGTTAATTAAGCACCATAATTTTTCTTTCCGCTGCTAACGGGCTTTTGAGGAAAGGGCGGAAAGGAGAGTAAAACCGAGGGGAATGGGAAGTTTCTTCTTTTTTCCTTTACCACCTTATTTCACCTTCTTTGGAGAACCTGATGTTATTTTTCTCTTAGATATCATGAAATAAAGTATGAAAAAGCACCATTTATTTATTTCTTTTTTTTTCTTTCTTTATATATTTTGTTTTCTTTCTTTTTTTTTTAGTCACCCCAACCTCGGCATCATTGCAAACAACACCTAACCATAAATGCGCACTGCCTTCATTAAACGCTTTTTATCAAGGTAAGCATAGCATGTCACGAGCCCAATCACACAAAAAAGCTATTCATTGCATCTCATGAATCTAGTACTACTTTTTGCCTCGCACTTAAAGGAACAAGGGTATCAACACCACTAGTATTTATAGGAACAAAACAAATGAGTTATGGAAATATAGCTGCAATAGCAAACAATACTATTGGTATTAATTTATTCGATCCCTAATTATTTTTAAATTATTGTTCATTTCGTTATGGCACAGGAAAAATCTTTGCAATTATCAATCTGTCGATAACGTGCGTTTCAGTCATAATCAATGTCATCCTCATAACGTACAATATTTACACCAAATGTAAAAGAACCTCTTTTAAAGGTAAGTATGCATTTTTTTATTTGTATTTGTTTTCATTTACTTGTGCTTTTTAACGCTGTTTTCCCCTTTTACATCAATGAAAAAATGTGATTCTGAAATTGCTTCTGTATTGATGTGGAGGTATTTTTTATTGGCAGATGACAGGAAAGAGATTACAAGGTGATGTATTTAGACTCTCGATAGGAGTAAAAACAAAATTACTTGGCTATTTGGCTTTTCTAATATAATAAACAATAATGCCAACTGGAACAGCCTAAACCTAAACGATATTTACTTATAAATACTCAGTGTTCTAGAACTATTAGAGAAACTAGTTTCCTTCGAAATTAAAAAAAAAATGTTTTCTCCAACAGATTTTCCTGCCCAGTTGTGGCTAGAACACCAAATGAGGTAAGATGATGACATTTGCCTTGATGTTTTTACTTTTAATCAAAGAATACAAATATATTTATTTATCATTTTGATATTTCCTGATCTATCGTTCCGTCCTTTTTTTCCCTTTCCTCCTATCCTTCCTTCCTTCCCTCTTTTCCTTTGATTCCTCCTTCCTTCCTCCCTTCTTCCTCCCTCCTTCCTTCAATTCTTTAGCTTCATTTTTTTATTATTTTGCACATCATGTTTTACATAAATATCAGGGACCAGTTGCTCTAACCGCAGTTGAGAATTCTACTACGAATGATGTTTTAGCCGAAAATGCATCAAAGATATCCTCAAACGAAGACTACGAAAGAATATCAGAAAAATCTGAGCCATCTTCGGATTCCGGGAATTCAGCACAAGGGAAAACTTTGTGTGACGTTCAACTTTCACAGACTCACCATGATTATCAAGAGCTTTTAAATAGTGATGCTTTGATGACGATACAAAGCTATCAGGCACTAAACAGGACTCTAGGAGACCATTGCCAGAAATATGGGACATGAGCCTGCTCACACATGTGCAATGATGCGTTTCAGCTTACAAAATAGCCGCCGAGTCTTATAGGAAATGTATGGGGAATATAGAGCTTCCTCTATTTACGACGAAAAGGGGTTTTATTTCCTCTGAGCTCCACATCGCGACAAACAACCCACCCTACAAGCTACTAAATAAGCGTAAAATTATCATTGAATGATGCGACATATTGGTTCCCGGACTTCTTGCCTTCGAAAGCTCTAGATTCCATACATCGTCTATAAATCTGGCCACACTTGACCCCAAAATCATCTTATTTGAAGTCGAAAAAATTTAAAAGTAAAAGAGCTCCACCTCGACATCACCAAACGAGTGTTTAATAAATCCAAAACCGCTCAAAATAGACAGCATGCCTTCAGAATGTAGGTTCCCAAGAAGCTTGAAGTTAGGTTAAATTTTAAGCGATTCGACGCGTTGTTAGCTCGTAGTTTTCAGTTTAAAATGACAAGAAACCACAGAGAACTGCTCCAAACAGCTTCAAAACCCCCTAAATATCGCCATTTTGTTTTTACAAGCTCCTATTGACTGCTGAGATACAATAAGGAAGCTTAAAGTAACGATTTACGTTTGAAACTTGTTTCTTGTCCTTCATGGGCTTCTTGTGGTGAGGCTTATCAACAGAAAAATAATAGTTGTTCTCTTGATTGTCAAGTAACTATTTTTTGACAAGAATTGTTTTACTAACATCATAGTTGAATATAAATATGTGCTTGGAAACCATGTAGTTATATTTTTCCTCTAGAAAACCACTTCATTTTCATTCATGCGTAACACCGCTGACAATGTCCAATATTTCTGGCAATGCAGTGTTAGACGAGAAGAACTTCCCATGCCCCTCCGAAAATACGAAGAATTAAACTTTGCAAATAACCCACAAATTTTGGAATATCAGAAATTACATCCGTATGCAAATATTGGAGACAAAAAGTAACACCGGAAATATACTGTTATCGGTTTGTCATGTTCCTGTTTCGGTGCTATTCATTCGTGATCATGGGGTGAAAAAACTGTTTTCGCTTTTGACAACAACATCGACTAAATTTCTACTTATAATTTCCTTCGATAACTTTCGTATAAATGTCTTAATGATGTAAATATGTATTTACTGTTGCTACATGAATAAAATATATTGAAATCAGTATTTGAAATGTTTTTTCCTCTCTCTTGCTGGAAAAGAAATCGTGTGCCCAGTACGGCGTTATCGTTATTGATACTTTTCAGCATTGGTGTGATAGCGGATGTTCCATTTGAAATCAGTCCTTACTGAATTTGTTTCATCGCCCAATTAGTAAGAGGCAGCTTCTAAGCTGTTGGTATAAGAGAATAGTTAACAGACAAACAGACAAAAGGAGGACTGCAAAATATTTTTACTTTAAACATTATATAATTTTCATAACATCGGGGAGATCCCCCAAAATGTTTCATATTGAGATTATTATTTTCGTATATCACAGAAAGCGAAAAGACTACAATTTCACTTTTTTCCTATGCTTTCTAACATTTAATTACCATGCCCTTATAAGCTGTCTCTCTCTGCAAAATGAGTCACATTCATAAGTATTGAAGATGAAGTTCTCGAGTCAAAGCAAACTTTTCAAATATCTGATCCTTATTTTGGCAATTGGAAATGTTGTCCAAGGTATATTGTTATTTCCTTTTCCATATAATTTTACAATATTTTGTTTTCTTTTGTACATCTATTTTGTCTTAGTGGCTGTTACAAATAAGAACATAATTTTGATCGTTTGAAGGTAAAGCTCGATTAATCGAAGTTCCACCGAGTACTCTGTACACGCCCAGTGGAGAAACTGCCAGGTTCGTTTGGGATTACACTGTTGACAACAAGACAGAAGAGTTTCATCTGTTTTCGCCTGTATGGAGATATTACTATGCTAATGGAACAGATGTTATCATTGGATATGAACATTTCTTACGAGACTGGGCATGGATAATTAATGCTGAGGATTGCCCTTCCAGACTTTTAATCCCTACCACTCGAGTCAGTAAAGAGTCTACTGCTACTCTAGTAATTTCTAATGTCACTACTGCTGATAGTGGGATATATGAGATGGTTTTGATGTTGAAAACTAAGCGCCCAATAACAAGTAAAGTTCAGCTACTTGTCACAAGTGAGTTTTTCAGACACATCATTTATAGCTTTTTTGTTGTTATATTTTAGAATTTTAGAGAGAATTTAGAATTTAGAAATATTTTATCACAGTTTCGTTTTAAGAATTTAAGTATAAGAATTTTAGTGAGAATTATAAGTTTGTGTATAATTTTCGTTGTTTGAAACTGAAATGTCAGGTTAGACTGAAAGCCATAATGTTCGTTGTGTGAACAATCGATAATTAAAAACGGATATAATTTTAAAATGAAATGATCAATTCAAATAAAATAATCATTAAAAGGGTGAAGTACAGTAAAAAAGAACATAAGAATATTAACATGTTGATAACCTTCTCAGCCTGATTTCCCACTAGATACCAAATATATATATATATATATATATATATATATATATATATATATATATATATATATAAGAACCATTATACCAAGACTTAAGAAAATAATAATTATTTTATGCGAATTTTTTAATGTAGCTTTGTTGATAGCTTTGGTTTACCTAGTTATACAAAATAGCTAATATCACACAAATCAGACAACATGCAATTTACCCCATGTTTTCACCGTCGCCTTGTGAAGGAAAGTTCATGGCACAGAATGGCTATTGTTCTCCCGGACATGTACTTACAGCTGCCATTTTTTTCTAAGCCGGCCTACTAATTAATGCGCTGAATTCATAATGACTTCAAAACACTTTTGATTGGCTTGTTCTTACTTGGTTTCCCGCCATTTGCGAGAACTGTTCTTGACTTGTCACTTCTATTGTTTTTCTGACAAGAAATCTGAACAACAACACTGATGATTTCAATAATCATTCCCTGAGTAAGATTAAAGTTATACTCGAGTAAGGCCGGTTTGTTTATCCGTTGTCAAGAGACTACAAATCCACTGAAAAATAACACTGATGATTTCAATCATTGCCTGAGTAAGATTAAAGTTACAGAATCTGAACAACAACACTGATGATTTCAATAATCATTCCCTGAGTAAGATTAAAGTTATACTCGAGTAAGGCCGGTTTGTTTATCCGTTGTCAAGAGACTACAAATCCACTGAAAAATAACACTGATGATTTCAATCATTGCCTGAGTAGGATATTAACCACGATGATTCCAGTGATTTTTTATATTTACGTTACAATCTTAAAACAATATATATATACACCTACTTGCAAAAACGTTGTCATACAACATTTGAACATTTGTAGTTTCAAGATTAGGAATAAATTAAAAGTACAAAAGAAAGAGTTCTGCTTCAATGATCTTCTTTTGTACTTTTAATTTATTCCTAATCCACTAAACTACAAATGCTCAAATGTTGTATGACAACGTTCTTGCAAGTAGGTGTATATATATATATATATATATATCAATCTCAAAACAGTGAAGAAGGCGATCTTTATCAGTGTTTCATGAAGTCTGTTACACCTGAGTGATCAGTAGACGCCATGTCTTTGTCCAAAAGTAATTAAAGCATTTTAAATTTCCCGCGCTGAGTGAGAGAGACAGCGTCACAAATCTTCTTTATCATGTTCGGCTATTTTCCGAAGAGAAAAATAAAAGTGTAAAGAGTGCAAAATGTTGAGCACACTAGTATCTATGATATCCACCATGTGCAAATCTAAAAACTTCGAACAGAATCTTAAAAATTACTCGTGAATATTACAGTACATACATTTTGAGCCCCATATTCAGCTATGTTTGGGTTCAATTTCGGTTGTTAAATCCAAGATTAAACCTTATTTTAAAGGGTGCAAATGAAAGACAATTTTCTTATCTTTTCGATGCACTATGTGCACAAGGAAAAAAAAAACTCTTTAACAGTGAAAGTTTAGATTTTCTTGTTGAGGTTGGCGGATTTTACTCGATTTCCTTTGTAATTGTCTCATTAAGTCGCCACACCTGGATGAGCAGCAGTTTGAATTTGGCGCTTTGACAATGAAAAAGTCCCGTATGTGACCGGCCATTCTGTGCCATGCTGATAGAAGCAAACCAGATTACAAGTAAAGATGTGCTAACCTAATGATCTCTTGAAGCAGGAGACCTTTTAGAGCGCATACAATGGGAATATACTGCTATTGTTGAACTTAGCATAAAAATTATGTTACGTGTTATAAGTTTGATAATTGTTATTTCTAAAACTCATTAATATTCAATAAGATTAAGAGCCAATCGTGTCGCCCAAACTAAACACGTAACATATTTTTCATGCTAAGTTCAACAATAGCAGTATATTCCCATTGTATGCGCTCTAAATGGTCTCCTGCTTCGAGAGATTTTTAAGTATGTCCTGTATGATTGATAATGTGTTAATTTGTAATTTAAAAATGTGTAATTTTCTTCTTTACATTAGCGCGGCCAAAATTCAACAGTCAATTTCAAGCAAACAGTACAGTTTTTGAGGGTAGAGATTTACGTATCAATTGTTCTGCAACTGGAAATCCAACACCAAACATTACTTGGGTGTTACTGAAAGACCAAACCAAAGAGATAAAAAGCCAAGGAATAGGTTACGCTGACCTTATCATACAGAACATCACAAGACATCAAAACGGGACGTATCTGTGCCAGGCAACCAACAACCCAAATGAGTATCCGGTGGAAAACCAAACTGAAGTCACTATATGGTGTAAGTATCCTAGAACATTGGGCGTAAACATTTTTTTTTTTTGCTTAACATGGTGCATAGTGGTCTAAATTCGGCACAAACAAACCATATAAGGCATGATAAACACATGTTTGTACCGAAGCTAGACCACGATGCAAAATAATCCCTTTCTCAGAAAAGGTGTATGAAAGCAACTATATTTTTTGACCCTTTTAAATCCTACCTATGCTTAAATCCTCCATTTATTCAAGATGTAATAGCTGATGTTGTGTAAGCTTGATTTTTTTTATTGAAAACTTGCCATTTTTACACAGTCTGTACAACTTTTTTCCTTACAAATCACAAGACAAAATTTTGGTTTTTGAGCCTGCAGTCATGTGGTCTCGAGATGAAGTCATAAAAATTGTATAATGGCATAAGAACGTCCTAATTATATTATTTATAATAATCTGCTATAATATTATCCATTTTCCTTGAAAGAAAATACAAGAGTGTAATAATAGAAAAGTGGAGATTGAAAAAAACTGCTACGCTTATTATGTTCGTGTGTTTTTCTCCCTCTCCTAGACAAACCTCATATAACGTTTCTGAACAGCACTGTCGACGAAAATATCGTCATACGTTGTCTAGCAAGTGGACAGCCACACCCTTTAATCAAGTGGTATTATCCCAGCGGGATTCAAGTTGAATCTGGGGTCACAGATATAACTGGTGGCAGCAGAATGATTCTCGAAATACCAGATAGCAACGCTGGTTTATTTGGAAGATACAAATGTAACGCAACAAATGAAGTGGGTTGGCAAGTGGGTTACATCAACATTACCCAAATAAGTAAGTTAAGAAAAAAATGTAATTCATCCGTATCTGGGTAGCTAGGGTAAATACAAATACTTTATCTTAACTATTTAAAACAATTTGCTTACTCTATATATGTTATTTATTTATTTTTGTTATTTTTTTAAAGTTTATGTGTACCATTTTGACTGCTACGCTTATTCCATTCCCTGTCAAATAAGCATTTTTTTAAAATATCAAACTCAGCGTATCAATTACCATTTCAGAACATCCTACAACAAGAGCAATAACAGAGAAGTATGCAACGGTGACCTCGAAGCATGATATGAAATCAAAAGGTACTTGATCCCCCTCCCCAAATAAGTATTAACCATTATTATACATTTTACTCACTATCTCCCTTCAGCCAATCCCTGATATCGTGTGAACGCAACATGATAAATGTATTATCTATAGGTTTCACCTACAGATAATACATTTATCATGTCGAGTTCAAAGGACACAATGAAAATGGAAATACGTTTGCTATTTTTTCGAAAGCATAATTAAATATTTATTCTTAGTTTATATACACCTGATTGCAAAAATTATGTCATAGAAAAATAAACTTTATAAAAATTAAAATTAAAAAATAACAAATAGGAATTAATTAAAAATGGCAAATTTAATAGATTTTTCTTAAGATTCAAGACAAACACAAAAGTAGTTGTTTTCATTTTATTTAATTGATTTACTCATAGCCATTAATGATATTTTCTTCCATTACAAAGGCAATATTACATACTGAAACTTATTTCTGGAACTGGCGTCGATTCCTGTTGTGAGGCAAACGTTTCAAAAGAGGTGTTACACGTTAATACTAGACTGTCTTCTAAACTACGTTTACGAAACAGGAAGTTTCTTGTTCTCGACTAGAAAGCTCCTCTACGTGAAACTCCGTCTCATGGACTTAACGTTAACAGGTTAAATTAAGTCGCCATCTTTAATTAAATCCTATTTGTTATTTTATTATTATTATTATTATTTTTTAAGTTTATTTTCCTATGACAACATTTTTGCAATCAGGTGTAATATATAGTAAAACAATTATTGAATTCGGTTTTCGCATTTCGGCAGATAACACGGCCTTTGTCTTGACAATTTACGATGTCATGCTCAATCTCATCCAATGTTGGACTTCTGACAATTCCGCTGAGCGAACATCTAATCGCGCAAAGCATTGTTGATCAAAATATGCGGCCCTTCACTCTATCCGTTGTATTGTTTTTCGGTAAATCATAGATGAAATATCAATCTTATTAAGAGCTTTTGACTTTTCTGAGACTTAAATGGTATAAGATTCAATTTCAAACAGTTTATTTTTCAGGTTGAAAAAATTGCTTGAACACAGGGCTAGCCACAAAAAGTTAAAAAAAATGGATTTGTTAAAAAAATGTATGCCGCTCAGCTGGCAAGAAGCAATAATAGAAGGGGAAAAAAATAGAAAAAAAGAAAGATGGATGGATGCGTGAATGAATGGATGAATGAATGGATGGATGGATGAATAGAAAGAAAGAAAAAAAGAATGGCGGAATCTCAAACGTACAAGTGAAAATGGTCATTTTCAATTGCACATTTGACATAAATGTTTAAAAAAGTGAACCACTTCGTTCAAAACCATTATCATTAACATAAATAATGAATTTTTCTCATATATATCCCATCAGCTTCATCTGTATTTCCAGCGACGACCACAAAAAGACCGGCTAGTTCCACCACATCGATAACAACACCTGACTTGTACAAAAATGGTAGGATATACCTGGTATATTTTTTGTGTACTTAGTCCTTTCTATAATCCCTTCTAAGTTAATTTCATACATTGTAACAATAATTAAAAAAAAGATAAGAAATAATGACAACAATGAACAAAGGAGTAAAGCACGAAAGGAAGGAAACATGGAAGCAAGCAAGAAAGATAGAAACCTAGTATTTTATAATCCCTCTATACTTCTTAAACCGACTCATTTCTTATAGAGACAACTCAAAAGAATGGACTAGAAAAAGGAAACAAAAAGATAAATCTAAAAATCGTTGTCTTCCTATGTGTTTTTGGTGTATTATTACCCATCACCATCACACTATCAGTGATATTTGTACTCATGAAACGTTGCAAGCAAAGACTTGATAAAGGTAAGAGGTATTGTATAGGTTTTAAAATAAACACATTTGGAAATTGTTACTTGTTTCCCTTGATTATGATAGCGTAACGTCATAAGTTTACTACTATTTATTCAATATATACACCTATCCAAAAACAGTCTGCAATTTTGAAAATTTCAAATATATATGTCTTTTGTATTTCCATCAAACATTAATGACAATTGCTATGGCAGCGGTTACAATAAAGTACAATTGTCATCTAATAGCTTTGTCTTGTACCTCATGAAGGGTGTTTAAGTTAAACAATGCCATTTGTGCCATATTGTGTTTATATCATACAAGGCCATAAGGACCTGACAAAGCTAAAAGATGACCATTGCTCTTTATTGCACCACTTCCATAGCAATTGTCAGTAATGTCTGATGGGAATGCAAAAGACATATTGATATATTTATTTGTTGCAGAACATTTGCAAACCGCTATATATATATATATATAAAATATAAAATATAAAATATGTATTTTTTTTTTACTTACAGAACATGGGGCAGATACCGCTAACGACAGGTAAGCGTATGGTTCTAAAAAAGAATGGTTGTAAAAATTGTAATATATATTTATTCTCAAACTAATAAACCATTTATATCCCGCGCAATTAAAATTATGATAGAATTGGCTAGCCACAATGTACACTAATCTAATGAAATTTAGGGCAGATAAAGAGAGGCAAAAGATATCCAGTAGTTTGACTAATCAAGTGTAGTAGTGTTCCTTTATCTCATTCTGGGGTTTCAGTCTTGCTCGTTTTTTTTTTTGTGAGGAAATGATGTGATTCGAAATTGTTGTATTTCTTATTGATTCGAATTAAATTCTGTGTTCTCTGGTTTTCATCATCGCTGCAACAAAATATTAGATTTGCTCGGTTAAGCAAATATTATGCAAATATAGTGAAAACCATAGTTGCGCCACCAGTGTTTTGGTATTTATTTCGAGCGGGCTTCATTACTTTTGGAACCTTGCTCAGAGGTGTGAACATCGCAACAGCGATCTATATAACTACCCTAAATTTGACAATACACGGATTCTAAACATGGCGGACACACGCGGTTAGCCTGGATCACTAAGGCGAAAACGAGGCTAATCGTCCGTGATCTATTCAAAGCTGGCTTTTCCCTTAGGCATCACTAAAACAATTCTTAAAGGATGGAAACACCATTAACAAAGATGAAGCTTGAACGGTGAATAAGAAAGGCAAATCAACGATCACGAATGACCGACTAGCATTAGCATTTATTTGTTGTATTTGTACAAGGTATTATTTGTAGAAGGTATATATATAACCTATTTCTTGTTTACATTCAGAAATATACAACTAAATTCTGTTCTTCCTGAGCCAACAAATATTGCTACTTATGCCGAAGTCAGAAACATTCCCGTATACGCCCAAGTCGATAGGTCAAATAGAAGAACAGACATACAAAGTGATAACATGCCGATATATGCCCAGGTTGACAAGACGAAGAAAAGGGTAGGTGCACAGGCATTAGCGCATTATTTTATTTATTATTATTATTTTTTTTAACAGCTTTATTGACCATATTAACATCATAAATTATATAATAATATCAGAAAAGAAAAGAGAGAGAGAAAAAAAAATGGTCAAAAGGGTGTGTGCGAAACGGGACATATACCGTCCCATGCTACTGGCACAACCCGCAATCAAAAGAGAAATAATAAAATAAAATTTATAAGAAAAAAAAAACAAAAAAAAAACCCAGCTAAAATGACTATCAAATCTTAATGTCTTAATGTCTTAATGTAGTGTTCTATTAATAAACAATATTACGAGAAGACTTGTCATTTCTCGTAATATTGTTTATTATCAAGCTATATGCCCAAACAAATGTATTATTATCATTGTTCTTACAGCCTTTTTCATAATTCTGCGAACTAACCGACTTCAGACGTCTGGCGTTTTGGCTTCAGTCAATCAAACTACGATGGGCCGAGGTCATTCCGACCACGCAAGTGATAAAGAAATTACAGTATGAAAATGGCTGTCTTCTCAAGGGCATTTTACTTATCGTTCGATTGGAATGAACTCGGTTCGACGTAGTTTGATTGACAGACGTCTGGAGTCGGTTGGTTCACATAATTATGAAAAGGGCTATGCCATTATCGCTATAGATCATCTAGGTCTTTATCCCGGTATGAGATAGCATACAGCTTTGTCAAACAAACAAACAAACAAACAAAAAAAAAGGTTGGTGAAGGTTTTGTTGCATGTTGCACAACAAGCACGAAATGGGCTATTGGCTATATGAATTCAATCAGCTAAACGTCAGAACAATATGCATGGAATTTCCCCAAACATTGTCTGTACGACGTTTGGTGATAATTTCGTCTGTGCTGACATCGTGTACATTTAACAAATAGAAAACGTTTGCCGTGTTTACATAGCCTGATATAAACACGAGGGAAGTTGGGAGAAGTCGAGAGCTGTTGTGTAAAACCGAGCCGCAGGCGAAAAAAAATAGAATAATAAAGCAGGAAAACACGAAATTTATTTGAATATGAAACTCCAGATTCTCGTGCAAGCAGACAATCTCGACCAATCACGTCCGTTGATAGAAATCCTCAACTACGCCTTTCCAATATTGAAAAAGCGACGGAAAAGTTTGACAGGAAGCAACGAAAAAAACAGTTAACGTTAATTTATTCGATTTTTATAACGTATAACCGCTATCATGAACAAGATAATCAATCAGCAAGGTACTTATGAACTGGATGGTGCAGGAAATCGTTTAGAAAAAGGCATTTCGATGAGGAAGAGTCAAAATTTGGACTGAAACGACAAAGTCGTGAGTTGTTTTTGACGATAAAGGAGGCGATGATTTTTAGATATTTGCTTTTTTTACGGATACACTGAGGACTCTAAGGACACTAAGAAGTGATATGAAGACACAGATTTGATAAATATATATTGAGCAGAAGAAATCCGGCAACCAAGAATTTACTGGAAATTCTCCTTAGCTTTATCCAAGTAAGAGCATTTTTTGATCTGTGCTTTCATGTCTTGTTTTCTTTTTTTTTTTTGTCTCTGAAAGATTGTTGATAAGTTTTTGATATTTACTGTATACTTTGTGCCACTTTTAAGACTTCAATTTTTTGTAATTTAATATTATTTATGTGTTAAGTAAAGTAAAAAGTCATAACTTAAAGTGCTAGTCTTACGAGAATGACACTGTAAAATCATCCCTTTTCTGTGATCATTATCCACAAATAGGTCGTATAGTTTACGAATTAACAAAAGTCAGATCGAAAAAAAAAAATTAAGGGAATGAATTTCGTTCTTAAAATCGCTAAAAAGTTAGTCCCCCATTGTTCGGTCACAGCGATTAGCTTGGTCAGCGGAGCTGTATTTAATTTATTCTTGACGTCATATGCGCAATTTTGACTTTACTTTTCATGCTCTCCATGCTTTAATTATAATTGTATTTAAAACTTCAGGTTTTTATTGGAAACTGGTAAAACATGCGCTTAGTGTTGTTGTGATAGCAAGACCAGAGTATCTAGTATGTGCCGCGAAATTTTAATCGTTGCGCGTATGACGTCACTTCCGTTGAATTGCTACCAACCTCACAGGAATGCATTGGTTTAATGGCGGACCGAAAATGCCGAACTTTAAAGGCTAAATACAACATCTTCCCGGTCTCGTATCAAAATAAAATTTTGACAATGAACTATATAACATGTCTACTTTTATAAGATATATTCTTCAGGGATAGTGTCATTTCTCGTAAGACTAGCACTTTAAGTCCTATTTTTATTTGCATTCCTGTCTGTAATCCACGCGGATGATGCACAAACTGCAGTCTGAATTATTTTAATAGTACTTGCAAGGATTTTTCTCCATTTTTCATCAATGCTTTAGAGATTTATAACTTTTAATGCTTTATTTCATTTATTACTACGGTTTTTTCATTTCAAAGTTAATGTTTAAGAACAAGAAAATAAGTAAAAAACAAACATTTTGATAAATATCCAAACTCATCCAAACCTCTGACGTCACAACCGTGTTTACATAGGCTCGTGTAAACACGGCTATCAGCCAATCAGAGCGTGCGTTATATCTGAACTATTATATATATGGATATGTTACATTTCAAGCTCGATAAGCAACATGGCCTTCAACAACTTTTTTTTAAATAGCTGTATTCCATTTTTTTGTTGTTGTTGT